>MU204395.1:139915-182137 GCA_017309775.1 Paedocypris sp. Pulau Singkep | reverse complement strand
TTCTTCTTCTTCTTCTTCTTCTTCTTCTTCTTCTTCTTCTTCTTCTTCTTCTTCTTCTTCTTCTTCTTCTTCTTCTTCTTCTTCTTCTTCTTCTTCTTCTTCTTCTTCTTCTTCTTCTTCTTCTTCTTCTTCTTCTTCTTCTTCTTCTTCTTCTTCTTCTTCTTCTTCTTCTTCTTCTTCTTCTTCTTCTTCTTCTTATCAAACCAGTCGGCCCAGTCCATGTTCTGGTTTAACTTGATGGAGGTTTGGATTTTAACCGGTCCAATCCGTTTTTATTTTATTTTACTATTATTAATGAGTGAATTATTAATTATTATTAATGATGAATTCCATATTATTATTATTATTCCAGGCTCCCAGTGAGTACGAGGCGAACCCGGAGCTGCTGATCTACCGCATCACGCACCTGACCCGGGGTCAGCAGTATCTCATCTGGGCCGCCGCCGTCACCACAGCCGGGCGGGGCAACATCAGCGAGAAGGTGACGGTGGAGCCCGCGGGAAAAGGTGAGGACCCGCCCCTAGCATCACTCCACACCCGTGCCCCGCCCCCCTGATGGATGGGGGTTAAACCTGTCGTTTATTAGCTGGAGATAAGTGGAAGTGAGTAAATTAGACGGCGATGACAGACGATCACCCGGCCAGTGTGCCACGCCCAGTAGGGGGCAGCGTGATCAATACCTCCCGCGTCTAATGTGAAGCATTCAATTGGTCGGCGTGTGTTATTTGTATTGATTAAAGACCGCTGGGGAAAGTCTGGTGATCCTTCAATGTGTGTGTGTGTGTCTCTCTCTCTTTCTCTCTCTTTCCCACGTCTCTCACCCTATATTCCCTCTTTCAGTCTCTCTCGCTCTCATCTCTCTCTCTCTGACTGTCTCTCTGTGTGTGTGTGTGTGTGTGTGTGTCTCTCTCTCTCTGTCTCTCTCCTCTCTCTCTCTCTCTCTCTCTCTCTCTCTCTCTCTCTCTCTCTCTCTCATCTCTCTCTCTCTTTCGCTCTGACTGTCTCTCTCTGTGTCTCTCTCTCTCTCTCTCTCTCTCTCTCTCTCTCTCTGTCTCTCTCTGTTTCTCTGTCACTCTCTCTCCTCTCTCTCTCTCACTCTGCCTATCTCTCTCTCATTCTTGTTTGTTGTCTTGTTCTGTCTCTGTGTGTGTGTGTGTGTGTCTCTCTCTCTCTCTCTCTCTCTGTCTCTCTTTCGCTCTGACTGACTCTCTCTCTGTCTCTCTCTCTCTCTCTCTCACTCTGCCTATCTCTCTCTCATTCTTGTTTGTTGTGAGTGTGTGTGTGTGTGTGTGTGTGTGTGTGTGTAAATGCATATTTGCAGAAATATGTTGCAGAAATAAAGACTAGTTGCACCTCATAGTGTAAAGAATACGCTAAAGTCTGTAAAAATGTTTATTTATAATACATATTAAATAATAAATATTCATTAATAAAATTGATGGTGCGCCCAAGAGTCTTGGGTAAAGTCTTCCTTTTGTTCAGCATTATTTCATTGTTTAAGCCTTATAAAAAAGTGCATTTGAAATTTGGTAAAAGTTTAAATTAGGGTTAGGGTTTAAATTTATTTTTATTTAATGATTAATTATTATGATTAATCATAATTAATTACATTTTTTCTGGTGAAATTATGGCCTATAAAATGATATTTATCGGTTTGATTATGGTCCCTAAAAAGTGGTCATTATAAAATCACACTCTTGTAATGTGTCTATCACTTTGATGAAAAAATGTGTATTGTTCTCTCCAGTAATGCTATATAGATTCATTTTCAGCCTCTGCTATAATTATACATATATTTTTTGTAAGTTTTGGTTAAGTATGATCACTAAAAAGTGGTCACTATAAAACAAAAAACAGTTTGATTTCTCCAGAACAGCTATATGGATTTGTTTTCAGCTTATGCTATAGATTTATTAGACAAAGATAATTATTATGTATATAATTATTATGCTATAGATCATTTTTATGTATATTTATGATAATTATTGTCGCTAAAAAGTGGTCACTCTAGAACTGATATATGGATTTGTTTTCAGCTTTTGCTAAAGATATATAATTTATATGTATATTTATGCTGATTATGGTCCCTAAAAAGTAGTCATTATAAAATCACACTCTTGTAATGTGTCTATCACTTCTTGATAAGGTTAAAACTTTGATGAAAAAATGTGTATTTTTCTCTCCAGTAAATCAATAGATATATTAGATATAAACAATAAAGTTTTAGTTAAATATGGTCCCTAAAAAGTGGTCACTATAAAATAAAAAATAAAAAGTTAGATTTCTCCAGAACTGCTATATGGATTTGTTTTCAGTTTTTTAGGCAAAGATAATTATTATGTATATAATTATTATGCTATAGATCATTTTTATGTACATTTATGTTAATTATAGTCCTAAAAAGTGATCACTATAAAATAAAAGTTTGATTTCTCCAGAAATATGGATTTGTGTTCAGCTTTTGCTATAGATTTTTTAGACAAAGATAATTATTATGTATATAATTATTATGCTATCATGTCTTATGTTAATTTATGTTAATTACGGTCCTAAAAAGTGGTCGCTAAAAATCGTGTGTATCACATTCCGATAAGGTTAAAACTTTGATACAACTTTATATCTATAATAACAAATTCCTTATCAATGTTTTTTTCAGCTCCGGCTAAAATCCTGTCGTTCGGCGGGACGGTGACCACGCCCTGGATGAAGGAGGTGCGTCTGCCCTGCAGCTCGGTGGGCGAACCCACGCCGACCATCAAGTGGACCAAAGACAGGTGCGTCACCAGGCCACGCCCACTTTCACCTGACCACTCAGCTTAACTAGGGTGACCACGCCTCCTCTTTTCCCCGGACGTGTCCTCTCTTTACCTCGTGTCGGGGCGTCCCGACGGGTTTTATAAATTCATCAAAATGTCCGGGTTTCTCGCTTCTTCAGAGGACCGTGACACGTTCGCCGACCGTGCTTTACATTATTCGAGAATTGAATCGTGCGTCTTGTTTTGAAACGATGCGGGACGGCAATTGTCCGTTTTTTTAAATATATATATATATATATATATATATATTTATAAGCAGCATCTCACGCGAATCATCTCACACGCATTTTATGGACACGTCACCTTTTCAACTTTTGATTGGGTGACACACGAAGTCATCGCTAGTTTGATTGGTCTTTGTAACTGTCTGTGAGGAGGGCGGGGCTTAAAGAGAGAGAGAGAGAGAGAGAGAGAAAGAGAGTTGATTGGCTGATGCTTCTCCAGGTTACTCGTGCATCTTAATATTTCAGAGCTTGTTTATTAGATCAGACTCAAAAATATTAATTTATTACCTGAAATGTTACAGTTAACATATTAATAAACAACGTAAAGCTCATGTAACGAAAATGAGCTCATACATTTGAAACTTTCTATATTATTAAATTATCTGTCATATAAAAACTTCCCACTGCTATTGCTCACTAATGGATTGATATTACGGTTGTTATTATTATATATGTTGTTGAAGCTGGATTTTATAACAGAAGAGCTGATTTGTAGAAACACCATTTCATATTAATAATGAATTAATCAAATTATTATTCATTATATATTATTTATTTATTTGAAAAGAGTCTAGGACTATTATTTTGTGACAAATGTAAGTTTTTACCGATTAAATTTTTTTATTACAGAAGTAAGTTTTACACCATTAAATCACATGACCTCCGAGAAGCCTGTCTGAATTAGCCTCGAGGCCACGCCCGTTCAAAAATATGCTCACCCTAGCCTAACCACTCCCCCCGCAGCGAGGACACGCCCATCCCCGTGACGCAGGACGGGCACCGGAACATCCTGGCCAATGGGACGCTGGTGCTGCGCTCGGTGAAGGCGGAGGATTCTGGGTACTACACCTGCACCGCCACCAACACGCTGGGCTTCGACACCATCATCGTCAACCTGCTGGTGCAAGGTAGCCAATCAGACGGCCCCGCCGGGCAGGCCCCGCCCCTCTGACACGCCCCCTGTGCCCGCAGTGCCGCCCGACCAGCCGCGTCTGACCGTCTCCACCACCTCCACCTCCTCCATCACTCTGGCCTGGATCCCTGGAGACAACGGTGGAAGCTCCATCAGAGGTGCCACGCCCCTGACACGCCCCTGACACGCCCGTCTCTCTATCAGTCTCACCTCACGCTACTGATCAGAGAGATAACACACATGCTTCACTTATCTAGTCCCTTATTATCTCTCTTCTCCCTTATTATGTCTCTGTCTGTCTCTCTCTTTCTCTCTCTCTCCTCCTCTAACTCTCTGTCTTTTACTCTCTTTCTTTTTTCTCTAACTGTTTCCAACTTTCTCTCTCTCTCTCTCTCTCTCTGTCTCTCTTTTTTTCCGTCCCCTTCTCTCTCTCTTTCTCTCTCTCTCTCTCTCTCTCTCTCTCTCTCTCTCTCTCTCTCTCTCTCTCTCTCTCTCTCTCTCTCTCTCTCTCTCTCTCTCTCTCTCTCTCTCTTTCTCTCTCTCTCTATTTCTCTCACACACTCTCTGTCGGTCTCTCTTTCTTTCCGTCTCCTTCTCTCTCTCTTTCTATTTGACCCTTCACTGTCTCTCTTTATCTGCATTTTCTTTTTGTATTAGTCTCTCTCTGTCTCTTTCTATTTCCATATTTTTTCTCTTATATATTTTACTATAATATAGTTTCTCTCTTTCTTTTTTCTCATGCAAAAACTGTTTCTAACTCTCTCTCTCTCTCTCTCTCTCCCTCTCTCTCTCTCTTTCTCTTTCTCTTATTTTCCCTCTCTTTCACTCTCTCCTGTGTTATGCTCACTTGCTATCTGTCTGTCTCTATTTTTGTATCTACCCCTTTTTACTATATCTATATATCTCTCCCTCTCTTTTTCTCTTTGGGCTATGTCCACTTTTTTTGTTTTTCTGTCTATTTGTCTCTCTGTCTGTTTCTCTCTCTGTCTCTCTCTCTGTCTCTCTCTCTCTGTCTCTCTCTCTCTCTCTGTATCTCTCTCTATCTCTCTCTATCTCTCTCTATCTCTCTCTCTGGCTCTCTCTCTCTCTCCCTCTCTCTGTCTTTGTTCTTTATGCTTACATTCGTAATTTTAGCTGAGGCTTAAACTCAAAGCATCGGGCATTTTTATCCGTTTCATTCCAGCAACTTCCATCTTTTGTGTGTTGATTCCGTCTTTACTTCACACTCTGATACTCGCCGGAATAGGTGTGTATCGAGCCTCCTGCTGCAAATTAGGTAAAAACACAAATGTCAGTGTGTGTGTGTGTGTGTGTGTGTGTGTGTGGGCGGAGGAACGGAGCGCACAAAGCCTGTCAGCAGATAAATCCTTTTGATGTGCCACCCTTTATTTTGCCATCTGCCAAAGTGAAACACCAAATCCAACCTGCTTCTTAATTATGGCTGCCATATTGTGCGCCTATTTGCATAAGCGTGAAGTCAGCACTGCGCGCACACACACACACACACACACACACACACACACTATATCTGGGTAAATATACAAGGATTCAGCTCTCTGATGCTTTTCAGCGCTCACTTTGATTGTTGTTGTAGGCTAGTGCGCCATCTAGAGGCTGGATTTTTTATTTAATTTTTTGAAATATTTTAAATAACATAATTCCCTTACATTAGCCAAGTTTGAAAGTCAAATGAGAATTATTGATGGTTTATTTCTCATTTTAATTTAAATGTCTGTGTTCAAAATATAAACGAGGAAATATAATCCAGTCTAATAAAAAAAAAAGTGTCTGACATTTTAAGCAATTTTTTTAAAATATAAATATCAATATATAAAAATCAAGTACCATTAAAAATGTTTACAAACGTTAACCAGTCCGTGACGAAGTTGGGGGCCGCTGGTATAGCGTTCTTTACCGTTTGGTAAGAGTGTAAACTACAGAAATAAAAAAAAAATCTAATTAAATTTAAAAAAACAAAATTCATGGTATTTACAACTCAAATACAACTCAAAACCGCAATACGACCATATATGGTCATTGCAAGTGGAATTATAGTTCAAGTTCAAGTTTTTTTATAATACAACAACTCAGATTAAAATTCAAATTTTATTTGTCACAAGCACAATTATTTTGCAACAACGTGAAGTGAAATGCATTTAACCATCGTCCGGTATATAAACATTGTGTGGGGAGGGGTAATGGTACAATACAATAATATAAGAGATAAAAAGCAATAAAATACAATAAAAAATGAATAAAATATAAAAGATAAAAATACAGTACAATACAAAATAAAATAAATAAATAAAATAAAAAAAGTACAATAAAATACAAAAATATAAGATAAATGTGCAAGATTCAAGATTCTTAGACTCAAGTGACTAAGTAACTAAATTACCTAGTAAAAATGAACAGTAACAGTAATTCTTGTTTTATTTCACATTACAAGACGTGTAGTAAAGATAAGTATTTAGCCAGAATCTTAAGTTTCTGGGAAGTCCGAACAATATGTATAGTTATATTTGCATTAACGCGGTAACTTTTAAAAGCCTTTCTAAAAGCCTTTTTAAAACCTCTATGATTATGAGCAGTGATAGATATGCCTTTATTGTCATTACAACATTATTTATACGATTTGTATTTATCAGAGGTGTAAGGTACTTGAGTAAATGTACTTGGTTACTTTACTTAAGTATTTTTTGGCTACTTTGTACTTGTACTGAGTATCAAATATAGAAGCAACTTTTACTCTCTACTCCACTGCATTTCTGATTGAGTAGCAGTACTTTTCACTCCACTACTTTTGAATTGACACTTACTGTTACTCGTTACATTGTGATTGTGCGTGAAGAACCATATAATCGTTTTTTCTTGTGGTTAATTTATTGGCCGAACGAGGCGATTCTGCCTTCTGTCGTCTGCTGAAGATACTGGAAGCTTTTTGTTCTTTATTTATTTTGTTTTACCATTTTTAAACATGGAGGTGTTACATTTCGTTTCTGTACTAGAAAATAAAACCTAGAGTTTTATTTTTATTTACTCTTGAAAAAAAAACATGTATTTGTTTTATTTTAGCCTAAATTCAGTATGAGTAAAATACCTAAGTTCTTTTAAAAATCGACACTTTGCTACTTTGACTCGAGTCTTTTTAATAGTGGTGACTTTTTACTTGTATTGGAGTAACGTATACAGCACGTATCTGTACTTTTACTCAAGTACGGTTGTCTGGTACTTTTTACACCTCTGGTATTTATACATATTACATTGAGCACAAAGTCCGTATGGTCCCCACATTGCCACATATAAAAAAAAATAATAATAAAAACGGATTTGTGTGTCCAGGCTTCGTCCTGCAGTATTCCGTGGACAACACGGAGGAGTGGAAGGACGTGTTCATCAGCTCCAGCGAGCGTTCCTTCAAGCTGGAGAACCTGCGCTGTGGAACCTGGTACAAGGTCAAGCTGGCGGCCAAAAACAGCGTCGGTGCCGGACGCATCAGTGAGATCATCGAGGCCAAGACGCACGGCAGAGGTGAACAAATGAGAAAACGAAAAAACGAAATGAGTGGGAAAAAAAATGAAATCAAGTGACATTATCTGCCAACGGGGTGAGAAAATGTTACTCGGTAAGACGAAAAATCTCGTCACACGGTAGATTTGTTTCTGCATTTCAGTTCTTGTTCTCAATATAAATGTATATTTAAAAATTTTAATATAAATCTAATTAACGCGCTTTAATATAAAAAAAGTAGCGAGTTTCTTACATTGAGAAACATTGTGTTCTTAAAATAAGAAGATTTCACTCGACGTTTCTTGTTTCAGGAAGTTCCGTGTTGAAACATAACGTCTACTTTGAAAAACGTCTAAATTTAGTGTAAATTATCATCAAAATTTTAATTTTTTTCTAAGCAAAATATAAGCCCTGTTTTGTTGAAATAAGCAAAGTCATTTCTCACTCTCAATCCTCACATAGTTATTAGTTCATCTCATGAGAAAAAAATAACGAGATTTATTGTCTAGTTTGAGATTTTTTAGCTTGTCAAGAATGTATTTTTTGCAGTGTTCTCGTTTCCGTGCCACGGGCACAATGATGTCAGTTTCACTGTGACAGTGTCGAGATCCTAAAAATATGCGTGAAAGTTGGCGAAATCTTTTTTTTAAGACATGAAAGATGGGCTCCTGTGTATTTACGCTCTGTTTCTTGACCAACGTAATCGCTGCTTGCGGCTGGACTTTTTATTTTAGCACTAATATAATTCTCAAAAATGTTTTTTATAGGCTTTGGAACCTAACTACCGCGGTACCCTGACTTACCACATTCATTCGTGTCGAGAGCTGAAAAATTTCGTTAGCTGAGCCGCATTTTATATAGACACTTTTTCTTTTTTTATAAATGACAAATATTTGGTAATAAATGTAACAAAAACATGTAGCAGTTGTTTAGTTTGGGAATGTTCCTTTAAAAAAGCAATTAGTTACAGTTACTAGTCACTTCAAACAAATAGTAGCTGAGTTAGTAATAGAGTTACATCGTTATAAAAGTAACTCATTACCAAGGAAAGTAACTGTTGCGTTCATTTTTGCAACATTTTTTTTTTTATTTGTCAAATAACTCGGCTGCTGTCCATATTAAATGTGTTTAATAGATGAAATGGACACTAAATAAAATAAATTATTATTATTATAAAGCGGACGATCTCTCCTGAACAATTACCGCCATCTTGAAATGACGTCATGCATGTCTCGCGAGATTATGGTAATCTTAGGGATTCGCACAACGTCATTTAAAGATGACGACTCTACGGAAGAGAAAATAAATTCTGGGATTCTCGCCATTCTGGGAGAAGACAAGCTTGTTTTATAACTACGAAGCAATATCTCTGAAGCTAACTAGTGTTTTTGTCAGTTATTTGTTTAATTTGATGTGCGTGAAGATTAAACGACTGTTTTATACACGTCTGGACGCTCATCTCCAGGCATGCCAGCGGTAAGAAAAAGGCGCGCTCATTTCATATAGCGAAAAAATATCGGAACTTGGGACAAATTTTCGCAGCGATTTTTTTTCGAGGACACTGGTGAATCGCGGTACCACTGTAGAGTCATTCTAAGTTGATTAGTTATCTCACTCCTTCCTTTTCGTGCATTTTAGCTACTTATGGTGATTGTACGTACACTAGTACCGAATCCTGTCGCTTCTAACACCAGTAAATGTTCCTCCACAGAGCCACAGTTTAATAAGGACCAGCCCCTTTTTACCCACGTAAACTCCACCCACGCCCGCATGAACCTTCAGGGCTGGACCAGCGGGGGCTGCCCCATCACTGCTGTCCTCCTGGAGTTCCGGCCGAAGGGAACCTGGGCCTGGCAGAGCGTGCGGACCAACGCGTCGGCGGACATTTTTTTAGCGGAGCTGCGTGAAGCCACGTGGTACGAGCTCAAAATGAAGGCGTGCAACAGCGCGGGATGCGGGAACCAGAGCTCCCAGTTTGCCACCTTGGACTATGATGGCAGTAAGTCTGCAACTGAGACGATGCGTTGGCGCAATGGTGCAATGACAATGTCCAAAAACCGCAGCAACACTTTCATTGGCCAATGCTTGTTTCCGCAGGTACCATTCCTCCCATCAAGTCGGCGCGTGGGGAAGGGGACGATGTCAAAAAACTGTTCTCCATTGGCAGCCCAGTCATTCTCGTCACTCTGGGAATGGCCCTGCTGTTCATCATCCGCAAGAAACGAAAAGAAAAGAGGCTGAAAAGACTCAGAGGTGCTTGTTCCCTACATGCAAAAGTCAAATAAACGGAACACCTGCTTTATTCTGTCCATTCAAGTGCTCAAATAATAACAACTCTTTTTTTGGTAGATGCCAAGAGCCTGGCTGAGATGCTCATCAGGTAAGACACAAATCCGTCGTTCAAACTCTGGTTGGCTTCTAGAGAAGGTTGCTATACTGTTTCGCTCCGTGTGTTTGTGGTTGCGCCTGCGGTGGATTTGCACCTGGAGCAGTAAGAACAATAGAAGCTTCGACACTCCCGTGAAAGGACCACCACAGGGACCACGACTGCACATAGACATCCCGCGGGTGCAACTACTCATCGAGGACAAGGAGGGCATCAAACAAATCGGTCAGTTTTCGCCTACCAACTTCTATCCGACGAGTTTAGTGTCTTACGCTGGCATGGTTTCGCCCAATAGGGGAAGACAAGGCCACCATCCCGGTGACCGACACGGAGTTCAGCCAATCGGTGAATCCTCAGAGCTTCTGCACGGGCGTGTCTGTGCATCACCCCGCCCTCATCCAAAACACAGGGCCTCTTATTGACATGTCCGACATCCGACCGGGCACAAGTAGGTTGACGCGTGCGACAAACAGAAACGGCACCGATTTGGCACTCACCGTATCGCTTCGCCCAGACCCAGTGTCGAGAAAGAGCGTGAAGTCGGCTCACAGCACCAGGAACCGCTACTCCAGCCAGTGGACGCTGACCAAATGCCAGGCGTCCACACCGGCTCGCACGCTCACCTCGGACTGGCGCACCGTCGGCTCGCAACACGGCATCACGGTTACGGAGAGCGACAGCTACAGCGCCAGCCTTTCCCAGGATACAGGTCCAGACTCATTTGGTTTAGAGCGTTTAACCGATAAAGTTGCCTTGAATCTAAGCGCTCTCTGTTCTCAGATAAGGGACGGAACAGCATGGTGTCCACCGAGAGCGCGTCCTCCACGTACGAGGAGCTCGCCCGGGCTTACGAGCACGCCAAGTTGGAGGAACACCTTCAGCACGCCAAGTTTGAGATCACAGAGTGCTTCATCTCCGACAGTTCCTCCGACCAGATGACCACGGGCACAAATGACAACGCCGACAGCATGACGTCCATGAGCACGCCCTCCGAGCCTGGCATTTGCCGCTTCACCGCCTCCCCACCCAAGCCCCAGGACTACGACCGCGGCAAGAACGTGGCAGTGCCTATTCCCCATCGGGCTAACAAAAGTAGGTTGGAAAAGTAGGCGACCGAGTGGATTGCATGTTCTTTAAAAGGTTCAAGTTCGTTTTCAAGTTCGTTTATATAGCGCTTTTCTTAGTCCAAGACCAACGCATATGTGAAGAAGACGCTATGTGAAAAAGTCTTTAAAAAGAAAAATGTCAATTCTCTATATGAGTTTAAAAAAAAATGTATAATCTCATACTTAATGGACTTTCAACTACATCAACAGTGAAGAACTTAGGTGTTAGGTTATATTATATTAGGTTAAACAGACTTAGGTTATATTTGATAAAAAAAACTTTCATTTGAAACCCATGTCAACAACGTCTGTAGAGCAGCATTATATATTAGCACGGAATATTGCAAAGGTGCGTCATATGCTCCCTAGGTCGGATGCAGAAAGACTCATACATGCGTTCATGACCTCGAGGTTAGATATCTGTAATGGTCTTCTGGGAGGTTCTCCTACCCGACTAATAGATAAACTTCAGTTAGTTCAGAATGCGGCCTCTCGATTACTCGATTACTTACTAGAACAAAAAAGAACGACCATATTAGTCAAGTGCTAATGTTGCTACATTGGTTACCCGTAAAATATAGAATTAAAATTCTGCCAACAACTTATAAAGCATTAAACAGTCTAGCTCCTCTGTATCTCAGTGAGCTCATCACGTGTTAAGAGCCAAAGAGACCTCTGCGCTCTCAAAATTCAGGCCAGCTCGTAATCCCAAATCTCTAAAAGGTCTCTTGTGTCCACAGGCGAGTACTGTAACCTCCCGCTCTACATGAAGACGGACCCTTTCTTTCGGAAGCAAGCAGAGCTGCACGACCCCTGCCCTGTGGTGCCACCTCGGGAAGCCTCTATCCGCAGTCTGGCCGCACGGGCGTACCACACGCAGGGGCGTCACATGACATTGGACCCCTCCAAACCGCAGGCCCTGACCTTGGGCCACGGGGGCCTGAGCAGCCTGACCAGTTCGGGCACATCTGGCACATCAGGCCCGGCCTCCAGCGGGGCAGCAGGGAGCTCTAGCATTAGCTCGGGCACTGCCACCTTGCCCCAGAGGACTCTAACCATGCCCAGCAGCTCATCCACGTCCTCCGCTCCCAGCGGGGCAGCTGCCAGTGGGGCGGTGGCCAGCGGAAGCTCCACGGGGGGAAGCGGTCCTACGCCGGGTAGCTCCAAGGTTGGGGGATCCAGGGACTCTCTGCTAGAGAGCAGCTCGTCCGGCTTGGGCAGACTGCAAAAGCAGAACGCGGGGGCTTACTCTAAGTCCTACACTCTGGTGTAGCCCACATGCCACCTGGAGTTTGCCCGACTGAGATAAACTATGGCAGGACTTCAACAGCACAGGGGTCTTTCTCTTCTCCCTCTCGTCCAATTTTTGGTTACCTTTTTCTTACTTTGTCTGCTTTGTCTTTTCCGTCACTCGAGAGTTTGATCCGCTCTTTGTCTTGGATTAATTACCCCGAGACTTTTTTTTGTTCCGTCTTCTCAGTTGTCTTTGGTGTATCGCCCATCCCTCCTTGTCGGTCCTCTACTCTCCGTCACCTTGTACCTTATGCACAAAATGCTTTCCATGTGCACTCGTTCATTCAGAGTTCTCTCGAAAACAGGGAATTCATGAGATTTAAGGAAGATTGTTTTTTGTTAACCTGTCTAGATGCCAAGCGGCAATTGTCTTGTTTTTTTGTTGCCGTTTCTGTCCAGACTCCATACTACAAAGCGTTTCCTGGGAAAGCTTATGCATACAGAAGAATCCGCCATGGTGTCCATCTTCAGCCCCTTCCAGGACATAAATCTGAAAACTCAGCACGGAGGCGAAGGCTTCCTGGAGTCTTTGGGATTTTTTTTTCATGCAATCGATGACACAACTCAAGAGTGTTATTGACAATTTTCTAATGAAACGGAAAAAAACGCAGAAAAAAAATTGTATGGAGCCATTTCCAGCGTGTGTTGGGTTCTTATATATATTTTTTGCTTTGTTCTTATTTGTTTTTTTTTATTCTTATAATTGAATCATGGCCATCGAGCGCCAGGCTAATCCACTTAGCTTTGACAAGCTTCTGTCTGTGCAGTGTGTGTGTGCCATGAACCTTTGTAAACGCGTGGCCTGCATACAACCACCAGACCGGTGTTCATAGTCTCTTGGCCAGAATCCCAACTCGGATCGGGAGACTCGGAGTACATTTATCAAGCGCTGCCCGCTCATTTACATAATGCAAAGTATGTAATTTATAGCCTGTTTTAACGAAAAGAGTGTGGGATCAGATTACTGTAATGGTCTTCTGGGAGTTTCTCCTGCCTGACTACTAGACAAACTTCAGTTAGTTCAGAATGCGGCCGCTCGATTACTTGTGAAAGAATTAAGTCGTTTTGCCGTATGTTCACGTCAGACGCCATTCACTCCCCGAGCCTCGCCGGAAAGCTCATCACTTCTTCTGTCTCACTGTGAACGGCTAGAAATCGCCTCCTGATGGACTGAGAGCAAGGCAAAGTCCGGAGCAGAGGCAGGAAGGCTCCAAGCGTTTATTTGTTCGTCCCCCACACAAAGACTTGTAGTGGTCTACTCAACGCTCTCAGAGACTCTAGCTTTAGGTAGCGCAGGGGTGGGTGAAGGAGTGAAGGAGTACGGTCTACGCTGCCAACCTACTCCACCCTGCTCCGTTTGCCCGGAAGTAAAGCCCCGTCACAGAGAAACTTCCAAAAAAATCGACGATATAAACGGAACACGAAAAGTACTACATCAGGGCTCCTGCAATACAAAAGAGAAGTCTATTGCAATGTTTGTTGTCAAAATATATACGTATATATTTCTATCTAAAGATATAGTGACTCTATCCGTGGTGAGAGCAGAGATTTAATGCCATATCGGATTGAAAAAGAGACTAAATGATATTTTACAAGATCTGAAGACAATCGAGGTGCCGAGTTAACCGAGAGTAGCAGTTGTGTGTGGGAAAATAACGGCAAGGGGTGAAAGTGGTTAAGACAGGAAGTCCGGGACTTTCCCAGCGTTGGCACTGCCCCCTTTACCATCCAAAATGCACTAATGTGAAAGGAACCGCATTCAAAAGACTTTTATTATGCCACTGCAACTCCATCTTCCGGGCGGAAGTAAAACAGTTGCACTACGTCTGTAGAGCTCTGAGTAACTTCAGAGCGGAGGTGTAAAGTACTTGAGTACACTCTGGGAGTTTTTGTAAATATTGTACATGTTTTTTTTTTTTACTTATTAGTATTTGTGGCTACTTTGTACTTGTACTGAGTACCAACAACGTAAGCGACTTTTGAATTCACGCCGTCCCATTAAATTCACGCAATCAATAAAGTACAAGTACTAGTACAAGTACAAATACTACTCTCAGTGTTTCAATGTCTAAAGAATGTTTTGTCACTTTTTTTTTTTTTAGATTCAATTGTATTATACATGTGTATAAAACGTTGTATATTTACAAAGGTTCCTAAAGTTTACTCAAGTACTTTGCACCTGCGCCCCAGAGCTTGACTTCCAGAAGGTTTGCTGGGTTCACACTACACAATATTAGAGTGATGTGGTTATTCATATCATGCGGATCGCTTAATATTGTATACTGTACAGATAGGAAAAGAATTTACCTTTATATTCACGCATTCCAAAAAGATTCGTTTCCTTTCCCGCATCCAGAATGTGGTGCTGATGATGAAGATGCTTCGATCGATCTGCTGGTCTGAATTATGCAAAGTCGTTATGTTTTACGAAGCTGCCAAATTCGCCAAATCTTAATACGACAAAACATATTGTGTAGCCTGAATCCAGCGTGTAGGTGAGATTGATCATACTCGTGAGAGTTGTGTTGTTATCCGCGGATCGGCATTTAAGGAGTTACGATTCAAAACGCTTATTTTGTAAATTGGACTCGTTCAGTCTTTTGACTGTTTTTCAAATTGGCGAAACATAAAGTGTAGAAGTGTAAAATTGAGTATAATGCATTTGATTGTGGCATGTAAAAATCTTTGACTTTACCCGTTTTTTTGTTTTGTTTTTTGTTTTGTTTTTTCAAATCAAAGATTTGAAGCATTGAGGTTGTGTTAATAAACACCACGTTTGTGTAAATCACATGGCAGCCCGATTAAAATGTAAGTCGAAGGATGGATTTGGGTCATTTTGTCTAATCTTTGCCACATAGTTTTATTAGAGCGAGACCGATATTTATATCAGAAGGTAATAATTGTTCATCTAGACCACAACTATTCCCAGAACTGTCCTTTTTTGTCTTATTAAAAGTGCTCACTTCACTGAATTTCACTAATATATATATATATATATATATATATATATATATATATATATATGAAAAATGTACCTTTTTTTTACCATTTGTTGTTTAACGTTAATGTTTCTTTTATTTGAATTGTCACAATGAAAATGCAGTTGTGATGCGCTTAAAGGTACAAAGGCCTTTTTTAAATCAGTTCTATCAGGGAAGCTCCGCCCATCGATGAAAGCGAGAGAAACTGTGTGGATCACGGGCGGGGACGACGATTTCTCCCAGTTCGCCCAGTTTGCCCGTTTCGATTGGTCCCAGACCGAGTTTCGTCGTCACGCAAGATCTCCCTGTAAGCATCGTTTCTAATCTACAAATAAAGACTGATGTAAATATGAGACTGTTTTGTATAAATAATTGCTATTTTCAACATCTCCATAACCGACCATGGCACAATTGTTTGTCTGGTTATACTTTAAATGTGATGAGGTTTAAAAAGGAAAAAAAAGACAATAAAAAGTACGAAATCTAACAAAAATCACTTTTGAAATGATATACGAGTGGGACGCAAACCCGTCGATTCGTTTTCTAATTTTTACGGTTTGTCTTAAGTTTGTCTTTTTTTATTCATTTATGTTGTCGGTTGCTTAGTTTGTTTTCACTTTTGTTTCTACTTTTTGTTAACTTGAAGAAAGGAAAAAAAATGGCATTGCATGCTTTAAATATTTTGCTGGTTATTAAAAGAAAAAGGTAAAGGAGACAAAACGACGAGGGAAAAACACTAAAATAAAAAGAAAAAAAGACGCAGAGGGGATTCATTCACTTTTACGGAAAGGTTGCTTCAATTTGCAAATGCTTGTGTTTAAATATACATTTTTCTATGAAAACAGAACAAAAACACAAAAAGAGTTCTCCGACACCTTGTGCAATAAAGCTATCTTTCTATGAGTTTTGCATTGTCCCTCGCCTATTTCTTTTACGTATGGTACGAACGCAAGTGGTAGGAAAGCAAATTCAATCGATTTAAAAAAAAAACTGAATTTTGATTTGTAACTTTTCCGATTGAATTGAAAATTAAGGCGTAGAATTTTTTAAAGCCGAAAGTTTTAAAGCCGAAACACCCACTTTCTGTTTCTGGGCCACAGGAAGTCTGTTCTTCCATAATCCACTTAAAAATTCTTCATTTTTTTTATATCAATATATATTTTTATTAGATATTTTATAAACATATCACTTTTAAACAACACATGTTTCAGTTGACATATTTGTAACGCCGCTACATGTTTTTGCTACAATAATGTTCAGACAAAACGGAAACTAAAAGAGTCGGAAAGACCAAAAATGTGTTTTTTTTTGCAACAATGAGACATAAAACACCACTGTCTCACACACACTCACACACACACACACACACACACACACACACACACACACACACACACACAGTGTCTCTGTAACATAAACATGTAGCATGGTGTTACATATACGTGAACTGAATCGTTATATTTACTTTATGCAGGACAAGTTTCAAAGTGAAAAATACTTTTAAGTTTTAATTATATTTAATTATTGATATTTTTATCATCATCGAGAGTTCTTAACGGTTTAGTCTAATGGAGATTTTTTTCTCTTTTAACTGACTCTTTTTGACACAGATAAATAATGAACATTTTTCAATTTTCTGCGCTACATTTTTTATATTTCTTGGTCTCGAACTAACTAAAACTCTTTTTTTAAACGAGTTTGACCCAAAAGCCAGATATCTTAAAAAACAACTTAAATAGAGGTGTGTAATTCTATGAATTGATGTGCATTCTATGAAACTAGGAGAAAATTTTAAATATTTTTTCCACATTTCCATTTGTGCACATTTTACCAAAGCTGGACAGGAATATTGGTGATTTTTTGGGCAATTACTGCCCTCTGGCGGTCAATACACAAAACTACCAACTAAAGATGGCAACGGTAAGATGGCAGGCAAATATGGAGGATAAATCTCCTTTTATTCAAATGTTGAATAAAACATGTTGCTCACTTTCCTCTTGCGCCTCCTATTGGTGAAAACACAATCTTACAATCTTTCTAATTGGAAAATTCTTAAATTCTAATTGGGGAATAAAAACAATACGTATGAGACACTACCATTAAAAAAATAATAAATACAATACCAAAACAAAAAAAATAAAATACAATTAATTCATTCATTTATTTACTTGAGTTTATGTATTTATTCTATTATTTTTGAGTCCTGAGGGTTGCACACGTACTCTTCACATAATTTATCAGCCACGTAATTGATTCTTTTAAAGAATGTACTGTAATTGTATTCAAGCCCTTTAACACAAATTAATTGGTACATTAATTGGTAAAGCGCTGTACTGTAAAATGTGATCAAACAATACAAAAAAAAAAAAAAAAACAATGTATGCAAGTAGACGACAAGTGTAATTAATGCAACAATTAATGCCACGTGGTTTTTTTTCTTGTGACATGACCACAAATATTTTGGTTATATTTGTGGTAAAAATGTGGTTATATATATATTTTTTTCTTATTGTCTTATTGGTTTAATCTACCATTAATGATACACTGCAGACAATCAAACAAAATACCATGAATTAATCCATTTACTTAACTTGAGTTTAATAATTCATGCTATGATTCTCGTG
This sequence comes from Paedocypris sp. Pulau Singkep, assembly GCA_017309775.1. Lineage (NCBI taxonomy): Eukaryota > Metazoa > Chordata > Actinopteri > Cypriniformes > Paedocypris > Paedocypris sp. Pulau Singkep. The sequence goes on along the minus strand of MU204395.1, from coordinate 164,284 downwards.
TCTTGATCGCACACGTACATTTATCAGCCACATAATCTTTTTTCTTTTAAATCTCTTTGAAAACCCAAAAAATGTTTTTGAGATCACAGAGATTGCTTCTTAGGTGTGTGTGTGTGTGTGTGTGTGTTATCAGTAAATGTCTTTTGCGTACGCGTGTCAAAGGTCAAATCAGTCCACGTGAACAGAAGACGTGCACGCTCAATCTGTACGTTTTGTTCCGTATCGGGAGAAACGAGCCTTTATTGGTGCAAAGTCACTGGAGAACATGTGTTCAGTTGACGTCCTTCTGCTTCTTCTGCTGGTATTTCCTGTACTGGCTCTGAATGGTGGACGCGGCTTTGTCGGGCGAAGTGCTGGTGGAACCAGTGTGACCGTTACTGGAAGTGGAATCTACGGAAACACGAGGGAAACACGAAAAAACTGCTTTTTTTCAATGCTTTTTGTCAATGTTGACCTTTAATCTCACAGGTCAAAATGGCCTTAAGGGAGTGAAAATTAAATTTAGAATAAAGGGTTAATGCACGTGATTAATTTTAAGTGCTTAATAGCTTCAATTATTTTTAACTCCGTTAATCACAGTTGCATTTTTTTTTACTTTCGGTTTGACAACGTGCAATTGTCTCCAGGTGCGGCTCATTAAGGTCAGCAGCTCACAGTCATTGAGTTCAGGTGTTGTCACTTAGACACAAAGTGTTTCAGTGACACTGGATATACACTTTATAATTCACATTTTGTTAGGATAAGATAGAATAAGACTTTATTTATCCCACTAGGGGAAATTTTTGTACTTCAGCAGCAAAACGTTTTTTTAACAGGAAAAACAAATAGGGACAATTTAAAAGACAACGGTAAGGAAACAACAATAAATAGATTGTGCAAAAAAAAAAGCAACTGTGCAAAAGAACAGTGGTGCAAAATAAGAATATGATCTAGTATATGTTCACACTAAACACTGGTTTGCACATTTTACTGCTGTTTAAATACATTGAGTGGTACTTACTTTTTCTGTAGACGCCTATGCTGTTCCTTCGCATGCCTTCAAACTGGTAGAAAGAAAGATAGAACCAATAAAAATCAAGTAGAACAGACATGAATGTGAGGAAAGAAGGAAGGAGAAACAAAAGTAGAGAGAGAGTGATGGAGGGAAGAAAGAAAATATAAAGAGAAGAAAAAGGGAAGGTACGCGGAAGAGAGCGATAGATTAATGAAATAAACACAGAGAGGGATGGAAGAAGGAATGAACAAAGTGAAGGAGAAGAAGAGAAGGAAAGAGTGATGGAGTGAAGAAAGAATGAAAGAGAAAGAGGGATGGGAAAAAAGTAAAGGAGAAGAAAAAAGAAAAGGAGTGAGAGTGATGACAAAAGAAAGAAAAATTAAAGAGCAATAAAAAAAGAAAGATGGACACAGGGATGTAAGGAGGAAATAAGAAAGGAGAAGACAAGGGAAGAGAGAGTGATGGAGGGAAGAAAGAAAAATATAGAGAGAAGAAAAAGGGAAGGTACGCAGAATAGAGCAATAGATTAATGAAATAAAGAAAGACAGACATGGAAGGAGGAATGAAAAAAGGAAAAGAGAAGGTATAAGAGAAAGAGTGATGGAAGGAAGAGAGAAAGAATGAAAGACACAGAGGGATGAAAAATGGGAAAAGAGAAGAGAGAAGAAAAGGAGAGAGAGTGATGACAGAAGAATAAAAAAAAAGAATGACGGACACACAGGGATGGAAGGAGGAAAGGAGAAAGGAGAAGAGAAGGAAAGAGAGAGTGATAGAGGGAAGTAAGAATAATACAGAGAGAAGAATAAGAGACGGTATGCATCAGAGAGCGATGGATTAAATAATAAAGACAGAGAGAGATGGAAGGAGGAATGAGGAAAAAGAAAGACAGAGAGACATAGATGAGGGAAGAAAGAAAGAAAGAAAGAAAGAAAGAAAGAAAGAAAGAAAAACAGAGAGGATGGAAAAAAGGAAAGACAGAAAGAAGGAATAAGAAAGAAGATAAGGAGAGAGTGTGATGAGGGAAGAAAAAGAAACAACGAAGAAAAAAAGAATAAACCCAGAAGAGAGCAATTAAAAAGAAGAATGGAAAGAAAGAAAGGAATCCAGAGGAATGGAAGAAAGGAAAAAACAAGAAATAAGACAAGAAGGAAAGAGAGAGATGGATAAAAGAAAGAAAGGCAAAGGGGGTGGACGGAGGAAAGAATGAATGAAAAATAAGGAAAGACAGATAGAGTTTTGGAGGGAACAAAGAAAGAAAGAAAAAAAGAGGGAAAAAGTGGAAAGAAGAGAGACAAACAAGGATGGAAAAAAGAAGAAGAATATAAGGAATGAGAGAGATTGGTGGAGGGAAGAAAAAAAGAGAGGTAAAAAGAGAAGAAATTAAAAAGAGAGGAAAAAAATGAAAGAAATAACAAACAAAATAAAGAAATAGAGAAAGAAAGAATGAACAAACAAAAGAAAGAAAGGGAGAAAGAAAGAAAGAAAGAAAGAACAAACAAAAGAAAGAAAGAAAGAAACAAAAGAAAGAAAGAAAGAAAGAAATAAAGAACAAACAAAAGAAAGGCAAGTTGTCAGTCCTTCACTATTCTCAGGGCTGGTGTTGGACACGCGTGTGAGAACATGTGCAGAAGAAACGATGATGATCATCTCAGCAATGCTTCCTCATCACGTACGCCTGAGCGTCACACGCCTTATCGCCGCGCTGGAATGTGCCAGACATTCCTCGCGTGATGATGTCATCGGGTCACATGACGGTCGCCTCGCTTTAATCGTTTAGTCGTAGTGGCACGGCAGAAACATCTCTCCACTGGTTTGTCGATGAAGCGCAAATCAAACGTAAACGCCTTTATTGCGAAAGAGTGTTTGAGGTTTTGTTGTCGTCTTTGTTGTCAAAAAGACATTCGTTTCATCTTCAGAAGAAACAGGAAACGTTTTCACCTCTGAACTACAAAGGTCAACAGGTCAATGCTGGAAGCCAGTAGTGTTGACCTTTAATCTCACAGGTCAAAATAGCCTTAATGGAATGAAAATTAAATATAGACTAAAGCGTTAACGCACGTGATTAATTCGAAGTGCTTAATCGCGTCAATTATTTTTAACACCGCTAATCACAGTTGCATTTTTGTTTACGAAGTGTAATGAATAGAACCAAGAGAGCCACGCCCTGTCTCCAGGTGCGGCTCATTAAGATCAGCAGCTCACAGTCGTTGAGTTCAGGTGTTGTCACAAAGTGTTTACGTGACACTGACCTACTTTTCCCCTTTTTATTTTTAAAAACAGACATTCTAAGCTTCATGTAGACACATATGTTTCATGTTAGAGTGATAAGTATTTATTAAGTTACAGTTCGTTTTCAGCTGACAAAGAGAAGGCAAAACTTGATAGTTTTATTATTTTTTTTTTTACACCGTCCTGTTTTTATTAAGACTATAACCTAGTAAATATGTACTTCAAACTTTCAGTTGATGTATAACACGTTTATGTAAAACCAAAATTTAATTTTGTGTTTTATCTTGAATAAAGAGTGACTCGACCTACGAGGGTTAAAAAACAAAGACAATACATTGTAAATTGAACAAAAATGTAACAAAATTATTTTACCGATTTTAAACGGAGTGTTTTTTTAGTGTTTAGTTTACATTCATTTACATATTGCATCTCAATATCCAATATTACAAGCTGTACTGTAAAATGTGATTAAACAATAAAAAAAACAATGTATACAAGTATACACGTGTAACACATGCAGCAATTAATGCCACGTTGTGTTTCCAGTGACATGACCAGTAGGGGTGCTGTTGCAAAAAGCGTTTTTTTTTTTTTTTTACATTTTTAGCAAAAGCTAGCACAATTTCTACTCACATTTCTATGAGAAGGTATCTCTATGAGAACTATCATGTGGAATAGAAAAAAGCTTTTTTCAGGGTGCTACTTTTGTACAGTCATGTGGAGACAGTTAAGGGTATTTTAAAATTAAATGAATGATTTTAAAACTTGAACCTTCCATGAAAATTGCCGACACGTTCAGCACGAGTTGACGCTCGTGACAATGGGACACGAGAAGATAAATAGTTGTTTATCTGGTTTCTGGTTGTGAAACATTCAGAGTTGTATTTTCCCGACATTAATTACAACAAATAAATAATATTAAATCCTAGTGATATTAACAACTTGAAAAAAATTGAAAAAAATGTTGTTCTGTGTTTCACTTAAAATACTGAGAACATTTTGGTAAAAATTAATTAAAATGTACATTTCACCAATTTTTAAGTAAACCTGTGCAGTTTTTGGCATCAATTTAAGAAATCATTTTGGCAAAAAAATTGAGAAAAGGAGAATTCACATGGGTTTGCGGTCAATTGTCAATTGGTTTGCGGTTTTAATTGAGTGACAGTCATATTTTGAAATTTCCCCGCTGTGGGACTAATAAAGGATTTTTCAATTCAATTCAATATGAATCGCAACACGTGAAGTGATCAAATGCCATTTTGAGGAACAGCATATGAAGAGTGAATGTGGAGTCCGTTAAGAGGAAAGTGCTTCATTAAGAGGAAAGAGAATCAGCAGCTCCAAATCATCAGATGAGCTTGTTCCTTGGGAGAGCCAATGAGAAGCTTGCATGTGATGCTTACAGTTCTTTAACTCTTTTTAAAACTTTGAAATAAAGCATAAACATTTTTACATTTACTGTTTCGTTATAACAAAGATAAATTGAAGCGAATTATCTTAAAATATGGCAATATATATTCAGTGTTGGGTGTAACGCGTTACAAAGTAACGCATTACTGTAATTAAATTACTTTTTCACGGAAAAAGTAAAGTAACGAATTACTGTTCATTTTTAAGTAATTTAATTACAGTTACTTTCAATGTACTTGCGTTACAATATAAAATAATTAAATTCGCTGAATCTCATTGTTTATTTTTTTTTAATTTATCTTCTTTTTATAAAAGTTTGATTTTCTGCTTTAAAATCGCTTTACGGCTGTTGCACGTGATTCGCGACAGTTTGCGACGGTCGTGTTTAAAGTGGAGGAGACGTACGGCTCGGTCGGACTCGCTGTGACTCGCTGTGACTCGGTCGGACTCGGCTGCAGCAGCTAGTGACTGTTTTCCGTAATGACGACACGTATTCAAGTCACTTCACTGTTGTGAAACACGCAGATATGAACATTACAGTCGTTTGTGAGACACTTTCTGCGGAGAAATCACTGTCTGCCGCTGTTAATAGCGCAAGTATTTTCTGAAGCGCTGAAACGGCAGCTAAACACAGACGACACGGAAGATGATGAACAACACAAAACTGATTGATTTACCTTGATTTAACAACAGCAGAAAGAGTCTGAACGTGTCTCAAACTTAACGCACGATTGCAGGCGACTTTGTGGTAAAGACACCGCGTCTTGCAGAATCGAGTCTGAATCTTTTAGCCGCATTTATTGTCATTTATTTTGTTTCTTACCTAAATGAAGGAAACTTTTTCTACGGAGAACTTTATTTATCATAGAATGTTTTATGGAATGTAATAAAGATGATTCAGAAAACTAAAAGGCTCAACTATTTGATGTTTTACTGTTATATTTTTAAATAATTCGTTTTTTGAAGGTTTATAGGAATTTTAATAAGTAATTGTTAAGTTACTCATTAGGTAATTACGTTACTTTTTAGACACAGTAATTAGAAAAGTAATTTAATTACAAAATTGTTAAGTAATAAGTAATTAGTAATTAATTACTTTTTTAAAGTAACTTACCCAACACTGTATATATTTAAATAATGCAAATAACTATCTCAACATCAATTTGTCTACTGCTCTTCAGAATGAAGTTGAGGCTGGATTTCACTCTCTTGCTTTCTGGCTGTTAAAGGTCTTATTAGAGATAGAGAAGACTATCTAATGAGTGGAAACTGGAATGTGTGAGGAAATATATGGAAATGTTATCAATCAAGTCTTTATCATTCAAACCATATAATAATAGAATCAATAATCAAAAAAATTGAGAAAATTGGGTTTTATTTTCTCAAATTAGAAAGCACAATCCACAAAGAATTGTTAAATTAATATTATCAAGCTGAATACTTCAAGATTTTTTTACTTAATTGTATCAAGTATGTTCTACTTAAGAAGTAAGCTCTGAGAAACTACTTAAATATATTCTGTGTAATATGTTATCAAACTTTTTTTGAGTAAATAGTACGTCACATTTTTTACAGTGCAAGCTTTAGTCATTTAATCGCCAATAATCGTGATTAATTTTGGCAGGGAAGTGCGATTAACTAGTTAAAAAAATGTAATCGTTGGACAGCACTAAATGAAACATAACTGTGGAGTAAGAGCCAGTGTTTCTCCTCCACTGACTGACTTCCTTTCCCACTGTAGGACAAACGAGTGCTTATTTTGTGTTGAGTTTACATTCATTTATATATGTAAAATACTACAGCTCATTATCCATTAGTCCAAGCTTTAGTCATTTAATCGCCATTAATCGCGATTAATTTGGGAAGTGCGTTTGTAATCGTGACCTCGAGGTTAAATTACTGTAACGGTCTTCTGGGAGTTTCTCCTGCCCGACTAATAGATAAACTTCAGTTAGTTCAGAATGCGGCCACAAGCATAATGGTGGAGTAAGAGAAACACAGTGTTTCACCTCCAGCGACTGACTTCCTTTCCGACTGTAGGAGACGTTGTGCACCTGCCACGGCAGCGGCTGAGACACCAGGTAGGGCAGCGGCTCCGGCTGGCGAATCCAGCGCATGCCCAGCTGAAACAGTTCAAGGAAACCTTTACTCGTTAAACAGTTTTAATATGATTGTATTCACACGTATCCTTGCTAAGACCTTAAGTGAACTGCTGTGGAACGTGGCGTGACATTTTCATCTGTTTCTCATATATTTCCTGGCAGGTGAAAACATGGTTAATTGACTGGAGTTGACTGCCAGGTCAGCTTGATCGCCAAAATAGAGTTTGATTTGGATTGGATAAGCAATTCCCAAAGCCGGAGAGTAAACGAGGGTTTTGATTGGATTTTTGTAGTTTTTTAGTTTTCGTACCTGGTTCACCTTTCGTTTTCGTGAACCATTTAACTGAACTATTTAATGAAACCGCTTAATAAATGAGCTTTACGTTGAATCCACCCTGACTACAGAGGAGTTTTTTTGATTCGACTTATAGTTCTTCCAATACTTCCAGTGCTTATCAGTGACATCACTCTCAGCTGATTAGAGGCGGAGCTCCAGGACACACAGCGTTTTACAGACTAACGCCTGCGTAATATACAGCGAATGTACTTATTTAAAGAGTCAAGTTCAAGTTTATTTACAGTGCTTTTCTTAGATCAAGACCGACGCAAAGTCGCTGAGCGGAATTAGGGGAAAAAATAGTCTTTAAAGAAGAAAGATACTATTTATCGTCTTTTACTAGTTCTGCATAATACTGTACTTATACTATACTTACACTATACTATTTCTAATACTATGTATACTTCTTGAAAGATGTCATTCTGATACAATTTTGTTCACAAAAATAAAACCATTTTTAATGTAGAACAATACAACATTTCCCTCCAAAATACCAAATTAGATTAGATTAGATTCAAGTTTATTGTCATTACACATGTACAGGTACAAGGCAACGAAATGGAAGATTTGTTCATTCACTGTCATAAAGCAATTAACAATTGCATTGATAGTAATGGAATTGGTTTTCTTGCACATTGCTTTGAAATTTGCATTGGAAATCAATTAATTACACACAAATTAACTTTGATTTTTGACAGAATGTTTGTTAGTTATATGTTGTTGTTTTTTTGGAACTTTAAACAACTGGAACCTTTTTTTTTGTTTAATGTTCAGTAAAAAGAATCAGTCTCTATATATAGTTCGCAAAGTGCATATACAGTATAAAAACCATGCGCAAGAAAACAAATTGCATTATTTTGAACGCAATTATTAACTGTTTTATAAAATGAACATTTCGGTATTTTGGAAAGAAAATGTGTATTGTTCTATAATAAAATTGTATTAAACTGTTTAAAAAAAACAAAAATGTATAAACTATGTACATATATGGTTTATAAATATATATATATATATATATATATATATATATATATATATAGTTTTTTTCAGTTGTTTTTTTAATATGTAAGATAATGTTAAATGATAATTTCACTAATCCATACATTTTTTTTCTACGAACTATCTGAGCAATAAACGCACAGTGATCTGCGTGAAGGTCTAATCTGAAGATCTCACCTGCTCCGTCACCCTCATCATCATGTACAGCGCCGTCAGCATCGTCACCAGCATTATCGCCAAATTACACTTTTACACTTTTTTCCGAAAAAGAAAAAGTTGATTTTCTCGTCTGCGCTGTGCGTCTGGCTCTGAGAAATCAAGCGTGGAGAGTAGAGCTGGAGCTTACGCACACACACACACACACACACACACACACACACACACTCTTCAGACGCAGTCTATCAGCTAAGTCATTTAATGAGCTTTGCGTTACAGAAATAGGAGGCTTGTAATCTTTTCCTATACGCACGATAGTGTTTATCCTTGTGCGGAGCGTTTTAATCCCGGCCTCAGCCAAACATGACTTTGGGAAATGCACGTTAAACGGTTACGTCATGTTCTACAGTGTCGAATTGCTATGAATTAATTTTTTGAAGCCGGTTTAATATTTTCGAATTTTTGTTATTGTGAAATGTTCGAGTGGTAGTTTAAGTTCAAGTTCATTTGTATAGCGCTTTTCTTAGTCCGAGACCAACGCAAAGTGGAAAAAAAAACTAAATACAGAGTTGAAGTTCAACTTGTCTGTGTGTGTGTCCATTTGTTTGAAAGCCTAAAGGAAACCAGAAACCACCTGACACACACACACACAATCTGAGCTGCTTGTTTTTACACTTTTAATCAAATTAAATTCGAGCACTTTAATTACGTATTCTGCACCTCTGTGTGCGATTAATAACACAGTAGTGATGCTTTTATGAACCTATAATTGATGTTTGCCCTAGAAATGATGAATAATTTATCATTGTAATAATGCAGTAATAAACAATTGATGTATGTACAAGAATTAAAGGCAAATCATCATAATTTTTTTATTGCTTTATGGATTTTAAGGGAATGTCAGGTGCTTTTTTTCAGTCTTTGTCACAGCGGTGTGTACGTGCTGATGAAGAGGGTGGAGAACATTCCACAAATACAGACCTTATCACCGACAAACCTCATAAAAGTGCTGGAATTACACTCGTGTCAAGTCCGTGAGAAGTCACTCTTCCAACTCACATGGGGTAAACTACAATTGTTATTTATCTATTTATTAATAGACAGAAACAGTTTCAAAATGCTCCTTGTCTCAATTAGCTAGATATGTATTTTTTGTTTATTTATTTGTTTAGTTATTATTTGTTTTTTATGTTGTTTTTTTTAATTAATAATTTTTTTTTCGCACACAGTTTTTGTTAATGTGCAATGTAATTTATATGAATTACTTAAAGCCAGTGTGTTATTCACCAAAAAAAGCAAGAAATTCAGCGCATTACTTTAGCACAATTCAAGCAGCTGTTACAATTTACAAGACATACAATTTTATTACATTTCGCTTAATTTGATCACTTAATTTGTTAAGTATTGACTAGCAGATTCCTTGGCAATTTTAAACAAGAGTACTGATTGTAAACGAGACAAAAAAAAAAAAACCATCGTCGTAATATTACAAAGGCGTTGTGAAATTGTTGGTTAGCACAATGTTTTACATTTGCAAAGAATTATTGTTCATTAAAAAAAAGTACTCGAAAATTGAGTTTTTTCTTCTAACGATTTTGCACTTATGTTTCTAGCAGGTCAATGTCATCATCATCCTCCAAACATCGCTGACCCTTTAAAACACTCAACAATGTCGTTATACCGGAAGCCTCTCCCTGACCCGGGGACACTTACCACGGTGATAGGTAAAACTCACCACCTCACGTCCCAGACCCTCACATTTTACTCAAAGCACATATATGCAGGGGTGTAAGGTACTTGAGTAAATGTACTTGGTTACTTTACTTAAGTATGTTTCTGGCTACTTTGTACTTGCACTGAGTATCAAAAATATAAGCAACTTTTACTCTCTACTCCACTGCATTTGTGATTGAGTATCTGTACTTTTACCAAACACTTATCGTTACTCGTTACATTGTAATTGTGCGCGACAAGCCTGAATCGATTTATACCGCGGTTAATTTCTTGGGCGGACGAGGTGAATATCGCCATCTTTAGGCTGCTGAAGGTAATGGAGGCTATTTGTGAATTAGAAACCACATGAACGGGAATTAGGGGCGTAAAAATGTGTTTTACAAATGTTATTATATAATATATAACTTTATATAATACATATAATATATAATTTACTAATCAGATTGATCGTTTTTTTTATATCTACTTGCAAATGTAAGTGATTGAGACTGACTTTTTGTTCTTTTTATCCACTTTGTTCTACCAGTTTTCAAACATTGAGGTTAAATTCCGTTTCTGTCTTGGAAAACAATAGTTTTCAAAAAAAATTCTTCTTTTTTTTGGGCCTATATTGAGCACGAATAAAAATACTTCTTAATACTTGAGTTCTTTTAAAATGGGATACTTTGCTACTCACGTCTTCTTGAAATTGGTGAACTTGTTACTTGTATTGGAGTAATTTTTACAGTAAGTATCTGTACTTTTACTCAAGTATGGCTGTCCGCTACTCTCTACACCCCTGCATATATGGCACTATGAAAATGACATTATTTTTAACTACACATGTCTCTGCTCTAGTTTCGGAAATCGACAGGGACAAGCACATCCTCCTAGAAATGCTGGACTTGCACAGAGAGAAGGTGTCGCCTCTGGACCTCACGGCCATGCTGTACGTCAACACACCCAACATGGAGAACAAGACGCCAAATGACCCTACGGAGCTGTCCGAGGCCTTCCTCCAGAAGCTGTGGCTCCTACATCCTCAAGCCCGTAGCACCTGCTGCAAGAAACCAGTCGGAGCGTACGGCTTAAACATGGATCCGAGCTCACGCTGTGCCATCAACCCACTGGACCTGGTTGCCGTGGTCTACATGACGGCCAACAGCTTCCTGCGTCCGGAAATCACCGACCGAATGGTGCAGTGCTGCTTTGCCGTTCCCTTGTATCTACCGCCCGTGTATCCGGAGAAGATCGGAACGTTCCTCCTGTCGCCTTTCAGAGATGTTCTTGGACAGTGGACGTCCCCGTCTGAGGGAGGTGTCCTGAAGAACATGGCTAGTTCCCGGATGCCGTTTCTGTCGGCGGTTCGGTTAGGTCCCTGCTGCGTGTCAAAATCCACAGTGCTGAACCGCTTCCTCGGTGGCTCACACAAGACCAACGAGTGCTTCATAAACTACCGTCTCGAGGGAGGACTGCTGCCCCGAGTCCTTTCAGATGGCCTGGTGGAAGTGTGCTGGACCTTGTCCTCGAACGAAAGCTATGAAAGTGACTTCTCCCGCCCGATGCTCGTGGCCAATCTCCGTGGAGACGCTGCCAACTCGGAAAAACAGACCAGTCTCCTTTGCTACACATCCGCCGTCCTCGTTGTGTTCTGTGGGAACTTTGACGCTAGAAGCTGTGAGCTACTGGCCTTGTGGAGGGACAACGCAAGACATATGATAATAATTGACTGCTCGGAATCCATCGCAGATGACCAAGACGCCAATAACGAGGTTGCGAAACAAAGGCTGGTGAGAGACTTGGAACTGCCTGACGGAATGATTCTTAACGGGTGCGATGGTGATGAGGAAAGAGTCGCTGCGAGCCTAAAGCATGCCCTGAGTTCTCTTATCCCATATCTTCACTCAGCAAACCTTGTGGGTATGGCCGGCATGGCCAGTGACCTCAACATCAAAGTCGATGAAGACGAAATCTGCCGAATTGCCTTTTCTGAAGCCGAGGAGGTACTTAGTGGGATTGAGGATGGAGTGTCTTTATACTTGGAAAACCAGTTGCCTCTGCAAGGTAGAGCTTGGAAGGAGTTGTGCCAACTAGAGAAAGACGAAGGTCGGAAACAGCTTTCCGAAATGGATACTGTGGCAGAGATCAAAGAGGAACTTGTGAAGATGCTTCTTGATTATCAGTTGACATCAGCTATGAGAACGTTCATCGCGGCTCTGTGTTCCTTTGACACCACCAAGCGGGCATACTTCCTCTCGTGGATGAGGGTGAAACTGCAAGTCACGCAGCTGGATAGACTGCCCATCCCGGACGGAAACCAAATCCTAGACCCTTGCATTGGACTTGAACACTTCCTTCGAGAAATGGGATTGGTCTATGAGCGATACTTCCGCAGCCCGAACAGCGACTTGTACGAGATGTTTCGACTGCCGTATATTGGCGCCGAACTACTTCTCTACGGCGTTCCGCTGGAGCTTTTTGATGGAGATGCCTCTGTTGTCCCATTGAACTGGGTTTACAGTGTTCTTTACGAGGTGTACAAACAACTGCCACAGTCCAGCCGTTTGAGAGTTCTGACTGTCTTGGGCTTCAACAACTCAAAGAACGCAGAGATCTTGTCTTCCCTCTTTGGAGTGAACTTTCCAAAATGGGGCAGAAGGCAGATCAAAGGAGCCTACGTTCTTCTGCTTACGCTGCCAGACAACTTCAGAATGGAGATGGACTGTGAATTCCTCATGTTGATTTGCACCGAAGGCTTGAATCGCCAAGACTCCAGAACAATTGAGGAAGATGCTCTTGTGCACAACAATGAACTGGCTACGTTTGTCAGTGGACTTAGTGATGTCACTCTGGTAAATCTGCCAAGCGAGTCTCCGGGTGATGCGTTTCAGAGAAGAAGTAACCTTCAGATAGCAGTAAATGCTGTTCTCCATTCCATGCACTCAGAGAGGAAGCCTAGCTTTCTGGTTGTGTCAGAAGGCGCTGGAGTAGATGGAAAAACCATGAGTCACGCAATAAATGTACTGAATGCAAAACAGTCTGAAGATGAACAAACACTCAATACTGTCCACACCTTGATTAATGCAGGAAACAACGAGTCCCAAGTTCCACAAAATGACCAAGTCTATAGCGACGCAGTTCTCGGACTCAAACAGAGTTTGCTGGGAATATTTAACAGAAAGGAGCCAAAGCCATTCTGCTTGGGGGCATTTATGGAGCACATGTGCAACTGGTGGGAGTCTGTTAAAAATGCAAGTTTTGGACTAAAGTTTGGAGATACAGCTACAGCCGATGCCATCATAGGCTTGTGCGCAAACCTTGTAAACACTGAAGAACAAGTCGCAAGCGAAATGAACCTTTGGGTTGACGGCTTGGAAAACCACATCACTGAGATAAAAGAAGCAGCATCACAAAACGACAACCAGATTGATCCAGATGGCATCCTAAGGATCTTAAATGAAGAAGCGACCACCCAAATTAACAGCGGCGGAGAGCAAATTAAGACAAACCTTTGGGACTTCCTTCGGAAAGAGGATGCTAATGTTGAGTCAGTAACAAATTACAAAGAAAACCTCCTTAAAAGAGTCAATGTCATTCAGGACCAAATGACAATGAACGTTGCCGAGAAACTGGAGTCTGCCACCATTCGCCATGGCTTCATGGTTAAGATGCAAGCCCTGCTCACCGCACTTGAAGCAGCTCTTGAGGTCAAGTTGCGTTCCCTCTTGTACACCTACAAGAACAATGCGATTGAGGACAAGGAACTGGAGTGTGAGTTTACAAGTGTTTGGGAAGACATCCCATCCAATTTAAACGATGGCACTTCGGAAATGCAGGACATCAATGCGAGGATGCTAGAACTTCTCAAGGACAATCTAAGCAACCGGGGTCTGAAAAACCAGAAGGCTAAAGTCTTGGAGGGCAGTCAGCTCCGCGATTTCAGAGTCAAGAATGACCATTTTGCCTTGAGTAGTAAGATGAAGAAGACTCTCAAGTACAACAAGGATGTTGCGCAAAGGTTCTCCAAGAAACTGATCGAAGACTGTGACAGGAGAGTCTCTGAGAAAATATCCCACAAAGAAGGCTACTCTGACGGCTACATGAAGGAGTTACTCGCCATTGTAGATACCGGCCTAGAAGTTCTCAAAATCGAGCCGTTTGCAATGGCACCAAACTACGAAGCGGACATTAAGGGATTCATCTGCGGACAAGCTGCCCAGTCCTTCCAAGTCATGCAAGAGTCTTTCATGAAAGAGAAGAGGATTAAAGACGACTTCCTCAATGAGACCAAGGACAGACACATGCAGAATTTCAAATATCAGTTCCACAAAAGGGACCAGTGTCAAAAAGCAGCTCAGGCTTTCACAGACAAGTGTCTGAAGCCCACAGCGGAGGACTTCATCTACAACAGCGTCGAGAGGCAGATATTCAACGACATGCTCCAGAAGGAAAGCGCCAAGCCCTACAGTTCCTCGAAGATGTTCCACTACAGCCTTCTCAGAGAAATGCTGCAAAAAGACACCTTCCAGAATTTCCACGAGTATCTGCAGTCATGGGAGAACTTTGGTCGCAAGACGATCGAGATCTTCGTCAAGACTCACCTGGCCGGATCGGTGATGATCGAAGACCAGCGGGTGCAGCGGATGCATCAGATATGCGAGTGGATGCAACGGTGCATCGATCAGACGTTTGAGAACAGCAACGGGATACAGAACGTGCGCCAGCTCCTGGAGAAGGTCAGCGTCAACCTGGAGAACCTGGGAAAGATCACGGTGCCGACTGGGATCCTGCAGGAGCCTCTGTTCGACATAGCCACGCATCGCGAGAACTTCCTGGAAAGCCTGCAGGCATCGGTGTCGGAGCTGTCCGTCTCCATCAACCAGGAGTTCATGGAGAACGAGGACGTCATCGAAGTTCCCGACGACCTTCCCCTCAAACTGCAGAACATGCTGTACGAAAGAGTGAAAGGGTGCGACCGGATCTGTCCATTCTGCAAAACTCCGTGCGACTTGGGCGATAGTGAACATCAGGCTCACCAGGCGGTTTTCCACAGGCCCAAAGGTCTGGTGTGCTACACCAACGCCAACTCCACCACCCTCTCGCACAGCACGTGCTCCTCAGACGTCACGGGAGAAAACCAGTTCCAGAACAGAGACACTGAGGGGAAATTGCTGCGTTTTAAGGAGTACAGGTCCATCTACCCCGACTGGGTCATTTCTCCGGAGGTGTCGGGCTCAGAAAGCACCTCGCTCTTCTGGAGATACGTGTTCATGAGGTTCAACAGCAGATTCGCTCAGGTCTATCATTGCGCTCCTGCCGTTTTACCGGAATCGTGGGGGAAGATCTCTCAGAAAGATGCTCTGCGGAGCCTGAGAGAGGCGTTCGACATCAAAGAATGACACTATTGTTTAATATGAAATTGGAGAACATAAAAACAAAAATGTTGATTTTGAGAGAAGTTGCTGTTCCTTGTCTGATTAATCTTTGTGGGATTAAAAAACAACAACTTTAAGAGCTGAGAATTGAACATCACTTTCCACTCTTTCTTTTTTTAAATTTCTTTTCACATTACGTACTTTAAATGTATTCCCGATCTTTTTTTTCTGTCGTTTTTTTTTTTTACTCGGATAATGTTGGTTTTCATTTTCTTTAACATCTATGGCCACTTTAGATGAATATGAAGTTGTTGCATTTATATTTATACACTTTTTTGAAACAGTTTAGAGTGTACTATTCAATACAATAAATGGTTGCTTTGAGTTCAAATGGGTTGTTACATGATTTAATATAAAATTGAAAAACACACCGTTTTGATAGATTTTGGCTATTAATTAATCACTAAAAAAAGCCCTAGAATGTAAAAAATACAGAAGTGTAAAAATACAATAGTGTGAATAGAATTCTACTGTGAAATAAGTAAACTTTCTGTGTGTGTGTGTGTGTGTGTGTGTGTGTGTGTGCGTGCGTGTGTGTGTGAGTGTGTGTGTGTGTGTGTGTGTGTGTGTGTGTATCACTGCGACTTGTATCGTTTAATAAGATAAGCATTCAGAAATGTAACTTTGTAAGTCTGCGAGACATTACAATTGTAATAATTGTGGGATTTATAATTTAAAAGTAGATCATTATAACTGTATTTTGGAAAATTATATTTGTCTGAAATAAAATGTTAACACTATTTAACCACATTTAAGACATATTTTATACTGAAATGTATTCTAATAACTTAGTTCAGACTGCGAGCCACAAGAGGGCAGAGTTCCCATAGATTATTTTTTCATTGTATGAGCTGTGCAGTAGATGGTAGCAATAAAGACATTAAATGTTTAAATATAGTACTAAAAATGTTTGTTTATGCTAAACATTTTTTTTATTTTTTTATGTCCCAAACATTTGTATAATATATAAATAAGAATATATTATTTTGTTACTATATTGTATCATACACGGCAAACAATCCAAGAGAAAAAAATAAGAAAATAAAAAACAAAACGAGTAAAAAAATTAAATCAAGTAAAAGTATCTGCCAATGGGGTGAAAATGTTTAACTTGGTAAGACGCCTTAAAACACGACAGAAAAAAAATATTCTTACATGGATTTCAGCTTTGTTTCTGAATTTCAGCTCTCGTTCTCATTGAATTTAATATAAAAAAGTAGCCAGATTCTTAAATAGAGAAACATAACATCTTAAAATAAGAAAGTTCCACTTGACGTTTCTTGTTTCAGGACAAAATATCAGTAAAATTTTTTTCTAAGCAAGAAAATTCAAATACCATTAGCATAGACAACGTGTATAATCAATATACATATGAAAAAAGATGTTTCAATTAAACACCTCAAAGGGGGATTGTGAGATTCAGACACAGTTTATGTAGCAATTTCATGTGACACTTTCACGAGTTTATGAAGCTAAAATTGTATGTATTTGTTTTTTGAAGAGCATGTTTTCAATCTAGACCCAAACGGGTTGACCGTGTCCTAATTTTGAATTATACACAGTATTTAACAGGTAAACAGTTTAGTGACATTGGGCATCAACTTGGGGCCAGAGATTGATATTGTGTGCCAAATTATGAAATAATGCATTCTTAACTAACTGAAGTTTATCTACTAGTCAAGCAGGAGAATAGTTTTCTAACATGTTCGTTTGCACCCAACACGGCGAGCTGTAATGAATGAACAGAGTCGAGGTGCATGAGAAGGTAGGACCAGTTAATCCATCACGCCAAGCTTTGTTCAAAATACCTCTTAAAGCTTGCTGCATATTTCGCGGCATCAGATGTAATTAGGTGCTGCTCATCTGGCTGTGGTTCCGCTTGCCTCACGAGCCAATTCTCTCTCCGGTGAGTTACCGTTACTCTCATTTGGAGGCCAGTGGATTAGGGTTGGCGGATTTATCGGCTCCTCAGACTACAGGAAGAGTGGGAGGTGGGAGCCTTGCACAATAATAATAATAATAATAATAATAATAATAATGGAACCTGCACTGCATCCTATTGAACCCTATGGATTAGGAATGGGATGGATCTTAAGTTCACTTGGGTCAAGGCAGGTGACCCGATACTTTTGCTCATATATGAAAATGTCACAAACCAGAAGGTCCATTTGAAAGTAGCAAAGGCATAAAGGCCTAATGTGATGGTGTGTTAACGTGTAAGCACCACGTAAGTCAAATGTATTAAAGTATCGAGCTTCTCGATGTAGGAAGATGATGTAGAAGATGTAGAGACGTAAATCTCCATCCTTCCTCCTGGCAGAGAGAAATCCTGCAGGTGCTGGTTTAATCATGTAGATGTGGAATAATCCCATTCCTGGATGTACACACACACACACACCCACACACACACCCACACACACACACACACTGTACTGTAGTTTCAGATACGTTATAAAGTAAAACCTTTGGGAATTGAGCTTCCTTGGAAAAGGTCGATAGCACAATAATACAGTTGATGAAGAGGTTGTGACGTCGCGTTTAATTAATGCATGACTCGTACCTCACAAAGACATACAAATTCAAATTGTAATTACATACATTGCAGTGTCATACACGCATTAAAATAAAAAAAAAATGAGCAAAATACAAAAAAGTGAGGATACATGTTGGTTGACCATACGGTAACGAAGGGTGTTAGTTAGCGTACTTCACAATTTTATTACTATCTTTTTTTTTTAAAAATTGTCTATCAAAAAACAAGGAAGAATGATCTGTTTTGATTTCGTCGACATTCTAAACCATGTGTTGCTACATGACTGGCCAATCTGGGCTGGATGAGTTAAGTCTCTGTGTTCAAAAATTGCGAAAAATAGTCAGTTCAAAAAACGTGTCATGCGTTGCGTCAAATACTCATTATTATTATAAATGTGGAAATTAGTCGCTTTCACACAGCAATGGCGATAAAATGCAGGAAAATTCCCGGACCGACTTTACCGGTAAAGACTGTTCACACAAGCGCTGCCATTCCAGCATTTTACCGGTAAAGAACTATTCACAGCGCTTCACAACTATTCACAGCGCTTATTATTTAATTATTATGTGTTTCCTCGTGTCCTAATCTGTACTTGTATTTAAGGCTGAGTTTATTTGTTTGTTTCTTTTTTCAAAATAAAAGTCACGGCCCTGCAATTTGGTCCCTAATCTAAATCATGACACACCTAAAATAGACCTAAATAGAGCTCGAATGAAAATATATATACCAATTATGTTTTAAAAGTTTTGTTTCGAAATAAACAGTAATGATATAATTATATATTATTCATTATTATGTTTTCAAAAAATTCTACTCATACTAAAATAATATTGTATTCGTTATTGAAGGGTACGTTTTTTCTAATGTCGTATTTCTGCACACTGTAACATAAAACCAATAAAATACAAGAATACAAAAGCAAAAAAATACAATAAAAACATTCCCGAGAGAAAGTGTAATAAAGGTCAACACTGCTTCATAAAGTGCCAACATGAAGCCAACCATGTCAATGCCACATCAGCTAGACTTCACCGTCCCTCTGAAATGCCTTTTTGCTGTTTATAACTCGTACGTGACGCGTGTTTTCACGTTTTGAGGGCAGTGACGGAGGTCGTAGAAAGGTCAGATTCGCCATAATAACGCCGGTCAAATGATCAGCGCTGATTGTCTCGTAAAGGCTTCGCCTGCGGATAAAGTCACATTGCCAAGACGTCAGTTAAAGAGCCGTAACAGCAATTAACCTTTTAAATCCGCTTTATTCGCCCGATCTCTGTCCCTTTGGTTCGCTCTATACTAAAGCGTCGACACCAGAACATCTGAGTGTTTTAATCGCTCGCACACGTCCTTCTTCCTTCTGTTTACGACTGATTATCAGACGTATCTAAGACATGGCTCCACGATTGATCCAAACACAATACAGCGTTATAAAACACTTTTCTACGTCTATAGGTGTTGACATTTTCTTTTTCATTATTATCGATGTAGTGATGTTTTCAAGACTCATTATTAATTATCGATCTATATTTGACTAGATTTGATCATCTCTACATCTACAACTGAAGAACAACGTCTAGACAAGACACTTCGCTTTTCCAAAAGATGTTGCTTGTTATTGTAGATTTGCATTGTGTCAGAAAAAATAAGATAAGATAAGACAAGATAGGATGAGATAAGTTAAGATAAGATAAGTTAAGATTAGATAAGATTAGATAATCCCACTAAGGGACATTTTTGTGTTTTGCAGCAGCAAAAAACATAGAAAAAAGAGAAGTTTTTAAACACAAATGAATATAGACAATTTAAATGACAAGTGAAGGCAAAATTGCAAATAGCAAATAATAGCAAAGAACAAAAGAGAGAAACAACAATAAATAGGTTGAGCAAACAACGGTACAATTTTTTCTATAATAAACTGAGTCTGAAACTCGTCTCTGAAGTTAAAGAGTTTTTCACAAGAACACACACAGACACACACACACACACACACACACACAATTTCCTGGCAATCTCTTTACATTTAAACAAAGCATTCAGATTGCAAAATATCAGTGTCTACCTTACAAAACCAAAAACAAATGTGTCAATATTTCAGCCCAATTGAACTGTTTAATGAAAGATGATCAAACAGAATTTGGGACTGTATCAACGATCAAACACAAAATAAAAGAATTAGTTGTTATATACCGTTAATTATTAGCGTTAATATCGTTAACGGTATTCTGGGAAGAAAATACATAGTTCAAGATATAAATAATATTTTTTAATCTGCCCTCAAACTCAAACTCGGCTTCACTTTCTTTTGTTACGTTTGTTGTACGGTATATATTGTACATGTACCAGTGTTGCCTATAAAGTCGACTTTGATCTCTACAATTATTCAAGCTACAACCCTACAAAAACATGTACAGTAGTGTATTTCCCCCACCAATTATAGTCATAGTCGTAGCCATTATTAGCTAATTAATGCAGGAAATTACCTAATTAACGCAGCATTTGTTACTTCTTCACTCATGCGCCTTGAGAGTTCAAATTTATTTATATAGCACTTTTTTTTTATTTCTAGACCATCAAATAGTCGCTATTCGGAATTAGAGAAAGAATTGTCTTTAACGAAGAAAAATGTCTGTGTTCAAAATAAAAAAATGTCATTATTTATTCGTGTTTAAAAATTAGGGAAAAAGAGTCAGTTATCAGAGTGAAAAATGTCCATTATTTATCTGTGTTAAAATATGAGGGGAAAAAGCTTTGAACTTTCAAATGCACTGAACTTGAACTTGAACTTGAGCTGCGTTTGTACCAGCTGAGGTGCCAGTCTCGATGTGGGTTTATAATCCAGTATACATGAGCAAGCAACAAATAATTCCCAGTGGTTTTACTAGGAATGCAGACGTATTTGAGCAGAGCGAGTGGAGAGCTTTTCCTTTGAGTGAACGCAATCTGAGGAAGTCACGTCTCTGATGTTTGCGGACAAGGTCGATATGGAGATATGAACTCCGGAAAAAATGTATTTTAAGTTTAAATTTACGTAATTTTTTTCTTTAAAATGCAATTTTTTTTCTTAAAATGCATTTCTATATTTAATTTTTTAAAGAAATTTAATTTTCTTTATTTAATTTTCTTTATTTAGAAATCCTAGCTTGTGACACGCATCACTTCAATGTTGTTTTAATAAAAATAATATGAAACAATCATCTGATCTTGCGGTCGGAACTACACCTCCCATCATGCTTTGCTGCTCACTGGTTCCCATGAGCCTTTGCGCTAAAAGAGCATTCGAGTAAAGCTGAGTGAGCTGGTTTATGTTAAATAAACGTAAATATCAGAACAGTGTTGTGTTTCTCTGTGCAGCAGACAGAGCCATTAGATCTCCGTTTTTTCTTCGTTTTGAAGCGCTAGCTCATTATCTTTAGTTCTGTTATAGAGCTAATAAAAACGAATACGCACGTCTGCCTCCGGAACCATTCATTACAGAAATGAGCGCTTATATTCACGCAAATATTTGAAACCCCGCAAGTTTTTGAGCCGATTTGCGTAAACACGGTAACGGTCTTTTCTGTTTAAAGAAGGACAAAAGGTGAGATGTGTTTGTCAATAAGTCACTTGTCTGTCATGATGGCAATGATAGTGATAATCAGGGCCATTTAATTACCACCAACAACTAATGAATAAAAAGCAATACATATTCAAAAAAACATACTGGTACATATTCACACGTGCTCTTTGAGACAGTTAAAACTGTAAAAAGCGCCTTACAAATGCTCAGAACTTGAACTTGATCTAGTTAATGTGGTTGAGCTGCTTCAAAGCAAATAAACACTTAATTAATCACTGTCTTATAAAGTGATTTGAGACAGTTTGTGCGCTTTGAGACTGTTAGAAACTGTGAAAGCGCCTTACAAATGCTCAGAACTTGAACTTGAACTCAAAGTCAAAGCTGTGGTGATCTCATCCTCTGTCCACCTGCTTGATTCATAGGCCAGAAATGAAGATCTTGGTCAATTGCCTTGATGGAATTCTTGGCATCTTTAATCTTTTTCGTTATGAGCCTACTTACATGTATATCTTATAAGTATATCTGATACGTATATCTTTTTTTTTTTGACCAGGGGCATTGGGTGACTCTACGAGATGCGTTTCTTTGACAAGTGCCATTTGCAAGTCTGTAGATTGAAATCAGTGAACGCTTCTTCGTTTTTGTGGAGTTTATTCATAAAAGTTCAAATTCGCTTTAAATGCCACGGAATAATCCATATAGAGCGGGTGTCCACGTGTTGCAGGAAGAAAGATTGCGTCTTTGCTTTTGGTCCGAATTTAAAAGTAATAAATGTAACAGATAAAGAGACAAGGTTTTGATATACTGTATTTTTGCGAATATAAGCACCCCACTGATTTTTCAGGCACAAAATGAAAAGTAAAAAAATCAAATACATTTTGAAGTAACTTGACTTGTTTTACTTGAATACTAGACAACAAAATGTCAATTCTAGTGGTCAGGACTTCATTTCCCAGGATCCTTTGCTCTCCAGTCAGACTCCGCACATGCTCAGAGCAATAGTTTCAAGCTCAGGCCTGTTTCAAGCTCTCTGTTTATCTGACGCCGTGTGAAGAGGAAGGATTATTATCCCCTGTGCAGCGACCCAGCGTTTTGATTGTGTCTGTTCCTTGGATTTTTGTAAGTCCTATAATTGGCGATTATAAGCACCCCCAAAGTTCTTGAGCATCGAAAATTTGAGAAAATTTTTCACATATGGTAATCTGTTGATTAAGTCCTATCGAGGCTTTCCAGTTAGATTACTAGAGAGATAAGAGAACTAGAGAGAGAATCTCTTTACCTTCTACGATCTCAGCATGACGAATCAGTCCGATTGCTCTTCTCACGTCTTTTAATCAGGTTCAGATGGGCAAGATCCAGGAATCAAAATGGGTTGTGAAAGGCAAGTGCACCTACCATGACCGTTCTGGGCCGTGCTATTTAAAATTACATTTATAATTAAATTGAAATGAGCATACACTAATTAAAATGGCTGTAGTTCGCAAATGGTAAAAGCTACATTGTTGAGCTTGTGCCATTAGAACAACAACTAGTGTTGGAAAGAAAAAATCTCTTATTGATGCAAAAGAACAATTTTTTTCAAACTTTCCATCTCATATTTTGCTGATTATTTTCGTCTTGTCAGTCATTAACGCTGTGAGTGCTGAACGTATTGATGAAGTGGGGAAATCCACAGAACTGTTTAGCTGAACACTTCCAAATGTGGTACGTGATGAATTATTGGGCGGAAACCATGGTAACTTCCATGTAACTAAGCAACCAAAAAATTGGAGAAAAACCGTGTTATTTACAGTTGCAATTACAGTTGCGACTGCTGTTACTTGAATCCTACAATCGCTTATTAGCTCTTTATCTCAAGGGTCTAAGCTTTCAAACATGATACAGTATTCCCCGCATAAATTAATATAATTAGCATACGTTTTCCCGCTGAGGTTCAGTGGTGGTGGATATTGTGTCCAAGAAGTTCTAAGTTTACAAAATACGTACAACACTCCTCCAGAGAAAGACGTATGACATGCGCGTCTATTCACCAACAGGAAATATTACACAAATATTACATTTTTGATTTATTGTCTTGAGGGTGAAAAGTTTGATGTAACGCGACTGTTACTTAGCGTGTAGCGAGTAATATATTCCTGAAAATATCATTAGTAATACGTTACACTAATATATTAATTATACTATATAAAACTAATATATTATTGCAATATTTTACTTTTGTAACGTAGTGTTTCAAAAGAACTGCCAACACTGGTCCCTAATATTTTTGAACAAATGTTAATCCCACTTCTCGTAAAAAATCTCCGAACCCAAATTTCGTACTTCGTATGTGCAAAGTCCAGGAATTTCAACAATTTTCAGATAATACAGCGCTACGTTTCAGATATTGGCCGCTTATTTTAATAGATACGGCTTCAGGCTTCAAACTTATGGAATCAGATTAGGGGCAAAAATATCAAATGTACATTTCTAAGAAATTAATGGAAATACTTCACATTTACATTCATTTTTTTACATTTTTCGCTTGCAATTACATCTGGTTTTTAGTTTTTCGCTCGCAATCTTCACGTTTTCTTTTGAAACGTTTTTTTTTCCACGTTTCTCTTCAGATTTTTCGTCCGTAATTTTTTTCCGTCTGGATTTCTGGCCCAAGTTTCACGTGTTTCTTGATTGGCTGGTGAGAATGTGATTGGCAGGACAAGGAAGTGTGGGAGGAGTTTAGCGAACGTACGTCCTTCACATTCGCTGTTTTAATATTAGTATACAATAAACTGTTATTAAATGTGATTTTTGCACAACTCTGCTAAATTGTTGTGGTGGCCGACTACTTCAGAATAACGAGAATAGACATTTTTGTTTCTACACATTGAAACACCGTGTTATCAAACTGTGTATGAGCAGAGAAGGT
>MU204395.1:125460-138531 GCA_017309775.1 Paedocypris sp. Pulau Singkep | reverse complement strand
AAATATTACATTTTTGATTTATTGTCTTGAGGGTGAAAAGTTTGATGTAACGCGACTGTTACTTAGCGTGTAGCGAGTAATATATTCCTGAAAATATCATTAGTAATACGTTACACTAATATATTAATTATACTATATAAAACTAATATATTATTGCAATATTTTACTTTTGTAACGTAGTGTTTCAAAAGAACTGCCAACACTGGTCCCTAATATTTTTGAACAAATGTTAATCCCACTTCTCGTAAAAAATCTCCGAACCCAAATTTCGTACTTCGTATGTGCAAAGTCCAGGAATTTCAACAATTTTCAGATAATACAGCGCTACGTTTCAGATATTGGCCGCTTATTTTAATAGATACGGCTTCAGGCTTCAAACTTATGGAATCAGATTAGGGGCAAAAATATCAAATGTACATTTCTAAGAAATTAATGGAAATACTTCACATTTACATTCATTTTTTTACATTTTTCGCTTGCAATTACATCTGGTTTTTAGTTTTTCGCTCGCAATCTTCACGTTTTCTTTTGAAACGTTTTTTTTTCCACGTTTCTCTTCAGATTTTTCGTCCGTAATTTTTTTCCGTCTGGATTTCTGGCCCAAGTTTCACGTGTTTCTTGATTGGCTGGTGAGAATGTGATTGGCAGGACAAGGAAGTGTGGGAGGAGTTTAGCGAACGTACGTCCTTCACATTCGCTGTTTTAATATTAGTATACAATAAACTGTTATTAAATGTGATTTTTGCACAACTCTGCTAAATTGTTGTGGTGGCCGACTACTTCAGAATAACGAGAATAGACATTTTTGTTTCTACACATTGAAACACCGTGTTATCAAACTGTGTATGAGCAGAGAAGGTTTCAAAAAGCATCTTAAAAATACAATGTTTTGAAGTTGTTATTAATATTATTATTATTATCATTAACAAAAATAATGATAATATGTTTCGTTTATTTTAAAGACTTGTGCTAACTAGAACTTTATGTGCAGATTTTGTGTACAGATAATGTAAGGTCTAGTAAAATGTAATGACCACCCCTCAATACAGTGATATAATATTGTGATCTAGTTCTGATACCGTCTAGAAAATATCGTGATCAGAATGTCCCAGCTCGTACTCTCACACACAGATTAACCCTTCCTACACAATCCAGACTGTCTCCTGACCCGTCTATTCTCGACGCACTGACGTCTCTCATTGGATGACAAACGCCTCCTTCAACCGGCAAAACTGAAGTCCTGGTGGTTCCTAGTTACTCATATATACAAATGAAATGACTTTCTACTTGTTCAGGTTGTGTTGAGCACGTTCTACCTCCACTTCCTGCTACAGGTTTAGACTGATTGGCGTCCTCTAGGAACGCAGAACGAATGCGGCTTAGAAGTTCCTCTGAAAAGAGGATTACATCGCTTACTTTCCCCTGTTCAGCTGAACTCTCAACTCTTCTAACTACATCCTCTTCCTCCTGCTCAAAGTCCAACGTCAAAGAAGTCTTACGTTTGCCCGCCTCTCTCTTTTTGTTTGCCCCGCGTCACCCCACGTTTGCCCCAGTTCTCCCTTTGCTGTCGTCACATTCTTGCTGTCACTTTGCACAATCACACAGAATTCTTTGAACTACATGTGGTTGCACCACCAGTGTTGTATTTGAATTTGAATCTTTTTTTAAACACCGTATTTACGCAAACATAAGCACCCATATTTTTCCCATTTTAGCCGCTTAAAAACTTGGGGGTTACTTATAATAGCCGATCATAAATATACACGTACATAAAAGCTCTCATTTTTCCACATTTCAAGTGACAATCAATCAAAAATATTGTAAAACCTCTAATAGATCACCACCTCTAATAGAACGCCACTATGACAGAAGGGTTGAAAAATAGAATACCTCCAATACCTCCACCTTAAACACATACAGTATATATATATACAGTGACTGCTCTATCATGTCCTGTGTCCTGTGGTGCTTGTCACACTGACCCAGTGGATTGATTAAAATATTAATAATAATGTGTATAAATGCAATACCAATACTAAGTCATAAAATCACTTAATTTAATGGGGAATTAAATCCCACGTGGCTCCTTTTAAGACAAATCGCTGCAATTGCTCCTTCTTACAACACAACAGGTTCATGTAAAAGTGTTCATGCTTTGTTTTAAAGTTTAAAGACAGGTAAAGAGCTGCGTGCAACACATGCAAGCTTCTCATTGGCTGTTCCAAGGAATGGGTTCAGCTGACAATTTGGAGCTGCTTGATTCGCTCTTTCTCAGTGTTTCTCAAAGCCCCTCAAAGGATTATGGGAGGTGTAGTTCAGATTGCTAGAATAGACAAATTTTATTATCAAAATATATGTAATACTTAAGTAAAACGACATTGAAGCGATACGACTCACACTAAGGTTTGTTGAATTAAAAAAAAAAATTATTTTAAAGACAAAATTAACGTAATTTAGCCTTTCTATTTATTTTTTTTCCAGCACATTTGTATTACTTGTGTAGTTTATATGTTAAACGTATGTAAACGAGTAGGAAGTCGCAATTTTTATTCTCTGTTTTATTAACATGTTTTATGATCATGTTTAATTCATTCGCGAGATCCGGATACACGAGCACCGATGAAAAGGCAACAGGCCGACAAAGAGTTAACTCATCTCGCCAAGATCAGAAACCAGAGAACACGGAAAAATACAGGAACCCGAGAACAGATTATGCGCAATCAAACAACGCATCTCGTTTAAAATATGCGGCTGTGGGAGGGGTCAACAAATCCAACCAACCAGTTACATTCAACTCGGCTATCGGGAACAGCGAACGATGCTACTGGAAGATCTTCGGCCATCTTTGTGAGCAACCCATGTGGGACGTCTACAATCCAGACGGTAGAAATGACTGTAATTAGATCATGATGGTGTTGAAGTGGTCACTTCACGGACTGCAATCCCATCAACCGAAAAAAGTCAGAGAATGTGACACCCTCCAGAATGTAGATGGTGATTCAAAGCAAGACAGTGGTCAATGGTGTGTGTGTGTGTGTGTGTGTGTGTGACACTACACACTCGCTCTGAGGGAGAGCGAAGACAAGCCAACCGAGTGTGTGAATAACAGTGATTTAATAAAAGATAATGTGAGAAACACATACGAGGACAAATACTGACACCCAACGCGATAAGATATCGAATATCCGCACGCAAACACGTGATGTTGTAGATGATTATTGTTGTTCATTGATTAGACCGGACAAAGAAAAAGTGTTGAGGGTGTGAATATATACGCATACGTATATCGTGAAACCTCTAATTGAACGCTTATGTTTATGATTTTTTGTAAAATTTAAAAAAAGTTAAAAAGATCGTCAAGCATTTACCAAAACTATATTATTATTTAGTGTTATGTATGGGATTATATGATTTATCACGTAATGCTCTCTGATCTTCTGACTAATTGGAAAGTGTAATTAGGATCTGATTACACAAGAGAGATCGAACTTCCACCAGTGAGTAAACGAAACTGTGAACAGAATACATGAACACAACAGACTAGCAGACATTTACCGATGATGCCGAAAGAGACCAGCACTATTGTGTCTAAATGTGAATCTATATACACGTTAATTACCTGTTTATTTGAAAAGTCGTTTTTTTTTTTTTTGGAGATAGTGTGACTGTGTTTAAATAATAGGCGATAAAAACACAGATCAAAATATACGTTCAGTTTAGGTTTTTTTGTTTCATAGTTCTGAATTTTTTATCCGAATCAGCTGAATTACTCATTCATCAATTCATTGATTCTAGAGAGCGAATGGGAATCAAATAATTGTAAAAATGACACAATTGTCTCTACTCAGTCTCTTTCTAAATTTTTCTTTATCTCACCTTCTCCCTGTCTTTCTCTCTCTCACACGCACAGTAACTCACTCTCTCTCTCTTTCCGAATCTTTCTTCATCTCACTCACTCACTCAATCACTCTCTCTCTCTCTCTCCCCCCCCCCCCCCCCCCCCCCCGAATCTTTCTTCATCTCACTCTCTCCCCGTCTTTCTCTTTCAGCCTCTCTCACTTTCTCTCACACACACTCACTCTCTCTCTCTCTCTCTCTCTCACTCACTTTTCAAATATTTCTTTATCTCTCTCTCCCTGTCTCTCTCTCTCTTTCTCCAAATCTTTCTTCATCTCAATCACTCTCTCTCTCTGTCTCTCTTCTCTCTTTCTCTCTCCCCCGGAATCTTTCTTAATCTCACTCTCTCCCCGTCTCTCTCTCTCTCTCTCTCTCTCTCTCTCTCTCTCTCTCTCTCTCACTCTCTCCCCGTCTCTCTCTCTCTCTCTGTGTGTGTGTGTATTTGTCAGAGCCCCAGACCCCCTCCTCCCCCTCTTCCATCACAGACCACCGGGCTGGTGGTCTGCACCTCAGTAACCATTCTACTCTTGTGGAAACCGCAAAGGGCATCTGATCCACGTTTCTCTACGAGTAATTCCACTGTTCAGCTGGACACAGAAGATGGTTTAAAGACATGGGAATGTGGAGAACAACGTCACTGCTGAGACGAGGCTGAGAAGGCATTCGAGTCGTTCCTGGATCCTCAAGTGTCATGCAGCAGGTAGGATTTTGGTTTCTTATTCTGTCATAAGAACAAATGAACATGACGAAATTCATTTAAAGTGCCGTACTACGACTTAGCAAAACATGTTGCATGTGTGAGAAAATATACACACTTATATATAGTAGGTAGGCAGAATAATGACACACAATCTGGTTGATCAAGCTTAATCACATACATATTGGCTAATATCCGCAAAAGTTAAATTCAGATTTATTTAAAAATTGGCTGAAAACTAAAGAAGTATTGTGTGATCGTTCAAACAGAAAATGTGCATTGAGCTTCAACATCTTTTTAGGGGAAAAATGTCACCAGGGATAATAATGATTTTTTTTCCCCTTCCACACAAAGACGTCTAGCTTTCACTGACACATTAGTGATTCACTTTGTTCCGGCGCTTTCCTACGGGCCCAGGAAAATACTCCAATGTGTTGAATTGATTAGCATACGGTGAATATCTAACCTCTAATAATGCTTGTAAATGAAGTAGTTGTGGGGTGATTACAAGAACTGACAGTGGAGAAAGCCATGGCGACACAACAAGCAAAGCCATTGGACGTCCAAATATTTTTAGAGAATCTAAAAACCGTAATTTACAGCTAAAATCTACACAGCGCCTGGTCATGCCACCCCACTCTTCCTGTCATGTCTCTGCAAGTCCACCAGGTCATGATATTAGGTTAAGCTAACTTAGGCTAATTAAGGTAAGGCTAACTAGAGCTAGCTAAACCAGTGTCCGGAAGTTCTAGAACTCTCACAACCACGACTCTCACAATCCGGACAGTGGTTCTGATCCATTGCTTGAAGGGTTCAAAGAAGGAACATGAGGGAACCTTTTGCCTAAACTCCACAAAATCAGTTCAGCTTTTGAGATAAGGAACTTCTCAGATCTAACTTCATGCCTCATTAGAATTGATCCCACTGTTCATGAATACATGGAATGGACCTACACAAGCCTCACCACCAGCTCTGTCTTTCCTCCCAAAAGTAAGAGTAAAATTTAGCAAGAGAGAGTGATCAGATTCGAATGGTTGTGTGATGGGCAAAACACACACCCAGATGCCCCTTGGCAGGTGGACTGGACACGGTAGAGTTTGCCATGGTAAAAACCATCACTCAGACTCTTCCAGATGATTACACTTGCTAAAGTGGTGTCGCCAAAGTGAATCCGACGGGTTGCTCGATGTCTTTTCGCCCGAGGAGATTAGACTGGCAGCTCTAAAGACGCACTCTGTGGGAACAATTCTGCCTTTTTGCGGAAGAATCTGATTGAACGGGACGATTTAGTGGTCAGGTGTCTTAGAGGTGCTAGGTGGTTAGACACCACTGAAGCCATTTCATTTCAGGGAACTTTAGAAGCTTAGAATTGGCAGCAATAAGAAAAGCCCCACTTGAGCCCACTGAGACCACAAGTCTTGAGATATTCTCATTGAAGACAGTCGCTTTAATATATCTGGCTTCGGTAAAAAAAAAAAGTCAGGGCTGGGGAAAGGCCTTCGCAGTCCCAACACATTGTTCGGAATTCAAATTTGTGGATGAAACAGACCTGGGAAATGGCCATTACTTTTTTGTTCCTCTTCGTGACCCGGCTGGAATTTAGTAGCACAACCTGTGTGCATACCTGCAATAAACAGAAAGCTTCAGATGCCCAATCGCTCTGGACTTATCGAAGATCTCTGGTCTCTGAGACGCATTCATCAGATGCTTTGGATTAAGAGTTACGGAGTCGTAGACATTGGATTCCTTGGAGTTCAGAGAGGTTTCCTTAGTGTCAGCACTAAACACAAAGTCACATAGTCGGACATATTGGGAAGGTCTAAGTTCCTTGCTTATCCTTTGGTGCCTTATGGAAATCCTTTAGTCACATTGGGACTATTGCTGTATTTCTGCAAATAACCAATCGAATCGAATAAAATCGAATTTAAAAATAACCAAACTTCTGTTTTTCCTGATTTGATATGCTTATATAGATTGTAAGGACGAGATTCACTTTACGCCAAATGCATAAATCAAGTAATTGAAAGTAAAAACTACAGCACCAATACCATTTCCCATTTCAAACTCCAATTCAACTGCTTTCAAACTAATTCTAATCAAAACTTGCATTTCGGAACAGCTGTCATCAAGCAAACACCTTTGAGTAAATAAACTCTTTCCGACACTTCCATCACAGGTAGAAATGGACCCACTTCTGGAGCAAGTTCTAGCGGGCTTCAACGGAACCTTAGGAACTTCCAACCGTTCCGATCCCCTAGACAAGTTCACGGGAACCCAGTTGCTCTTCCGATTCAAGCCTCTCTTCGTACCTCTCTACGCCTTGGTGGTTGTGGTGGCCGGCGTTGGGAACGGCTTCCTTCTGGCTTGCATCCTGCTGGACAAGAAGCTCCACAACGCCACCAACTTCTTCATCGGGAACCTGGCTGCCGGGGATCTACTGATGTGCCTGAGCTGCGTGCCACTGACCGCATCCTACGCCTTTGA
Source organism: Paedocypris sp. Pulau Singkep (assembly GCA_017309775.1). NCBI lineage: Eukaryota > Metazoa > Chordata > Actinopteri > Cypriniformes > Paedocypris > Paedocypris sp. Pulau Singkep. Next base: position 131,453 of record MU204395.1, on the reverse strand, counting down.
TCCGCGAGGTTGGGCGTTCGGCCGTCCACTCTGCCACCTCATCCCCCTGATTCAGGGCGCCACGGTCTTCGCCTCGGTGCTATCTCTGACGGCGATCGCCATGGACCGCTACGTGGTGGTTGCCTACCCGGTGCGGAGGCGAATCTCGGTGTGGGGCTGCGGTGCGGTGGCATTGGGCGTGTGGGCCGTGTCTCTGGCCTTGGCTGCTCCACCCTCCCTCCACACCCGCTACGTAGACCTGCACAAAAGTGGCATCGAGCTGGTGGTCTGCGAGGAGTTCTGGCTGGGCGTGGAGCATCAGCGCCTTCTCTACTCCTGCTTCTTCTTGCTGGCGTCCTACATGATACCCCTGCTGTCGGTCAGCATCTCCTACTGCGCCATCAGCGTCCACCTCCGCAGGCACAGCCTCCCCGGCGAGCCCTCGCACGGCCAGCAGAGGTGGAGCAAGCAGCGGAGGAAGACCTTCTCTCTGCTGGTGACCTCGGTGCTGGCCTTCGCCCTCTGCTGGCTCCCCATGCAGGTTCTCAACCTCCTCTTGGATCTGGACTCCGACTTTCAGATGGTGGACAAGCGCTACGTCAACGTGCTGCAGGTCAGCTGCCACCTGATCGCCATGAGCTCGGCCTGCTACAACCCCTTCATCTACGCCTCGCTGCACAGCAAGGTCCGCATGCACCTGCGGGGGCACCTGAGGGGTTTCCTGTGTCCCTGCAGAAGCTCCGCCCTGCCCCGCTGCGCCTCACGCAACCCCGCCACCTGCCTGACGCTCGTCTCCGAGGTCGTGGTGAAGGAGTGCCAATCGACCGAGAGCCCGTTTCCTGACAGCTGCCTCTGAAAATGTGAGAAGCTCGAGAGGATGAGGCTTGTCAGCGGGCGAGGTTCTTGTCATCGATCTGCCCGGGCGTAATGTCCGCAGACAATTTTCGAGGGTTGTTTTGATGTGGCGTCACTTTTTTCTGGTGGAGTTATTTCATTCAGAAACGTTTTTATTTCATCTGCATGGAGAGCATAAAAAACCATATTAAGATGTTAACACCATTTTGTTTTTCAAATACAGCTTTGAATTCTATTCGACATACAGTGTTGACATCCTCGACTCTAACCCACGTACCTAGATAACCAATTAATCTAAATTTTGTACAGTATTCATGCCCGTGGAGAAATGATCCCATAATGAATGAAAATTCTCCTATAATAAAGTAGCTACGACGTTTTACTCTGTTTTTATTCCCTTTTCAAAGCAACTTTTGTTTTACTTTAAGTTTCCGACCACCGAACATCAAGGTCTCTTTTATGATAATTATAACTCTGAATGTTAATTCCACTTACTTGGGTTTCACCGGTGATTAGATTTCACTGATACTGAATAAGCTGCGGTTTGATTTCAAAGAGAAAGACAACCTTTCACCCGTCTTATAAAAATGTGCATTGTGCCGTGAAGCACAAAAGGAGGCGATTGCATTGAAACACTTGATTTCTGAAAATAGGTTCTATAAAGTGTTCGACAGAGAGAAAGAGTTCTGACCTTTGAGTGGATTAAATGCCAGATGTATTGTGATTATCTGCTTTTGTCGTTTCTGGCGGAAAGAACATGAAATGCATTTTGACGGCTCTCTGGAAGTGTGAGGTTGAGTTAATGAAGTCATTTCCATCTGACACGCCGCTCCGCAATATTTATCAAGTCCACTGCTTTTCAAACGCATTACCCAGAGCACATGATCCAACGCCATTCCGGATCGTGATGTGTTATTGTACGTGTGTGTGTGAGCAAAAATAAAGCCATGCACAAATTGTTGCTTTCATCTCTTGCCGTTGTCACACACACACACACACACACACACGCACACACACACACACATACCATAAGAAGTAAAAGAAATCTAAGGAACAGACACAATCAAAACGCTGTGTCTGCTAAACAGGGGATAATAATCCTTCGCTTCAATTCTTTTAACTTCTCTTAACAAAAATTGCATGTTTAGTAGAATATAAACGTAATTGAATCAGAAATGTAAAAAATGTACATGTGAATTTTTATTTTGTGCCTGAAAAAAGGGGGGTGCTTACACTGTATTCGCGTAAATACGGTACTACAGTATTAATTTCTTTACTGATTCTTATAAAATTTACATCTAGTAAAAATCACTTGAACTGCGTTGAAGTCAATTACTAAATAATAATTAACAATCCACCATCCGGCAAAAAATGTTCAGTGTTTATTTTTTATCCGTTACTTTTAGTTATGCCACTTCTGTTTTCACTGAACATTTAACTTGACCAAAGCAATAACATTAGACGTTTAAAAAAAAAAAAAAAAAAAAAACATTAGACGTTTAATGAAGGTAGAATAGTAAGTGCATGTAAGTGTCCGTCTTGACATTAGTTCTTAACTTAATTAGAAAGCAAATGAACTCGCACAGACTTCTTCTCAGAAACGCATATTAATTATGAACTCGAGAACAAGGTACACAAAGAAATCTGAAATCACAGAAAAAAAAGAAACACAAAGAAATCAAAGAAAACTGTATTTTTCGGTATTTTTTAGTGGTTTTGCGAGTCTGTTTGCGAATATGTACATTTGCGTTTTACGATTTAATATGATTTAATATTAATATATAATATATTTTACATTTGTAGTAAATGCCGGACTTCGACGCAAAATCCTCGCCATAATTACAGCAGAATTAAACGACACATTTGAACGGTTCTCCACATATTTGCTGGAAAGGTTGCGGTTTTTCCACGAACAGGCGCGAGTGTTTACAACAGATTGAACGTATGAATGAGAAGTCGGTGCAATTACGTCCCGCTAAACCGATCCATGATCCGCATGATAATTATTCGTTATGTCCTCCAACGCAGACGGAGAAGAGAAAACAGCGTTGAGACCAGGAGCCTAATAGGAGCATGTTCATTCGCTGCAGATCCTCCGAGTCTCAAACCCACGGCGTTTAAGGAGGCGGTGATTAGCTACGGTGCTAATTAGCATGTTACAGGGAACGAACCCCGGGACCTTCTCAGAGGAACACTAGGCGTCATACACCAGTCACACGCGGTGCTTCGAATCTAGTGCGTCTGCGATATAAACGTCACATGTTCTCACTCTAGTGCGCTAGTGAACTTACCGTATTTACGCCAATATAAGCACACTTTTTTCAAACTTTCGGCGCTCAAAAACTCGTTGGTTGCTGATTTTTGCCGATAATTCGATAATAATTGCCGATTTCAAATATGAAATATTTTTTCAAAAATATATATATTTTTTTTCATATTCAAAAATATACATAATATATATACGTATATATATATATATATATATATATATGGGGCGATGGTGCTCCAGCACCATCCACCGGAACTGCCCCACTGCCACGCTCAGAACTGACCACTTCATGAGCCTTCATCCTATCTGCACATGAGTCACTTTATTCTTTTATCCTTTCTTTTATCTGCACATACACCACTTTATACCCGCACTGATCTGTAATTTGCATTTACATTCGATTTTTGTATTTTTACTGCTTTTTCTTTTTGCTATTTTATTACTATTTTTATAACTATTTTATAACTATTTCTATTTCGATCTTTTTTTGCATATTGTATGCTTTTTGTTTTTTTGGAGTGATTGTAAAAAACATTTCACATCATGTCATACCGTGTATGTATATGTTTGTGACAAATAAAATTTGATTTGATTTGATTTGATTTGATTTTGATATATATATATATATATATATATATATATATATATATATATTTTTTTTTTTTTTTTTTCAAATATATTTTCAAATAATATTATTATTATTATTCTCATTTACTGTCTAGGATTAGGGTTACATCACATCAATATTGTCTCCATCTGCACATCCTGCATGGCAATAGCTAATAAGATTGTACTAATAAATCTTCAAGTTCTAGTTTATTTATATACTGTAGAGTTTTTCTTAGTCCCAGACTCAGCAAGCCACTGAGCAGAATTGGGAAAAAAATAGTCTTTAAAAAAGAAAAATGTTCATCGTTCATCAGTGTTCAAAAAACACAAGAAGAAAAAAAAAGAAAAGAGTTAAAAAAAGTACATCGTTCATCTGTGTTCAAAAATTAGAGGAAAAAAAAGAAGATAATTATTAAAGAAAATAATGTCCATCGTTTATCTGTGTTCAAAAATTAGGAAAAAAGAGTCAAATTAAAATAAGAACATTAAAATATCCATCGTTCATCTGTGTTAAAAAATTAGGAAAAAATAGTAAAATTAAAATAAGAAAAGAAAATGTCCATCCTTCATTTGTGTTCAAACATTAGGGGGAAAAAAGAGTAAAATTAAAATAAGAAAAGAAAAATATCCATCGTTCATCTGTGTTAAAAAATTAGGAAAAAAGAGTCACATTAGAAGAAGAAAAGACAAATGTCCATCCTTCATCTGTGTTCAGACTATGACCAGAAGAGCAAGCTAGATCGCGACAGTGGCTAGAAAATCACAACCTCTGTATGAGAGGAAAAGAACCTATGGAGAACCTGCTCCTCTTCCATCACATCTAGAACGCAGAATTTTGAGATGTTTAAGATGTTTCAGCACATATATATTTTGAGATAGATATTTATCGATATTTCAGCACATATATAGCCTGGCACATCCCTCTTGCGGTTACCCTAGTAACTCGGTAACTTACCCCAACCAAGATCCCAGAAGACTCAGGAACAGATTGTCATGTCGGACAAGTGGTGTGAAATCATTCGTCCCCTTGCAGACCTTCAGCAGATTGACCATCGGGTTTCTGTCAAGAACCATCATAGTGTCGATTATCAGAATCCCAACCTCCTACCTAGAGACCGTCTCTGTCGGTGGGATTAAATATTGACCCTCACTCAAAGGTCTGCTACACAGGTTCCTCACCAGCTCAAATTCAAGTGCTTCCCAGAAAATCCTACTTGAGTAAAAGTACAGTGGAAAAATACTCGCTTGCAAGTCACAAGTCATCGATTCCAAGAAGACTTGAGTCGTAAAGGATCAAATTAAAAAAAATAAATAAATAATTGTGGTTCCCAGAAAATTCTACTTGAGTAAAAGTACTATGGAAAAATACTTGTTTGCAAGTTACAAGTCGATTCCAAGCAGACTTGAGTCGTAAAGTATTAATTTTTTTTTTATTTAAATGATTGTGGTTCCTAGAAAATCCTACTTGAGTAAAATTACTGTGGAAAAATACTCGTTTGCAAGTCACAAGTCATCGATTCCAAGAAGACTTGAGTCATAAAGTATCAAATTAAAAAAAAATTATTTTATTGATTGTGCTTCCCAGAAAATCCTACTTGAGAAAAATTACTGTGGAAAAATACTCGCGGCAGTTTTAGTTTGGTTTTATTTCAAGAATTGAAATATTTTCGTCATTGTCTTCGTCAACTGGTTTCCACGATAGAAATACCGCGATAGAACATACACTAGGGTGACCATAGTTTGATTTCCAAAAAAGAGGAGAACGGGCGTGGCCTCAAGACTAATTCAGACGGGCTTCTCGGAGGTCATGTGATTTAATGGCGCGAAACTTCTGTAATAAAAGAAATTAAATCTGGAAAAACTTACAACTGTCACAAAATAATAGTCTTAGACTCTTTTCAAAAAAATAAATAATATATAATGAATAATAATTTGATTAATTCATTATTAATATGAAATGGTGTTCTACAAATCAGCTCTTCTGTTATAAAATCCAGCTTCAACAATTTATCTATAATAACAACCGTAATATCTAACTATTCGTAGTGGGAAGTTTTTATATGATAGATAATTTAAAAATATAGAAATTTACATTTTTGTGTGTGACCTAACAAACAAGCTCTGAAACATTAAGACACGCGAGTTTAACCTGGAGAAGCATCAGACATTTCAACTCTCTCTCTCTGTCTGTCTGTCTGTCTGTCTGTCTGTCTGTCTGTCTCTCTCTCTCTCTCTCTCTCTCTCTCTCTGTCTGTCTCTCTCTCTCTCTCTCTCTCTCTCT
>MU204395.1:103915-125360 GCA_017309775.1 Paedocypris sp. Pulau Singkep | reverse complement strand
TCTCTCTCTCTCTCTCTCTCTCTCTCTCTCTCTCTCTCTCTCTCTCTCTCTCTCTCTCTCTCTCTCTCTCTCTCTCTCTCTCTCTCTCTCTCTCTCTCTCTCTCTCTCTCTCTCTCTCTCTCTCTCTCTCTCTCTCTCTCTCTCTCTCTCTCTCTCTCTCTCTCTCTCTCTCTGTCTGTCTGTCTGTCTCTCTCTAAGCCCCGCCCTCCTCACAGACAGTTACAAAGACCAATCAAACTAGCGATGACTTCGTGTGTCACCCAATCAAGAGTTGAAAAGGTGACGTCTCCATAAAATGCGCGTGAGATGATTCGCATGAGATGCTGGTTTAAAAAAAACATGTTAAAAAAAAACGGGACAATAGTCGTCCGGTATCGTTTCAAAACGAGACGCGCGATTCAATCCTCGAATAATGTCAAGCACGATCGGCGAACGTGTCACGGTCCTCTGAAGAAGCGAGAAACCCAGACATTATGGTGAATTTACAAAACCCGTCCGGACGCCCCGACACGAGGTAAAGAGAGGACGTGTCCGGGTAAAAGAGGAGGCGTGGTCACCCTAACACACACACACACACACACACACACACACACATCTGTGAGTGATACACATGGCCAGCAGAATCAGCTGAAGTGTGAGTGAGCTGTGTCGGGCTGAAACCATAGCAACGCTTCTAAGTTGCCACTCAAGTCAGATTCATCTGGATTGTTCCGTGTGGCGGCACTCGCCGTGTCTCCGGCTCCTCTGAGGACCGGCGCATGTACGTGTTTTAAATGGCAGCTGCCATAACAACAGCGCTGATCGCTAACAACATCTTCATCGGGCTGATACGCAACTCGACAAACCAACGCAAAAAGATGAAAACATCGCTTCACATATCAAACAGGAAGCTTCACACGATGCTGGAGCAGCTTATGCCGTGTGAAGTCATTCCCCCTTAACTAATCCTTCTACAAAACACAAACAGATTCAGATACAAGAAATAGAAACTCTTTTTTTTTTTTTTAACTGATGGAAAAGACTAGCAAGTCTTTGATTCTCCTGTTCGTATTTGCACTACGGGTATAAAACGAATCTAAAAACGATATAAATCACATGCACAACAGCTGAGAGGCAATAAAATATGACAGTTTGATTGATAATGAAAAAAAAAAAAACATCCACATGAACAATGGGGGGAAAAAAAAGACAAAGTTGTACTAGTATTGGTCTTTTTTTTTTTTTTTGCAGCAAAAGTGTCACTACACTACACGCACGTGACAAAATGACAAAGAAAAAATAAAAAACAAAATGAGTAAAAAAAGACTTAAATCCAATGGGAAAATGAGAAAGTTTTACTGGTTAAGACGGTTCGAAACAACCTGTTTTTATTAAACAAGCAAATTCATCTTTTACTCTTAATTCTAAGCTACACTGTAAAAAGTGTTTGTGATTACACCTAATCCGTTTACTTTGGTTCAACTTAAAATTTTACTTGAAAATTTTACTTTGGTACAACTTAAAAGTTTTTAAGTTTAATGAAATCTCAAATGACACGTTTTCTTATTTGTTTTTTAATTTTTCTTTAACTTCTCATAGGAAGAGTACTTCTTTACAGTAACGACACCCTTTGGCACTTTTTACAGTGTAGTTACTTTAACTTGTCTAGAAAAAAAACAAGATTTATTGTGTAAATTCAAGATCTTTTGGCTTGTCAAGAATTCACTTCTTGCAGTGTATAACTCGCTTTATTGAAAATTGTTCATATAATATAATACTTGTTTTATTTTACTACCTGTTTACTTCTCATTTTAATTTGCACTAGACCGAGTGTGACATTGTTGTCATTATTGTTTCATTTTGCTACATTGTTAAGTGTTATATTGGGAGTAGAATTTTGTCAATTGGATTTTTCTTGTGTTCTTGTTTCTTTTGTTGTGTTATATTTAAATAATTTCTCGCCTTCTATATTTTGGACCATCATTTCGTATATTCTAGTTATTTTTATTTATATTAACTATTCACTGTGTATATTTTACTATTATCTCATCTTTATTTTTGCACCAAACAGAGTAGCAATACTAATTTCATTGTAACCCTGTGATACAATGACAATAAAGGCATTCTATTCTAATCTGTTCTATTCTATTCTGTTCTATTCCGTTCTATTCTATTCTGTTCTATTTTACTCTATTTCTATTCTATTCTATTCTTGTTAAACTGTTTACTTTGTGAGAGAAAAAAGTACAAACCTATCTATTGTGTTTTAGAAAAAACACAAAACTTTTTTTGAAAGTTTAGAAAAAAGTACAAACCTATCTTTTGTGTTTTAGATTATTGAAGAATAAACACACGTTGTTTGGTCAAGTCCCAGTTGCTTTTTATTAATGAATCTCAAAGTTTTTTCAGTAGTTTTTTCACTGTCGGGCTCTAAACAATCTCTGCAAAAATATTATGATCAGCTTGTTGTTGTGTAGTGGCATTATTGCATTAGTTTTATTATTATTGGTAACATTTTCAGAACTATACATCTTTTCGATTAGCAGCAGTGTTAGATTCTATATTGGCTACATTGATGTGACCATCACTGTTGTTTAATGTACAATCATTATTGTATATTGTATATTATTATTTTATTATTTATTATTTATTCATATTATTGTATATATTGTTGTTTTTGTAATAATATACAAAAAAAGCAAGTGTTTGTTTCTCACTATGTTTTTTTATTAAAAACAATGTGTCATGCACACACAAGTAGGACAATTAATTTATTTGTTATTATTAATTTATTGAAATTCATTTTTTTTAAATCAATTAATTGTTTGAAGTAAATTGCTGCAATAGTTATTGGTAAGGCTTGTTTTTTTGTTTTCTTTTGTCATTTTAAACAAACGTCAGTGATTGGCTGAATCCTGTTCTCTATCCATCCCGGGAAAACCGTTTCCCATTCGCTTGATAAAGGACTTTCAATTTCTCCTCTTCAATAATAAAACAAGCATGAAAATGAGCTGAAATAATTTGTAAACGCTGACCTTTACCTTCATTCCAGCAGCATACACATTTACGTAAAAAAAAAAAAAAATTTTTGAAAAGGATTTATTCCTACCTTGGGCATGTTGAGTAGGAAGACATTTTGCAGATTTGTCGCTGGAATCTGCAGCCCATTTCAGGAGCCTCTCCATCTTTAACCCATCAATGGCCTGGCACATTTCATCCGAAGTGTTTGCCGTCTGGTCCAGTTATGCAGAAACACGACTTTTAAACAGTAAATCATTGTGGATATTGTGGTCATTTTTTTCCATTTTTTTAAACTCATTTTAATTTGAAATCTTGCTTTCAAGTTTCCCACCACTATCTGGGATTTTACACGGAATCTGTGGACAGGGTTGGGACTGGAAAGGTCATTTCACGCTTTGGAACGAGGGATGAAGCGACTGTCAGACTGCCATTCAAAGATATGCAAAAACAAACCTTAAAAGGTTCCATTCTAGATTGTTACGATTGATTTCTTTCTGTCCCGTGTGGCATTTCACCCCACGGTCCCGCTTCTCAACACTCCACCCAATCTTTTGCCACCGATTCCAATTCATTTTCCCCCTTTGTCCATTTCACAATTTCGAAAAGGAAACTCGCATCATCTGACGTTATTTGCTCCAGCATTTCTTCTTTTTCCGAAAGCGACCGGTTCGACTGATTTAACCGTCACGGCTTTGGCGAATTAATTGCATATTGATGAAATGTCAGGTTTTGCCCCCCGCGTGGATGTGCTTTCTCACCTACATCTGCACCCGCGTTTGGCCAAGTGCCAATCAATTGCATTAGAGAAAGACGGACACAGTGTTCCAGGAAAAATCCCTCCGCTCCTGCATCTAGCACATTAGCCAATGTTTTAATAAGCTGTGATTAGTGTCCATTACTTAAAAACTAATCTTTTTTTATTTTTTTCCAAAGTAGACTTTTTAAAATGTTAAAATTATTTACCTAATTATTTACTAGCAGCCTTTCTAACTAGTCAGCAGTGATGGGAATAATGGCAAAACTAACTAGGTTACTTTTTTCAGTAACAAGTAATCTAACGTAATTTTTACTTTTTACTCCGTTACAATGTTGTTACTGACAAAAAAGCGGCAAGTGTTATTTCACTACCTGTTTGTCATTTTACTGCTATACTTTTATTGTTTTCTCATTTACTACCTATTATCTCATTTGTGTCATTATTGTTTTATTTTGCTTTTAAGTGCTATATTGAGAATTTTGCTAATTGCATTTTTCTTGTGTTCTTGTATCCTATATTGTGTTTTTTTTAAATCTTGCCTTCAATATTTTGGACCATATTTTAATATATTGTAGTTATTTATTTTGATTATTCACCGTGTATATTTTACCCTTATCTTAATTTTTGAATCAAACAGATTAGTTATACTCTTTCATTGTAACCCTGTGATACAACGACAATAAAGGCAGTTCTATTCTATTCTATTCTATTCTATTCTATTCAAACTGTTTACCTTTGGGAAAGAGAAAATACTGTACGCTACAGTACGTCTACCAGTTGAGTTGAGTTTTATTCATTTATTTTTGGTACATTCTTTAATAAACATACTTCATATTTAGAGATCTTTGTTCGCCAGTTGTGGTCTGTGCAATAAAAATAAATGTTTATTGCATTATAAAAATGCAAAGAGTTTTATTATTCACTATACCGATGATAATACTTACAATAACACAAACACAATAACACAAAAAACAAACAACAAATAAAGCAATAATATGTTGAATTTGATAGGTGTCTCTCACATTGTCCGGCAGCAATACTAAAATATTATAGATTAATGTATCTTTGTAAGTAATGTTTATAATAATAATTTATTTCATTTAGTGTCCGTGTCATTCATTTAACATATTTAATATTGACAGCAGCTAAAGTTACTTGACAAAGTGAAAAAATAAACAAGTAACGCAATACTGTAGCTACTTTCCTTGTTAATGAGCTACTTTTATAACGATGTTACTCAATTATTAACTCAGCTACTATTTGTGAGAAGTAACTAGCAACTGTAACTAATTACTTTTCAAATGCAAGTGAAAAAAAGTGAAAAAATACACAAGTAACGCAATACTGTAGCTACTTTCCTTGTTAATGAGCTACTTTTATAACGATGTAACTCAATTACTAACTCAGTTACTATTTGTGAGAAGTAACTAGCAGCGGATTACTTTTTTTAAATTTACTAATGACTTTTCAAAGGAACGTTCCCAACGCCGCTAGTCGGTGACGATCCCATTATTTGTGAATAAAATGTAAGTTTTCGCCGTCAGTCAATTATAAAACTGGGTAAATGACGACGAGTGCAGATTAGGCCGCGGACGTAATTCCCCGATAGACTCGGCGTGTCGGTCTGCACACGCAGGGACAATCTCCAAAGCGGAGCGTGTGGAACTGAAGCCGTGCAAAGTGCTTCAGACGTGATAATGGCTGCGGAATCTCTCTCTGCAGAAAGCCCAGCGATTGCCCTGCGGAACCGATGTGGGCCGCGTCCTTCCAACCCCGCGATTCCAAACGTCAATCATGTTCCCGCCAATTAAAGGACCGTAATAGAAGCATTACCTTCCGCCAAAGTGGACGGCAAAATCCCATGCTTTTTTATCCCATCGTGCTATAATGTACTGTTCCTTAAATATCAATGCCGGAGTGGATAATCGCTTCAGGGGAAAGATGGGAGTTCTGTTTAGCTGTAGAGCTGAAGAGTTTATTGTGATCACCAGCGGCATTGTCGAGTTGTAATAATTGTGAAGAAATGTAAGTCGCTTTGGATCAAGGCGTCTGCTGAGTGAGCGCCAGGCGTTTCGTAAGCAGATTTGGAAAATGGCGATCTGAAATGTTAGACGCAGGAGACGCCGGGCACGTTTATACCAGAATAACAACACTTGAGCAGGGAACGGCTCTCAAACAGAAAGTTCAAGTGGATTAGTGGCCCCTCGAAAAAGATTATTGGTATTTTCTTGCGGTTTCCGCAATTTGTAAACATCCTCTTCTCGTTGCGAAGGATGACATTTGCCAATTCTGGCATTTTCAGCGTAGTTATGTTGTCTCTGACTGATCTGTTAATTCCATTATTTTGAAACAAAGATCACCGAACGCTTGCGGTAAAGTTGGCTGGATTGAACAGGCTCAGCACTTTTGCCGCGTTTGAGGTTTGTGAGCAAGACAGACTACAAACGTTTGCACAGACACACTGATGTGCACCCTATCATATATATGTGTGGCATTCACAGGTGCACTTGTCTTTCTACTTCCTGTAATCTGCATTCCTGTCCTTTATGGTCTGTGGTTTACTTTGCACACATTGGCAGTGGTGTAAAGAACTAGAGTAAATCGACTTGAGTTACGAATTGAAATAAGCAATTGCAGGAAATAAAACCCCATAAATAAAAAGTTTCTTATTTTGTAAGCCAAAATTCAGCTAAGAAATTCAGCTAAAGTAACTAAGCCTTATTCGACCTTAAGACTGATACATGCGTTTATGACATCACGGTTAGATTACTGTAATGGTCTTCTGGGAGGTTCTCCTGCTAAACTAATAGATAAACTTCAGTTAGTTCAGAAAGCGTCCGCTCGATTACTTACTAGAACAAAAAGTATGACCATATTAGTCCAGCGTTAATGTCGCTACAATGTCAAATATTGCATTCAGTTCAAAATTCAACTAACCACTTATAAACAGAGGTGTCAAGTAACGAAGCAGTACTACTTCGTTACCTAACGAAAGTAGAAATTTGGCTTACTTTTACTTTTCTAGAGTTAAATTAATTTTTCCGCTTACTTTCTCCTTCTACTTCTTATTTTTTAAAGCAAATATCGGTACTTTCTATTCGTTACTTCTTCAAAACCAGCCATGTTACCGGTTAGTTTTATTTCCGTGTTGAATCGATGTAAAAAAAAAAACAAAACATCGGGACAAATCACGCGGGTAAATGATTGTGGTTGGATGAGACGTATAAACAAGTATTATTCCGACACCCTATTGGTTTTCGTCAGGTCCGTCACACCTGCGCATCGCGCTTTGTCGACCAAAGAATGACGGAGAGGAGAGGAGAGGAGAGGAGAGGAGAGGAGGCTTTATGGATTCGATTAGTGTCAATACGGTTAGAGCAAAAACAGCGCCGCGGCGCGCATGCGCACACACACCAACACCGTTAGAACAGACGCGAAAATGCGGGTAAAACGGCAAACGAATGTTCAACGTGTGAGGCGCAGTGACCGTGTGTAAAGCTTAAGTTCAAGTTCTGAGCATTTGTAAAACGCTTTTCACAGTTGAGACCGATTTTTCACCGTCTCAAAGCGCACAAAAGCTCACGTGAACACTGATAAACATTTCAGTTAGTATCTGTGAGACTTTAAGATATATTATTTATCTTATACTAGATATAACGGAGATAATGTAATGTGGAAGCTAGGTTTTAGGTCAATTTAGGTCATTTTTTCATAACGTACGTATTTGAAAATAATCAATTTTGTTACAAGTTTTTACAGATTTATCAACCTCCTGTGTGATTTACTGTCTTGAGGCAGATTACACAGAAGCTTTGTAATAAAATGCATTAATTTTCAATGTAACTACAACAATTTAATAGAACAATATAGTTCTATAATGCTATTTATTGTCCTCGCATTACTTTTACTTTTATACTTAAAAGTAGTTTCATCAGTATCAGTAACGCTACTTTTACTTTAGTAGAATATTGGGCATTTTACTTTTACTTTCACAGAAGTACTTTTTGACTCTAGTATTTCTACTACTAATGAAGTAACAAAAGTGACTACTTTTGACAGCACTGCTTATAAAGCACTACACGGTTGAGCTCACAAAACCTATCCAGCTTATAATACCTCGAATCGGCAAAAGCTACAAAGGAGGTCGATTGTTTGCACATTTAGCACCAAATTGTTCTGACTAGCACGATCTGAGACTCAGATACAGTTAGCCAATTTAAGACTCAAGCATCTCTTCAACGAAGCATATACTCACCTGTATTTATAACATATCTATTAATTGAATATAACCATTTAGAAAGGCTGCATAGTCTAGTGCCCGGAACCGAAACACACCTGGGGAAGATGGCTTCTCTCAGGAGCTTCGGGTTCGGTTTCTTTGTCACTCGCCTTGATTTCCTGATGACCTGGTGCCGCTGTGTCCATGTGGAGGGATGGTGCCGCCTCATTCGCCGGAATTATCCTCATCACCTTATTTACCACATTAGCAATGTATAGAGAATGTTTCTGATTAGTTTGTTATTGAAGTTATTTTCATTGACAAAAACATTGCGTTTCTTCCAAAAATAAGGACATTTGAAAGTGACTGGAAACTTTTGAACGGTAGTGTATTTATTTCGTATGGATCTGCATTACTGAAAAATGTGCAAATCAAGGAATAATATAACTGCTCTTTATTGATCTCCTTATAGATAGACATCATATATGTATCCAGTCTTTTCGTTCGGCCCTCAGCAATATTCTCTTTTTCACATGTTGGCCCTCAACTCTCATCGATCAATCAGTTAAATCACTGAATTTCATTTTGGTTTGAAGACAACACAGGTCTACAGTTGGACTCGGCGAGAGATCTTTCAGCGCTAGGCTTCTTCACGCAGCACATTGACAGCTCTTCCCTCCCACCGCTGCTGGCTAAGACGTAAAGAACCGGGTCCACCACACTGTTCAGGCTGGACAGGGCGAGGGAGCAGGTGAACGGCAAATAAAGGTCCTGCTCGTATTTGCAGCTTCCTTTATCACCCACGGAAAAGAAGACGATGGAGCGCATCAACAGCAGAATGTGGTACGGCGCGAAGCAGAACGAGAAGATGACAATCACCGCCACGGACAGGAGCTTGATCTTGCGCTTCCCTTGCTCAGCCACGCCCCGGCTCTGCTGGATCTTGGTGGGGATCAACCAGTAGCACACCGTGATCACCACCAAGGGCCCGACGAAACCCACGGCCACGCGTATCAAGTTGAAGAGGGCGATTCGCTCCGTCATGGGGAACGTTTCGTAGCACCTTTTCGAGGCGTCGGGCGAATCTGGCAGCTCATCCAGTCCCAGGACCACGATGTGCATAGTCGTGACTGAAATATAAACCAGCGCGCAGGCGGACCAGGCGTATCTTTGCCGGCGAAAGGCCCGGACTCGCAACGGGAAGGTGATCACCAGGCATCGGTCGACGGAGATGCAGCAGAGAAGATAGATGCTAATGTACAAGTTGGAGTAATAGACGAAGCCCACCAGGCTGCACATGGACGGGCCCAGATTCCACATGTGGTCGTTCCTGAAATAGTGGATCCACAGAGGCATGGTGAGGATGTACATGAGGTCGGAGACGCACAAGCTGAGCAGGAAGATTCCCAAGACGTTCTTCCTGCAGATCTGCCGGATGATGGGACCAATGGTGGCCAGGTGGAACATCAGCCCCAGGACGAAGGTGGTGATGTAGATGGGCGTCAGAATGTCGATGGACGTCCTCTTGACACACGAGGTGTTGCTCGCATTGTTTGGAGAATCCATGGTCATCTGCGTGTCAAGAAAGCCACATGTTAGAATTATTATGATGCTTATTGTGATTATTTATTCACATTGGACATTTTTGTTCAGTTTTTTTTCAGTTTTTCAGTCTTCTTCATGAATCTTTTGTCGAATTTTGGAACACAGATGAACAATGGACATTTTTCTTCTATACATTTTTTTGCCTAATTCCGCAGAGCGACTTTTCTAATAAACTTGAACTTTATTTTTATAAATTGTCAGTATGTATTATGCAAGTGCATGATATCTATTTTAATGAACAAAAATCTTATATTAAATATATATTTATAACAAAAACATATATGTAAACATTTGTTAAAATATATTTTAACAAAAACAAAAAATCTTAACAAATAAAATTAGTCTGCATTTACTCCACGTTAGTCTTTGTTAAACAATGATTAAACATAAAAAAAAACACTATAGAACATATAATCAAAAATACCAATGAACTTGGTAAAAAAATAAAACCCACACATTTTAATCAATAAACTCTCATTTTATTTAGCTTTCCAGAACAATTGAAACTTTGAAAAAAATAAAACCCACACATTTTAATCAATAAACTCTCATTTTATTTAGCTTTGCAGAACAATTGAAAGTTTAGAACGGTGTCAGTAATTTAAAAGTCAGAATAAAAGTCAAGCTTTGAATTCTCAATGTGAATTTTTGTAAGTGTTACTAAATACTTTAATCATAAATGTACAACTGCTTATTTATCTGCCACTCATTTGTAGGATCCTCATCACACTTTTTATTTCAGATCACACAAAAATTGACTACTACAGGCTGCTTTTAGGAGAAGTACTTAGATCGAGTCAAATCCGACTTATTACAGCCTCGTTAGTCTAAAAGCGGAATAGAACAGAAAATTAAGTGGTGAACAAGTGTGCGTCTGCGGGGCCAAAAAACGTGTAAACAGCAATTAGAACTCGTTTTATTTCCCATATTAAAAAAATACCGGAAAACATAAAACCATAGAGAGCTTTGCCAGGATGACAAAACAACTTTAAAATGTCCAGCTTTTGGAGAAGGTTTATCGCTGGTAAACAACAAGTGCTCAACTCTGCTGAAACGTACAAACACAAAATTAAAGTTATTCTGTTTGTATAGCCACAAATAAAGTCGCCGTTTCAGAAAACAATTAACTCCAGGCCAATTGAGCGGTAATAGAACAATAAATGCTCCTATCAGAAGAGCCACTCGCGTCTCTAGAACAATTACTCCGCTCATTAGCATAACGTGAAAAGAAAAACACAATAAGCAAACGGGTGTTAAATGACTCGCGTCCCATCATCCCTAGACAAATACAACAGATAATGACAGGCTCTCCTGAGGAGTACAAAGAAACTAAGATATCACAGCGAGAAGAAGCTGTTCAAAAACAAAAGTTCTAGGTCTTTTCATTCTCAGGCTTGCGTGGGTTTCCTCAGGGTCTCCGGTTTCCTCTCGTAGACTTACGGAACACCAGGGAACATAAAAGACAAGTAAATCTACAAGTAAATCTGAGCTTAGAACACAATCTGTATTTAAAAAAAGACAACTCAACGTACAGAAAATAACAAATGACAAAAATAAATAATGACAACTTAGACGATCAGCACTAAAGTGTCTCCTGAAATGCAAAATACTGTAAAAACCACGAAATAAAACGCAACGAATAACGTCACCACCTAAACACACCAAACATTTTTATTTTACTTAATATTTTATTACACTATTTATTATCTATTATTCAAGTGAAACGGCAGAGAAGGTAAATATACAGACTGGGATTGTCTATATCGAACTTGTGGAATGCATTCTGACTTCCCATAAATTGTTAACAAAGAAGCAACACGAGATTTTTTTGCTAAAATCAAGGTAACTTTATTGACACCCTGATGAAGGTGTCTCCTGGAGATTCATAGTTCTGCCCACTATTCTATTTCGGGGTCCCGGGGAGCAGGAGCCAATCCCAGCAACTCCGGGCCTGAAGATGGTATACGCACACTAGATTGGTGATCAGCCAATCACAGAGCAGGATTCACTCACACTCTCCCTCACACCTATGGACAATTTTTCAGCCTTTTTCTTTGGCTTTTGCACTGTGGGTGGAATCAGGAAATCCAGAAGAACACTCCAACTCTACACGGAAAGCCTGAGAAACTAAACCCGGTTTCACAGAGTTTCCCGGAAGACGGAAAAGCTGAGCTGTAGCTTCGGCTCTTGGGAAAATAACGCCATCAATAATTTCTACTGGGTTGATCTCAGACATCAAAACCACTGAGGTAGGAAAGGCATTACCAGCATTAGGCCCATCAGCAGCCCATTACATGTTAATCCAATTCCACTGGCAGGACATGTTTTAAGCAGGATGGGTGAAAGAAAACAAGAAATCAATAGGTGGACAATCTGATGACGTTGACGTTTTTCCTAAGCGTCCTAAGAAAGAGTAAAACATTAATTTGTTACATAAATAATTTCAGAATAAATAACACTGACATCCAGGGATTCCTCGCACTTGTTTTTCTTTTCATTCGTGCAATCCTCCTTCAGTCTTACTACACGTCTCCCTGTGCAGAGCAAACAAAGTTCTGATCAACGGAAGACATCTGGATTGAATTGGAGCTGATCCTAAAATCTTGCACGATCTAATTCTAAATGCTGTCTAAATTTCTAAATTTGTCCAAATTTGTACAGTTATTGAGTTCAGTAGATCCAAAGCTACACACTTGATGTCGATTTTTTTGTGGTCAAGATTTTTCCGAGTGTGTCTATATCCCCTCTTGGGGCCATATCGAAATGATCACAATAAATACCCAAAAGGTATTGATCCTGCAACCTCTCGGACACAAGTCCAATTCCCTACCACTGGACCACTATGGACAACCAACATTGATTCGGGCTGAGAGTGGTGGTCTAGAGTGGTGGTCCCAAGTTTGGTATAGTAGTAGTCACTAGACCCAGGACACTCGGACAGTCGGACAGGAAACTTGGAACCCTATCTGCTGTTCCGGATGCACTTGGAACGTCTCATGAGGGAAAGACATGTTTAGAACATGGATCTCACCAGTCTCAAGACTGGCTTGGGAATACCTTGGTGTCTCCTCGGTGGGGCAAGTAGAGGTGGCGAGGGACAGGAGACTGAAAGAACTCACTCGACATTGCACAAGAGGCGAATAACCTTGGTCTGGTCAAGGATTCAACTGGGATTCAACTTTCTCCCTCGAATTTCTCTGAAGCAACCCCACATTTTACCATGTCTTGTTTGATGTGGTCAATTCACAGTTTGCCAGGAGCGTTTTTCGAATTATGTTTGAGAACATGTTCCCTGTGCTAGTTTGAGGACTATACAGTGGAATTTGCTCAGGTACTGTCAAGATTCCAGTCCCTGTCTCTGTCTCACACTGATCTGGCAGGGCCTGATTGAGGGATTTTAGGCGGAATACCTAACAATTTAAGCGAAATACCCTTCACTTCATCTGTACGGTTCTGTAAATCTCCCAGGCTTCGGTTTGAATCCCGGCGGGAATATCCCATTGAGCTTATCGGATTTACCGGCAGCTTTGGGATGACGCTGCTGTGATGAGACGTTTGAGTCTCCAGAGGGCAAACTACTGATAAATTGCAGTGAAGTGGTCGAGATCTAGATAAAAGTCACTTTGGATAAAAGCGTCTGATTGTACAGTAAATTAAGACTGAAACAGTTTTATTTCTACCGAGCTGATGGCCTGTGAGTACACTGGCTTTTTGGATTTTGTTCGACTTTTTGGTTTGAAGATGAGGTTCACAGAACATTGTGAGACAAGATGTTGGTCCGGTTCCTCCGAGTGCGAACAAGGCTAGACCACAGCAGGTTTCACAAGCCAGGCCTTATGTGTTTAAGAACATCAAAACAGATTCAGCCTGTAGTGTGTTTCTAATCTCGAGTGTGATTAATCTGATTTTCGTTGTGTCATTGATGCGTCTCTTCAAAAACGAAGCATATATTGACCTGTAATTATAACATATCGAATAAGTCAATGTAATTGTATAGAAAAGCTGCCTAGTGTAGTTGCCCGGAACCAAATCACATCTGTCTTAGTTTTTTGTTTGACTTTTGTAAGATACGTAAACGGATTGCTCGTTTGTAGTCTGAGGAGTAGCCTGGTTAGTGATATCGGTAAAGGCCGTTTTCTGCAAAGAAGATGCTGATAGTTCCTAGCAAAGTGTTAAAATGCTAAAAGGACTAGTTCCCATAGTAACTATAACTTCTACTAGTAACTTAGTAACTTCTACTAGTTCTCCAGCGTGTTGTCTTGCACCTCGATTTCTGCTGGTTGTATTAAAACTCAATCTACTTAAAGAAAGGGACACTGCCTGGATCTAAGACAGGAATAGTGAATCTGAAGACGGCTGGCTTTGCAATAAATGTACATCTGCAATGAAGAGATCAAAGACTGAATGTTACGTTTCTGAAGCATCGAATCTACTTACATGAACCAAAATCGAAACGGATAGTTGGGAGCTTTGCTTGCGTTCGCAGTACCGAAGGGGAGAAATATGGGAACTGGATGAGTCTTAGAAAAAAGGCCTTTTATTGACAGAGCAGAGCAGAGACTTCGGTCTCCTCAGATGGAAAGCAGGTAACTAACTAAACTGTACACAAACATTGACGTTACATCAGTCTACAGAGTTGCGTGGAGATGATCTGGCGTCAAGCACTCATATCCACAACAATAATGTGGCATATTCCTCATTGATACTGAAATAAACCATATTAAATACTGTCATTGATCATAAGAAAGAGAAGGAACAGTGAGGAACACACACAGAGAGAAACACACAATCTCCTACTCCTGTATTCGACAAATGCGATGCCAAACTCACTGATTCACCATCTGACAAAAACTCAGCTGGACATTTGTTTGAATCTTGAAACTCTAAAAACCCCTTTTGGATGTCAATGTCTGAACTTTTTATCAATCTCTCTAAGGCATTTGACAGTAGATCACACTCTTCTGATCAAAACCTCATCCCAAACTGGCATGTGAGAATCGACCCGGCTTGCAGATTGTCAAATAGAACACGGTCAGTTCAACTGGCAGGATCAACTTCTACCTTTCTGGACATTTCTAAAGGAGTTCGACAGTTTTGACCTAATCTTTCAGTCAGAACTTGGGTTTTCGGAGCGTATTTCACTTGAAGTTTTCCACACTCTCCGAATCACTAGACAACGTGAGACCTTTGAACAGTTTATTGTCGAATATTGCTCGACCACTGCACATTATTATACAACCGTATGAAATACTTACAGACTTATTGCTTTATTTTGGAATGTTTTTTTTTTTTTTTATATTTATGTATGCAACTATATACATTTAAAACAAGATCTTGATCTCAATAGGTTCTTTTATCTGGACAAATAGAGATTATTATTATTATTATTATTATTTATATTATTATTATTATTAATAATAATATTTTAGCTTTGATTCTGTTCACTTGCTCCCCTTGTTAACCGTTTAATCTTGTATTTAAAGCCTGTGCATCTTGTATTTAGTTGCTAGTTCTTTTTTTGTATGACAGTGTCGTACATTAGTGATGTTTAGTTCCTGAGTTTAGAGATTTCCTGTTTTTTAGAGCGTTTCTGTGCGAAGAAGTGTATTTCATTGCTTGGGCTTGACGTCGGTGAAGAATTTCTCGGTTAAATGATTGCGTTTGTTCCGTTTCCTCTTAACAACATGTGAACACCTCTCAACCTGCTGAGATATCAATGTGAGAGTCTTTCTTTGATCCAGATCACAACCCAACTTTGAGAGTAGATTAAGCGTGAACATTTTTTTGATCACCAGATAAGCGTCGGGTCAAGGAATCCCAACCATTGATACCCAATAGGAACTGAGACGAGGTTCACAGAACATTGTGAGACCAGATGTTGGTCCGGTTCCTCCGAGTGCGAACAAGGCTAGACCACAGCAGGTTTCACAAGCCAGGCCTTATGTGTTTAAGAACATCAAAACAGATTCAGCCTGTAGTGTGTTTCTAATCTCGAGTGTGATTAATCTGATTACCGTTGTGTCATTGATGCGTCTCTTCTAAAACGAAGCATAAATTGACCTGTAATTATAACATATCGAATAAGTCATTGTAATTGTATAGAAAGGCTGCCTAGTGTAGTTGCCCGGAACCAAATCACATCTGCAAAAACTGTCTTAGTTACAAATGCACTGAACTTGAACTTGTTGCTAACTGACAAAAAAGCATTTTTAAATTATTATCAATTACCGTATTTTCTGGACACTAAGCCGCACCTGTATATAAGCCGCACCCACTCTATCAACAATTTCGAATTGTACATGTACATGTGTGTAACTAAATAGATCCTTTACTAACCTGCATTTTAACACGGCAGCAACTTTGCCAATTAAAACGGGACATAAAAAAAGAGAAAATAAACGGTCTCTACCGTATCTACCGCACCTTTGTATAAGCCGAGTGGTTCAAAACCTATGAAAAAAGTAGCGGCTAGTCCAGGAAATATTTGTGCTACTTTGAGATCTACACCAAAATCATGCAAATTAACAATTAACTATGTACATTGTCGTCATCAAAAAAGCATTTTTGGTTTTAGTTTAGTTTGCTTTTTTATAGTTAATCGTTTCTTCAATGTTTTCATACAAACATTGAACGTGTAAGAACTAAATTCCTCCATCGCACAAGAAGATCTTTCTGAAGGCCACTGATGGAGCTGGAGGTCAGTGATGAGCATCCAGATGTTGAAAACTGTTGATTGGATTGTTGTTGATTTTGTCGCTAACTGTGCTGATTGGTGTGTATTTGGGGGGGGGGTCTTTTCATACGAGTTCTCGAGTCTTAACATGCAAATGAGCGAAGAGGATGGTCAAATGTCCCTGCTGTGCAAGTCGACAGTTTGGCCTGAATTACCCGAATTACATCAACAGGGAAGCGAAATGACGGAAATGCATAATTGAGCCTAAAATGTTTGTCCAACGCTGCCGGAACCAGATGGTGAAAGACGAGCTCCACCATAGAAAACACGGAGTAACTGAGCTGTCATTTTTTTTAATGCGTACATAAATGACAACTATTATTTAAACAGCAAGGTTTTAAATGTGTCCTTCATTCAACCTTGAACACACACACACACACACATTCATTTTCTCCCGCGTTTTATCTGTTAGGTTGGTTAGTCGCTACTCATGCTACTTTGTCATCAATATACGAAAAAATATATTTGTATAAAATATAAACTAAATGAATCTGTTGATTTGAATCCGTAATGCTAATGGATGCTCAATTTAGATGATGGGTAAAACGAGCACATTTTTGCTAAATGTTTGAATATATTTAAATATATTATTTCAAAACACAAATATCCAATATATGGGAACATTTTAAATATGTTTTTAACCTGTACATGCATATATTGGTTCGTATAGGAATTTCATAAATGAATGAACAATAACTATATTTACATGTATTTCAATACTGTATTTCCGCAAATAGAAGCACCCCCCTGATTATTCAGGCACAAAATATGAATACAAAAAAAAATTAATAATTTTTTTATTAACGTTTCTGGTTGAATTACGTTAAAATTCTCTTAAAAATACTATTTTCTCTTTATTTAACAAATATAACTTGTGGCTTTTATATGAATAAGAGATGACAAAAAGTCAATTCTACTGGTCAAAACTTCATTTCCCAAGAGCCTTTGCACCAGCCCGAGCATGTGTAAAACTTGTTTGTTAGC
Source organism: Paedocypris sp. Pulau Singkep (assembly GCA_017309775.1). Lineage (NCBI taxonomy): Eukaryota > Metazoa > Chordata > Actinopteri > Cypriniformes > Paedocypris > Paedocypris sp. Pulau Singkep. The sequence goes on along the minus strand of MU204395.1, from coordinate 108,062 downwards.
GCTAAGCTTATTATGTTGTATTATAAAATATTGTTAGGTATTTAGTTGAGTCTTACTTAAACCGATGACGCGTTTCTGTTTATTTGTGATTGTTCCTGACCTGAAATACGGAAAAATGGGGGCTTATATTTACACGCTTATTTGAAATTGGCGATTATAAGCACACAAAAAGTCCTTATAATCACGTAAATACGGTATATTCCACCGAATAGTTGAAATAGAATACACTTCAAATTTAAATATTTTAAAACGTGGTTAGGGTAATATTAGGGTATAAATTAATATATGTCGTTTAGAAAGTGACGTCATGTCTCCTGTTCCACCCTTTCCAACTCAGGGGAGCATTTTACTATCGCCATGTTCTCAAGTTCAAGTTCAAGTTTATTTATAAAGCGCTTTTCTTAGTTCGAGACCAACACAAAGTCGCTAAATCATGTTCTGTCCTGGCTTGATTCTATCAACTATCCAATCTCAATCTGCAAAATGTAAAGGTCTCATTGTTTGGACAAATATAGGTTTTCTTTGATTTGAAAAACCATCTTCACCAATGACTTTGTAATGTTAGCATGCCAGAGTCAGGTTCCCTCTAGGTTTATTTCCTCTCACGCGGCCAGAGAGGTTTCGTTTTCCTCGTAATCTAGCTACCTCTTCTGGTCATAGCCCATAGTCTGAACACCAATGAACAATAGACATTTTTTTTTTAATTCTGAACACAGATGAACATTGGATGTTTTTCTTTTGTTTTTAAAGACTCTTTTTTTTCTTAATTCCACGTTGGTCTGTGACTGAGAAAAGCTCTATATAAATAAACTTGAACTTGAACTTGATAGAAAAGCAACTGCAAAAAAATGCATTACAACAGAGTTACGCAGAAGAGCATCCCTGAACTCACGCAGATGAAGATGGGCTGCAGCGGCAGCAGAAGGCCACACTGGGAGCCTCCCCTCTCAGCTAACAATAGGAAACTGAGGCTACCCGTGCAGGCGTGGACAATAAACGGTTGATCTGATGAGTCTTGACTGTTGCTGTGGCATTCGGATGGTGTCTTCGGAATTGGACACTAACAGCATGGCATCACAGAGCAACGGTTTAAACCAAGGAGCTGGCAGTTGGGTCACACCTGGGTTACCAAATCTCAAACACGCCTCGGCCAGACACAAGTATTTTGGTTTCGCCTCATCAGACTTGTCCACTGTCTACTTGTGCTATATATACAGCATATAGTTGTGGACTTGGACTTTGGAGATTGCAGGCTCGAATCCCCCTACGATTGGGTTTGCTGGTCCTTGGGCAAGACACTGACCTGTGTGTGTGTGTGTGTGTGTGTGTGTGTGTGTGTGTGTGTGTGATGTGCACTTCACTTGCGTGGGTTTAATGCGTTTTCAACAATTTCGATATGGTCCCTAGTGGCCACACGGACAATCCGCTCATTCGTTTTCTCTCTCTGTCTCTTCTTTCGTATCTTTCGATACGGACAATCTCTCTCATTTTCTCTGCCACTATTGGGTCTTACAATAACATTAGAATTACGTTTAACCTATTGTTTCAACAGTACTTGAGTAATTTTCGTCATAGTTTCCAACATGACAGCATCTAGAAAAGAGCTGAAGAACATCTCACCTGCACATCCAGAAGAACCAACGGGTTTGAGCTCCAAATGTAGGGTCCCCGCCTAAATCCCGTGGTCTCGCCCTCACACCCGTCTCCCCGAGTGACCCTCGGCGGACATCTGTGAAGCTGTGAAATGAGCTTCAGCAGCGAATCCGGTCTGAAGAGGATGTGAAGTGGCCCTGCTCTTCACCACCCAACCCAGAGAAATGAGCTGAGAGTGAGAAATGGGAGGAGAGAGACGTGAAATGATGCCTGCGCGTGAACATCTAAAGAAGATGGTGTGTGTGTGTGTGTGTGTGGTGAGAAAGGAAGTGAAAGGAAATGCACGTTTTGATTATAAAAAAAAAAAAAAAAAACCCCAGTTTAGACACGTTGGTTAACTACACATGTTCCATTAGATGTGGAGTCATTTAGTTCACTACCAGTTTAAAAATAAAGAGGCCGTGTCAGCATTTCCCATTTGAATTGACTATTAGACACTACAGACATGTGACTGTACACCAGTGATGAGAATGTTCCTTTAAAATAGTAATTAGTTACAGTTACTAGCTACTAAATAAAACAAGTTATTATTATAAACTACAGTTTATTATTATAAACTATCTACAGTATTTTAATATTGTTGTGGGACAGTGGGAGAGACGCTTATCAATTTTAATATACTTATAGTATTGTAAATATTATCATTAGTATAGTGAATAATAAAACATAATAGATGGTTTAGAAGTTTTAATATTTATTGCATTGACTACAACTGGCCAACAAACAAGTGTAAATAAAAGTAATTATTCTAAAGGATTGTAACAAAAATACATGAATAAATTCACAAAAGTAAACAGTTTTCCAAGAAGTGTTCTGATCTCAATATAATACTTAATGTATCAAATAACAAATTAAATAACAATAATAAAAATGTACACTTTCAAGTGAAAATTCAAATTAGATTCAATTAAAAATAATTAAAAATTAAACTCCATAGCTCATCGCTGACTCCTGCTGGGCGAGCACTTGTATGGGACCAAACGCAAAACTTGCATGTGGTAAAAGATGGACATTATATATAAAAAAAAATAAAAATAACTCTTTTTGTCAGGCGGAATAACGATAACGACGGAAAAAGTAATTGTGTTTGATTACTCGTTACTGACAAAAGTAACGCCGTTTATTTATAACGCCGTTGTTCCCATCACTGCTGTACATTAATGTAATTATAATGTGATTTTATCGTCGTCTAATTGGTATGTAAAAGTTAGAGAAACCAAACGCTTTCAGTTCTTCTGAGCGTCTCAGAGAAGCTACACGCATCACACGGTTGGATTCCCTCAGCAATTCATATTATACATTTCATTCATGGAAAATGGCTTTTCCTCTTACGGGGGAAATAACAAGCATTACCTGAAACGACAAGGCCGAGCAAACAATCACAATGAGCTCAGGCGGAGTGAAAGCTGCGGATCCAGGAGAAGAAATCCTTCATGTTCTGAGAGGAAAAGTCACTTATTAATATATATATATATATATATATATATATATATATATATATATATATATATATATATATCAAATAAACACATGAAAGCAAAAAGCGCCCGAGGAAAATGTGAACATGCTAATTCGCTGATAGTTAAGTGTTAAATAGACTTTTTGTTTCTCGTTTTCTATTCTTTTTCATAAGTAGCTTTGGATAAAAGCGTCTGCCAAATGACTGTAAAGTAAAAAGTAAATAGACGGTGCTAACGTTTTGTGACTTTTAGTAACATCATTTTAGTATTTTTACTAAACATTTCTCTTCCATCACTAATGGCCTTCAGTGTTTCAACTTTTTTCATTTAATTGTAGCGAAACTCGAGTTTACAGACAAAAACGAGGACATTGGTGCTATTTGGTTTTCTCATAAATAAAGTGATTTGTGCCAAGTAAATGAGTAAAAAAGTAAAGTGTGCTAATCTTACAAATGTGTAAATCTAATATACAATTGTATATAGCGGACTAGTGTTCGTTTTGTTGACGAAATATTTTCATCAACGTCTTCGTCAGCGGCTATAACTACATTTATTGACACTTTCGTCAACGAATAAAAACAAAACAAAAATGCCTTTCGTGACGACGTCCAATCATAATCCGGGCTTGTGGAGAAAGGCGGGAGCAAATGCAAACATTTGTTACTTGAAACGTGACGCAATTATAATTCATTTTATTTTGCTGTATTTATTTTCTTCTTTGATGAGGTTTCATTTACGAGAATACATTAATTTGGATGGAAAGAAAAGTTCATAAAAATAAGTTCAAGAAAAATATATTTTTTTAGGTGTATATTTTATACGTTCATAGTTAACTACGTACATGTATTCAGATTTCTTAAACGTAGCAACTTTAGTAAACATTTAGAATAAAATAGCACTTTTTGTTGACTAAATCTATACTGTAATTTGGTATGCTGTGGTATTAATTTAGTGGTAATTTAGTATTAAAATGCTGTGGTTGTTTAGTCAACTAAAAATAGACTAAAAGAAAAAAAAAATGAAGACGACTAAAT
>MU204395.1:48222-77557 GCA_017309775.1 Paedocypris sp. Pulau Singkep | reverse complement strand
AAAAAAAAAAAAAAAAAAAACGAAACATTTGACAAACGCGTAAAGGAACTGAAAAAAATTCTTTAGACATTGAAACACTGAGAGTAGTTTTTGTACTTGTACTTTATTGATTGCGTACATTTATCGGGACGGCGTGAATTCAAAGGTGGCTTATATTTCTGATACTCAGCACAAGTACAAAGTAGAAAAAAATACTGATAAGTAAACTTTATTAGTACTTAGTCATTTTATTAGGTATTATAGGTATTTTCTCTTGTAGAGTTTGTGTTGCGGTGTATTATGTCTCTCCTCTGTGAGGGAAAAAAGAGCGATTGGCTTCCGACAGCTGCATTTTGAACATTTCCTGTTTTTGCAGAACATTTTTTTTGGGTTCGTGAGCTGGTTGAATTAGTGTAACGTGTTGCTTCTGTTCCACACATGTTGTGTGGCGTTTGTTTGACGCAAAAGAACATCGTGACAATGTTTTGCAGTGTAAAACGTAATGTAACATTAATTATAATATATTAATTAACAATTTAACAATTCTGAGACGATAGTAATGTAACGGAATACTTTTCCAAACAGTAACAAGTCTTGTGTACCGTATTACAATTTTAAAGTAGAAACACTGAATGTAAATGTAGCCAAATAAATATCTCACATTTCGGCAGAGGTGTAAAGTACTTGAGAAAATGGACTTTGTTACTTTACTTAAGTATGTTTTCTGCTACTTTGCACAGAGTATAAAACATATAGGCGACTTTTACTCTCTACTCCACTACATTTCTGATGGAGTCTCTGTACTTTTTACTCCTCTACATTCGAATGGACACTTTCCGTTACTCGTTACTTTGGGATTGTGCATTGGTTTATACCGCGGTTAATTTCTCGAGGAGACGAGGCGATGATCCAACAAACATAAGCACTTTTAGAAAGTCATCGGCAAATTTGCGGAAAACAATTGAGGTAAGAATCTATTTAATGTTCATTTAAAGTGACATTTTGTCGAGTTAAACTACACGGATCTTCCCTGACATTACAGCGGTATTATAAGCTCATATAATATAATGAAACCTTGTAAATAAAGAGTATGTTTTCATTTTTTGGTGGGTATTTTTAGCCCAGATTCAGTGTGAGTAAAATACTCAAGTTCTTTTAAAATAGGATACGTGGCTACTTTTACTCAAGTGTTTTTGAAATTGATAACTCGTTACTTGTAGTGGAGTAGTTTTTTACGGTAAGTATCTGTACTTTTACTCAAGTCTTTTGGAAATTGATGACTCGTTACTTGTAATGGAGTATTATTACGGTAAGTATCTGTACTTTTACTCAAGTATGGCTGTCTGCTACTCTCTACCCCTCTGCATTTCGGCACGTGAGCTAGATTAATGAGTTTACTATGATTTCCGTGTTCCGTTTGTTCTGCAACCTTCAATTTGTTTGCAATAAGGATGTTAAATGATTGTAAAACAATTTCACAACATTGTGTGTAACTATACACTTGAAAAGTTGAGCTGTTTCGCTCAGCGTGTGTTAAAGTGTTGAGTGTAACAGGTAATACACGTGTAACAGAAACACAAATCGATCGAATCAGTTCCAAAGAGGAAACAATGCCTGTGATTTGAACCGTGCCTACTTTTGATTGGGTGATACATGACGCCATCAGTTTGATTGGTCTACGGTCTGTGAGGAGGGCGGGGCCTTTAGACCTCGTTTAAATTGAATTGTAAAAGCCTTGATTGTAGATCAGACACTTAAATACTAATTTTTAACCTGAAATGTTGCGGCTAATATAATAATAAACAACAAAATGCCCATATAACGAAAACTAACCAAAAAAAAACAATTGGAACTTTCTATACTAAATAATTCTTATTTAGATTTAAATAATTCGAAAACTTTTTAACAAACTAATATTGCTCACTATTGGAGATATTAGAGTTGTTGTTATTACTATATATATTGTAGAAGCTGGATTTTCCAACGGAAGAATTGATATTTAGAACAATATTTCATATAATTAAATAATTAATTAGAAAGGAGTCTAGGACTATTTTTTTTTTTTTAACAGATTTAAGTTTTTGCAGATGTCATTTTTTTCATTACAGAAGTTAGTTTTGCGCCATTAAAGCTAATAACCTCGAGAAGCCCGTGTGAGCAAGTCTGAAGGCCACGCCCGCTCTCCTCTTTACTGGAAATAAAAGATGTTTTAGAAGCTCATGGGGTTTATATTGGAATCTTCTCAGTATTTTGAAGCTTCTCGAGACACTCCATCCGAGGACTTTCATGTTGACAGAGGGAAGGAGTGAAGGGAAGAGCGTCTGGAGAACTTCAACGAGGTGTCGTGTCCAGAAGCAGCTGCGAGGAGACGTTCTGCCGCCGCTGAGGTGATGCGCGGCTATTTCTGCCCGCCGAAGGAATTCCTTCCCGTCTGAAGTCGCCGCAGGAGAAGAACCAGGAAACTTTTTTCTCCGCTTGCAATATTCACGTTGTTGTCAGTTTTTTCGTTTGTTTTCTTTTTTACGTTTGGATTTCTGACCCTAGTTTCACGTGGGGGCGGAGCTTACTCTGATTGGCTGGTGAGTGTGTGATTGACAGCTGCTTGACCAGGAAGTGTGGGAGGAGTTTAGTGAGCGCACAGCGTGACATTCACTGCTTTTTTTAATATTGGTACACAAACTGTGATTTAAGTGTTGTTTTTGCACAATATTGCTAAATTATTGTGGTGGAAGATATTTCAGAATAATAGTTGTTTCTTCGAATTTCGATTCTTTGGTATTCTATCGAAATACCGTGTATGTGCAGAGTTCCTGTTAGGCGCCTTACAAATAAAATGTGTAATTATTAGTAATGAAAATAATCATAAAAAGGTTTAACAACTCTTATAATTCCGTGCTAACTAGAATTTCAGGTGCGACACTAGATTATAATTATGAGCGTGTTTAAGCGCTGGCTAAACTCCTCCCCCTACACCAGTCAATCACATTCTCACCAGCCAATCAGAATTAGCTCCGCCCCCAAACGCAAAAAAAGAAGCGAACGAAAAACCTGAAGCTGAAAAAAAAAAGTTTCAAACGAAAACGTGAAGATTGCTAGCGGAAAAAAAAAATAAAAACGCAAACGTAATTGCGAGCGAAAAACACACAAAACCAAAGGTGAATGTGAAGCCTTTGGAAACGTGATATTCCTGCCACTCTTCTGACTCCACACAATGTGGCGCGCACACACAATAGTGTCGTGTTTCCGCCGCTGAAGACGATATTTAGCGCGTGTGAATAGAGGCGTGTCAGCAGATCTTCTGAATAGTTTCTAGTTGCTTCCTTCAGCTGGATCATCTGGACTCCGTGTTCTTCACGTGAGGCGTGTCTGTGATGTGGCTCCGCCCAGTGACCAGTGATGACACGTCTACGTTTATGGTTTGTTCATTATGACGTGTGCGTGTGTTTATGTTTATTTATCTACAGTGTGTGCAGAGTTATTTATGCTTATGTTAATGCTTGCTCGCTTATCTGCCCATCTACTCTTCATACAGTTTAGATGTTTATATATATTTATTTTGTCTGATGTTGCGACATGCCATTTCCCCGCTGTGGGACAATTAAAGGCTTTTTCCATCTCATTTCATTTAAGTTCAATTCATTTGAATTTAGTTCATTTCAATTAGTTTCATCTCACTTCATTTTAATTTCAACTCCACTCAGCTGAGCTCAACATAATTCAATACATTTCAACTCAACTCAACTCAACTCAACACAGTTCAATTGAATTCAACTCAATTCCGTTCATTTACTTCCAGTTCAATTCAATTTCATTTTAACTCAACTCAACTGAACTCAACTGATTTAAAAATATGCGTGCAAAAAATTTAAAAATATGCGTGTAAACATAAGCGTCCATTTTCCCACTTTTCAAGTCCGGATCGATCACAGGTAAATGTAAACCTGATAAATGACACCTCTGGGTGGGGTCAAAGATCATGGGAGGTGACCTGCTGAGGATTCTGGGAGCTGGAGTTCTGATCACTAGAAACCATATCGAAGCGATACAAGTCACAAGTAAAGTTTGTTAAAATCTCGTTGCTGAAAAACCGTTGGCTACTTATCGTTGTGTAAATACGGTCGCACATCAAAGCGTTTCCATTTCTAGGTCACGTGGAGCTGGAGCCAATCACAGCCACCCAAGGCGGGAAACACACCAATCACAGAACGGGACACACACTCTCGCTCACACCCATGAGGAACAGTCCAATTCTGGAAGTGGCGGATTTTGGAATTCACAAGAAACGCAGAAGTTCTGTTTTCTCACAAATCCACAAACACGGATGTTCGAAACTTCACCGTTACAACTCAACATCTCGTCTTTTCACACAGATTGAGCCGAATATCACACACACACACACACACACACACACAGTCCCGTGTGACTAAGGATTTATTTTACTAGCTAAAATTCTACTCACATTTTTTACTGCTCTAATTTACTGCGATTATTGTAGAAGCGGAATGAGATTCTGGATTACAAATGTGTGTGTGTGTGTGTGTGTGTGTGTGTGTGTTACGCGTCATCTGCTTGTTGGTTTCTAATCCGCTACAGGAAATGAAGTCATACAAGCAGTGCTGGGTAAATTAGTGTTAAAAAAATGTATTATTACCAATTACCAGTAAAAATGACGTAATTACTCATTTTAAATACTTAAATCGTATTAATTACATTAATTAAATGATTAATTACAATTTAAAATACTCGTGTAATTACTCATTTGAGTTGCTCAATACGTATTTTTCTTTTAATTAAAACTAAACCTTTTAGCTTTGCGAATATTCTTTAACAAACGTAACTTTCTTTCATAAGAAGGCAAGAAACGAAATATTCTGCAACACATTCGACTGACAAAAACGCTAAAGTTTAGAATTGTGTAAATGTGACACTTTACAAGCCGTAAACTCGCAAAACAATGGACGCCATAATATGTGAATTTAGTAATTTTGTAAAACGGGTAAAAAAAATATTTTGTAAAAAAACTAAAAAGCTTCCGATCCAAAAAAATAAAAAAAACTGGCTAGAAACACTGGCCGGCAGAGTATATTGTTACTATTAGAGAATACATGAATAAAGTTACATTGTAATCAACTGTAATTAAAATGCCTAAAAATGAACAGTAATGAGTTACAGAACTTTTTCAGTGCAAAAGTAATTTAATCACAGTAACTTGCCATGTTACACACAGTGTTAATGTATGTTTTGCCATTATTGTGCAATTTTTTAAACGTCTGTTGGTGTTTCTACTTGTATTTATTTATTTATTTGTCGTACTTACTTTTATTACTAGTTATAAAGTTTTGAACACAGTTTATAACATTTACAGTATTAAGTACACAATGTCAACATTGACAGAATTACTATAGAATTGAATAAATATTCTAAATAGCACAAAATCACACTACAGAAACTTAAATTATTACTAACTGAAACTAAAATCTGACGCAACAAAAAATGCGTACATGCGAAATGATTGGGTAAATATGCATTTTGGAAAATGTATATTTAAATTTATTTAACAGTGTTTCACGTATAAGTGAATACATTTCAATTCAAAGCAATTCAATTCAATACAATTCAACTCAACTCAACTCAACTCAACCTAATTAAATTCATTTAAATACAATTCAGTTCAACTCAACTCAGCTCATTTAAATTAAATAGAGTTCAATTCAACTCAACTCATCTGAGTTCAATTCAAATCAATTCAATACAACTCAACTCAACTTCTTCGTGGGGAACACTTGATTTATAATCCTTAATTGATGACTGGACACTGTAAATATGCTTCATATATTATTATACCGTACATGTACTTTTATCTTTTGCTCACATGGAGACAGCATAGAAAAATGCAACTGATTAAAGGCGTTAAAAATAATTGACGCGATAAAGCGCTTAAAATGAATCGCGGTAGTTAACGCGTTAACTTTGACACCCTTAAATAATAATAATGTGTTTTTATATCTAAAGCTCACTTTCAATAAGTGAAAAATTCCCCAAAAACAGTTTGCGTGCACCGTATAGTGAGTGCACACACACATAAAGCGACGCTCAGAAACGTTCTCGCGCGCAGCGGTCTGGCGGAGTGACGGCAGTGAGACGCGGCGCTAACAGAACCGCGCTGGTGTCCGCGTACGGCAGCACATCTGCTTGGCGACGGTTGCTAAGGAGGCTTTGTGTCGTCTGCTCGGTTACAGGCGGATGAATTATGGAAATCACTGTCTCAGCGCACAAACACCTTTTATAGTCGTGTCTTGTGCCGCCGCACGTCGACATGTTGGCGTCGCTCGTCGTGCTGAAAATAACCGTATTAGTGCTTCGCCAACACCGACAATAAAAGCGAGGTGGTGTTTATTCATGCCTCACGGTGGCATTTTCTTCCATCCGGTTCCAGTAAAAGCGGATTGGCGAGGGATTTGGACTGATCTGGCAACAGCTGAGCCTCTTTATTACACCGTTTAATGATGGAAATGTGCCGCGTGTTTACAAAATAACTAGTGCTGTCAAACGATTACATTTCTTTAGTTAATCGCACTTCCCTGACCAAATTAATCGCGATTAATGGCGATTAAATGACTAAAGCTTGAAATAATGGATAATGAGGCGTAATATGTAAATGTATGTAAATTCAACACTAAATATACACTAGTCTAAATACTACAATATAATTTAGTATACTTTTTGTTCAATTTGCAATATATTTTCTTGCCTTTTTTTGTCAGCTGAAAACAAAATAACTTTATAAATAAATACTTATCACTCTGACATGAAACATGTGTCCTAGAATGTACATAAAGAACTTACATAAAGCTTAGAATGGTTTTGAAGTGAAACAAAAAACGGCAAAACCGGAAAAACCGGAAGTGCGATTAATGGTGTTAATAAAATTTGACGCGATTAAACAAATGTAATTAATCACACGAGTTAACGCGTTAACTTTGACAGCCCTAAAAACAACATATTGATTTTGTTGCTGTTGCGGCTACACCAGATTATACTATATTACACTGTTTAGTTATTTTAGTTTAAGTGAAAAATACATTTTTATTTAAGAAAACAAGTTAAAATTTAAACTAATTTTGAATGTAATGAAGTAAAACTTTTGTGTTAGTGATAGATTTACCATTACATGTGAAACTAAAAATACTTATTTTATACACACACACACACACACACACACACACAGCACGTCTATATACTTACAGTCCAGAAGTGTAAAGTACTTGAGTAAATGGACTTTGTTACTTAAGTTATGTTTTTTGCTACTTTGTACTTGTACTGAGTATCAAAAAAAAAACTTTTACTTTATACACAACTAGAGGCGTGAATGTATTTTACTAATTTTGTACCATCATGTATAATTTACTAATCTGAATTTTATTTGACTAATTTTGGTTTTGTTCTTTGTTCTTAGTGTTCTTTTTATCTACTTTGTTCTACCATTTTGAAAACAGTGAGGTGTTAAAGTATTTTATTAGAAAACAAAACGTCACGAACAGAGTTGGTTTTCACATTTCTTGTTTTTTTTTGCCTAAATTCAGGGCGAGTAAAATACTCAAGTTCTTTTCAAATGGGATACTTTGCTACTTTGACTCAAGTATTTTTGAAATGGGTGACTTGTTACTTGTAATGGAGTAGTTTTTACAGTAAGTATCCGTACTTCTACTCAAGTATGTCTGTGTGCTACTCTTCACACCTCTGACACAGTCACATGACCACAGTCGCTTGATCGGATGAGTGTGTGAAACCACAGAACAGTTTTAGAATCAGTTATTAATATCCTCGCCAAACACATGAAAATCCTGATCAAACGGCTTTAATAAAGAAAAGAGGAGCAACTTCTTCTGTAGATTTGTAGTAATTCATTTCACTTTCAATTCAATTCCTTTCTTTCAATTCTTTCAGAGACCTGGAGGAAACGCAGGCAAATTAAGGGCGGGGCTCTCGAAAAGGACCACGCCCACCCAAGCAAACAGAAGCATATCTATGCAATTTTTAATGTATTTAAAAAAAAAACAATTTTTTTTGCCATTGTGCAATTTAAAGGTAAATGCTGAATAATAAATAAATAAATGCAATGTCATCCTGCGCAATGTTTAATGTCCGAAGTTTAGAAAACAGGAAATGCAGGACGACATCACTTTTAATCTGTCACCGTTTCCTTTATCAGTGTGTTTACAGTACACACACACACACACACACACACACACACACACACACACACACTTTCGGATTCAATCATTTCGTTTCTAAATGCATCCCAGTCATAAATACACAACCATATATGGTGATAAGGCACAAAAAGAATTTCAATTCAAATGAAAAATATATACGGTATATTTATATACATTTATATATGTACATATAGTTGTTTTATCTCTTTTCTTTTTGATAGATCAAACTAATATTTTGAGCTAAATATCTGCTTCCAAAACCACAGGCACGCAAGAATTTGTAAATTTAGAGTATCTAACTTCTATAAAAAAAAGAAAAGAAAAAAAAAAAAAGAAATGTAAACTAATGGAAATCTGTTTTGCATGAATTCGTCCCCATTTGCAATTGTTTAGCGAATAGTCATTAATAAAAAGTCAAGTTTATTATCAAATATTAATTCACGCGTCGCGGCTGAAGAATGAACAACGTTTGTACAGTTTTCCAGAATTCACCCTTTAATCTCCATTATCCTCGGAAAAAAAAACGTTAAAAAACTTTAAAATATCACACGTTTCTTCGGCGACAACACGATCATTTTCTTGACAAAAAGGCAGTTCAGCCTAAATAAAAATAAATGGGTGAATTGTCGTATAGTTTCATAGTTAATAGAATCTGTAAATACAATTATTATTATTATTATTATTACGCTGAAGTTTAGAGCGAGAGAACAGCAGAGAAGGAGAAATGAAGAGATTATCTGCTTTACGGATTAAACGACCGCGAGGAACAATCCTCTGTTGTTCTCTACATACCAGTTACGCCACCTGTGTGTGTGTGAGTGTGTGTGTGTGTGTGTGAGAGTGTGTGTGAGTGTGTGTGAGAGTGTGTGTGTGTGTGTGAGTGTGTGTGAGTGTGTGTGAGAGTGTGTGTGTGTGTGAGAGTGTGTGTGTGTGAGAGTGTGTGTGTATGTGAGTGTGTGTGTGTGTGTGTGTGAGAGTGTGTGTGTGTGAGTGTGTTTGTGAGTGTGTGTGAGAGTGTGTGTGTGTGCGTGTGTGTGAGAGAGTGTGTGTGTGAGTGTGTGTGTGTGTGTGTGTGTGTTCCCAGTGTGCAGAAACAGTAACACCTCACCTTATGAAATTCGAAATACGTTTCGTAAAGCGAAAATTTCGTTAAACGAGACTCATTTTTCCAATTTGTTCCGCGTCGTAAATATGACAAAATATCGTAACAATTATAATAGAAAAACGTGTTAAATCCGCCATCTTGAATCTCACGATAATGTCACGATAACGAAGACTTGAACGCAGCCGCTCCAGGTGAGAACACCAATGACGATGACTGATCAGGCTCCGCCCCCTCGGCAACTCACTAGCCAATCCTGAGTGACGCGTCTGTGGTTCCGAAAGTAAGATGTCTGTAACCGACAAGTGTTTTTTTTTGCTTGTTTATATGCGCGAAGAATAAAAAAAAACTGTTTTACGCGTCTGGCGTATTTCACTCATTAGATCTCCCTGCAAATCAGTGGCGAGAAAAAAACGTTCTTGTCGCTACAACGTTTGGCCTATTGTATCATGAAACAATTTTGTAACAAGAGCTGATGTCTTCTAGACGACGCCCTTTGTAACGTGAAGTTTTTGTTAATGGAGACATTCGTAAAGTGAGGTACCACTGTGTATATATATATATATATATATATATATATATATATATATATATATATATAAATGATATACCGTATATACGCAAATATAAGAATCCCGCAAATTTAAGCCCCCCCTCTCTGATTTTTCAGGCACAGAAAAAAATCCACATGTAATATATATATATATATTAGCGCTGTCTAACGATTAATTTTTTTTAACTAGTTAATTGCACTTCAATGACCAAATTAATTGCGATTTGGTCACACACACAGGTCAATGTAAACGCACCTCTAAATAAACACGGTTTAAATACGGTAAAATAGGGTTAGGGTTAGGATTATAAGCAGCCCGCAAAATTAAGAGCCGCTAAAAACTGGAAAAAAACGGGTGCTTTTATTCGCGTATATCCAGTAGTTACAGTTATTTATCAGGCTGAAGAAAAACATGAATATATATATATATATATATATATATATATATATATATATATATATTGTTTGATGAATTAATTAATTTAAAGAAAATATATATAATGTTTCTTGGTCATATATACTGTATATATATATATATATATATATATATATATATATATATATATATATATATACATAGTAAATAAAAAATAAATAAATACCAATTATAGAAGTTTATATATTGAATTGAATTGAATTGAATTGAAAAATCCTTTATTAGTCCCACAGCGGGGAAATTACACGTCACAACAGCAACAACAAATCCAAACAAATAAATAAGCAAACAAATAAGCAAACATCACCATAACAACGCACTTCACACATCACAATAAACAAACAAACAAACACAGACCATAAATGATACGTGTGTATATATATATATATATATATATATATATATATATATATATATATATATATGCATATATGTTATATAAGTAAATAAATAAACACTAATTTTAGAAGTTATAACATTTTCCTGAGGCCCATTAAATTTTCTACAAAAAATAGAGTTTGCAAATTATCTTGCAGTTATTGTTATTGTTTTACTAGCTAATAAAATGTAAATGTTTATTGTTAAACATAGTGATTATGTGGATGGTGAAATGATGAAATATAATAATAATAATAATAATAATAATAATAATAATAACAAGATGAAAACCATTATTTAAAAGATAAATAAGAATAATAACAGTTGAGTTTGTGGTTGGGTTAAACAATAAAACATAACAAAAAAACAACTACGGAAAAGTTGCACTTACAGTGGAGAGCGAAAGTTTGGGCAGCGTTGTAAATGTTCATGATTTTTCCGTATAAATCGTTAGTTGTTACGATAGAAATTGTCAGTGAAATATATCGAGTAGGAGACACACACAGCGACATTTGACAAGTGAAACAAACGTTATAGAGATTTACAAAAAATGTGCAATAATTATTTAAAGCGAGTTAGGCAAGTGCAAAAATAGGACCGGGTCGGATGAAATGTTAGTAACGTGTACACACACACACACACACACACACACACACAGTCAGACACACACACACACACAGTCAGACACACACACACACACACACACACACAAACACACACACACACACACACACACTGGGGATTTTTCACACGAGGCTGGTTAATGAAGTGTGTGTGCGGTGTAAATGCGTCATCAGTCGTGTGGGAATTTCACGGCTCTTTGTGTTTGTCGAGGTCGTGGAACAAACGGCT
This sequence comes from Paedocypris sp. Pulau Singkep, assembly GCA_017309775.1. Lineage (NCBI taxonomy): Eukaryota > Metazoa > Chordata > Actinopteri > Cypriniformes > Paedocypris > Paedocypris sp. Pulau Singkep. Next base: position 66,041 of record MU204395.1, on the reverse strand, counting down.
ATTTTTAGAGTCGTGATGTCACCGCGTCTCACGGCTGAAAGAGAATTCCCTGTCATAAAAGGTGACGCAAGAAAAGGAAGATCGTGAAAAGAAAAGGAGAAGACGGGCTGATTCTAGTCGTGACGTTTAGTTTGTTTAGTTGAGCTGATAAAGTCACAATCAGGATCAGTTTTGCCGCGGTGACCATATTTTGATTTAAAAAAAAAAACAGAAAAAAAAGAGGATAACAATGGTGCAAAACTAACTTCTTTAAGAAAAACTAATGAATCTGTAAAAACTTAAATCTGTAGCAAAATGTTCAATAAAAATTGTCCTGGACTCTTTTCTAATAAAAAAAACACAAAAATGAATAGATTAATTAATTAATAATATGAAATGCTGTTCTACATATCTGCTCTTCTGTTATTTATATTTATATAACAGCTGTAATATCTATTTTAGTGGGCAGTTGTCATAGAAAATGTTTTTATATGGCAGATGGTTTATTAATATATAAAGTTTCTATTTATTAGCTCATTATGTACAATAGATTGATTTTGTATAATAAAAATTATTCTTAAAAAAAGGAACTGGAAATATTCTTTTGACATTGAAACACTGAGTATCGTATTTTAATTGTATTAATACTTTATCGATAGCGTGAATTTATTGTTACTGCGTGAATTGAAAAAGTTCCTTTTATTTTTGATACTTGGCACAAGCACAAAGTAGCCATAAATACTAAAAGTAAAACCATATTTACAATATTTACAAAAATTCCCAAAACCTACTCAAGTACTTTACACATCTGGCTACATTATCCCGACCGTGTAAATGACGACACACACACACACACACACCCTGTTCTCCGGTTGTTTTAAGGTCGTTGCATCATCATGAGCACGGCGTGTTGCGTTTCCTCTTCCTCTTTGGCGATGATGACGGACTGAGCTCCAGTCATGAGTCGAATAGAAATGAACGTCTGTGTGATGGAAAACAGCGGAAAAGCCACATCGACATTCCATCCACACGAAGCCTGACACGCGCTAAAGATAATTCTACATTTGAATTTAAACCAAATTGATTTTTTTCACAATTTTTCCAACTGCGCCAACTTAAAACTATTATGATAAAATATATTAATAATAATAATAAGAAGATGACGAAGACAAAGAAGATTAAAAACTATTATTTAAAATGTAAATAGGAAGAATAACAGTTGAGTTTGTGGTTGGGTTAGACATTAAATCATAATAAAATGAAAACATACGAGTGCGAAGGTTTAGATGATTTGAATGATTTGTCTGTATAAATCGTTAGTTGTTACGATAGAAATTGTCAGTGAAATATATCGTGTAGGAGACACACACAGCGACATTTGACAAGTGAAACAAACGTAATAGAGATTTACAAAAAATGTGCAATAATTCGTTAAACTAAATTAGGCAAGTGCAAAAATCTGGGCACTGTTGTTATTTTATTGATGACAAAACTCAAATTGACTTGGTGAGGTCAGTGACCCTTATACACAGGTCAATATAATGATGCGAAACTGTACGTTTGTTAAATCACATTCAAGCCATGGAAGAAGATGTTGTGGAGCGATGAAACTAGAATGGAGTTATTTGAGTGTAGATAACTTATTATTATTATTATTATTATTTGTGGTTAAACATGGTGGTGGCTTCATCATGCTGTGGGGCCGTGTGGCGGAAAATACTGGATCTACTACATATTTATTTGTTGTGGTGCTCAAATTTATGCACCAGCCCATATTAGTGTAACTATGTTTTTTAGTCGAGAAAGTATTGCACATTTTTCGTAAATTCCATAACGTTTGTTTGATTTGGCAAATATTGTGTCTCCAACGCGATATGTTGAACGGACCATTTTGTATCGTAACAACTAACGATTTACACAGAAAAACACAAAAATGTAACTTTCTTTATTTAATCTATACTTATAATCTAACTTTCGCACCCCACTGTGTGTTTATGGCTGGGATGCATAATAAATCAGAATAAAACGTAAACTGTTATTTAAAAAACAGCAGCCACATGCGTGTGTGTGTGTGTGAGTGTGAGTGTGTGTGTGTGTGCGTGCCTAGTATGTAACAAATATTTTAAGCGTTTGTTTTACAACGAACATGTAAAGAAACTGGAAATATTGTGTACTTTGTATTGTAAAAACTAACGATTTATGCAGAAAAATCATGAAAATTTACAACATTGCCGAATTTTATCACCCCACTTTGGTTGAATAAAACGTAAACTTTTATTTAAAAAACAGCAGCCGTGTGTGTGTGTGTGTGTGTGTGTGTGTGTGTGTGCGCGCCTAGTATGTGACATAATAAAATCAAACTATTTTATACTATTTTTTTAACTATTTTATAAACAGACATTTTTTATAACATTTTTTTATATTTTAATCACGCTTTCCCAAAAATAAATGAACATATCAACATAAATGTTTGTTGACACGTGCGATAATGATAAATAACACAATTTACAGTAAATTAGACAAACACAGCTTAGTAAAGCAGCATCAGGACACTTCACCACTTCACCACTTCACCACTTCACCACTTCACCTCCGTTTATTCAGCGTTTCCTCCGCACGGAGACTGGAGAAACAAAGCTTCCCTTCTTTATTCACGCTCACGGTAACACGAGACGCAGCAAACGAACGACACGGAGGAGAAGAAGAAGAAAGTCTAGTGTGTGCGCGCTTTCTCACATTTTCTTTTTTCTAATATATTTTCTGTTTATTCTGTTTGTTATTGATTAATTTATTTTTTCCAATTTTTCCTATTGCGCCAACTTAACACTGTAAAAAACTAAAAATTCTAATATATTTTCTGATTGATTGAATTATTTATTTATTTGTTTACAATTTTTCCAATTGCGCCAACTTAAAACTGTAAAAAAACAAATGAATAAAAAGTATAAAAATAAAAAAAGTGTAAAAATATAAAATAATTCATAACAGAGTGCTAACAACGCGTTGGTTTAAGAAACACACACACTCACACACTCACACACACACACACACACAATTATAGCTATAAATAAAGAACAAAGTTGCGTAAGATGTTACAAACAATAACACACGGCGTCTAAGAGCTGTTACAAGTGAAGATCAAAAAAAGAATCAAACATGTTTATATGTAAATATGTACGTGGCAAAAAATCTTTGAAGAGCAGAACTCCGACTGAGGTGTGTATGTGTGTGTGTGTGTGTGTGTGTTTATTCAAGAAGCAGGTAAGGAGACACAGAGCTCTATTCACACAGGCCCCAGGATACAGAAGCCGTGTGTGTGTGTGTGTGTGTGTGTACGTGCGTGCGTGTGTGTGTGTGTGTGTGTGAGCTCATCACTCCGGCAGGCTGAAAGAGTTTCCCCGGACACACCCGACTCAACACACACACACACACACACACACACACACACACGTAATTTGTTTACGCAAGCAAACAAAAACAAACATGTGCGATTTTATGCGAGCTTATTTTATTATTATGAGTTTAGGCTCAAAAGAACCAAGAAATGTAAAAAAACAAGAAACTATTTATGAGGGTCTATTTTCTAATATGGAAAAGAAATGTAACACGTCAATGTTTCACAATTGCAGAAGAAAATAGATGTAAAAAAAGAACAAAAGTGCAAAAAAGACGCCGACTTCAATCACAATGTAACGAGTAACGGTAAGAGTTCATTCAAATGTAGTGGAGTGAAAAGTACTGCTACTCAATCACTAATGCAGTGGAGTAGAGAGTAAAAGTTACTTATATTTCCTAATACTCAGTACAAGTACAAAGTAGCCAAAAATACTCAAGTAAAGTAAGAAAGTCCGAGTACTTTGCACCACTATTTATAGACCTCACAATCTAGTCACTGCTTGTTCGTTTAGAATTGTAAAGTCAATCCAATGAGGGCTTCATTTTTATTCTGTAACATTTCATTTTCACTTGACTATTTTACTCCACACAGTGTTAAACCTCTACACCAGCCTTTCAATGTTTTAATCCGGCTGACCAACTTGTAAAAATTATATGAAAGTCCAATTTCTTTTATGTAAAGTTAATCTGTTATGAAGGGTTATTTAATTTTTTTACGCAAGACATTTTAAAAAGCCGAACCATAAAAACATAATGTACGTTATTTTCACACTCTCAGTCTATGTCAAAAACATCAAACGTAAATGTCTAAGAAGCAAACGAAAATCTTTCTCCTACGATTTTTCCGTTCGTTTCATTTTTTCCCCGTTGGCACTAGCTTCCTAACTCTTACTCTGATTGGCTGGTGAGAATGTGATTGACAGCCCGGCCCCGCCCCTTTGTCAAACGTCAGAACTAGTGCTGTCAAACGATTACGTTTTTTTAACTAGTTAATCTTCCCCTGAACAAATTAATGGCGATTAAATGACTGAAGCTTGAAATAACGGATAATGAGGTGTATTATGTAAATGTAACTTTTTTAAAATTATGTAAACTCAACACACTAGTCTATACACTAGTCTAAACACTTCTCTTTGTCAGCTGAAAACAAACGAACTAAATAAATATCTATCACTCTAACATGAAACATGTGTCTTAGAAAGTAGATAAAGAACTTACATAAAGCTCAGAATGGTTTTGAAGTGAAACTCAAAAACCGGAAGTGCGATTAATGGCGTTAATAAAACCTGATTTAATGAATCGCAGGAGTTAACGCGTTAACTTTGACAGCCCTGGTCAGAACCCAACGTGTCCCGCCAATCACGAGGCTTGATCTAGCGCTGCTATTACAGCTGTTATTACAGGCGTGTGTTTTGAATAGTCAAATGCGGCACGCAGACCTCTACTTCACACCGCGGTCCATGCAAAATCAAACCACAGTGTGTTTAAGGTGTGACCGAGAAACTTTACACCGCCCGCTGACATTTTAAATCGACACTCCATCGGCCAATCGGATCCATCCATCCGCTCGACATCTAATTTCACCGCTAGCGTGGCTACTGTGGTTTCGCTTAAATACGCCATCAACTTCCTCCTCGAGCGCTTCAGTGGCTCCTTCTAACGTTAGTTAGTGACACGCAGAGGGGTAAAGAGTAGCTTACTTGAGTAAAAGTACGGATACGTGCTGTAGAAGTTACTACAATACAAGTAAAAAGTAATAATAATAATAATAATTGAACCTTTATTAGTCCCTCATGGGGAAATTTAAAAGACTCGAGTCAAAGTAACAGGGTATCGGATTTTAAAAGAACTTGATTTATAAAAAGAACTTGATTTTTGGTTTCTAATTCAGACGACAGGTGGCAAAATCACCTCGTTCGCCCAGGAAATTAACCGCGGTAAAATCAATTATGTCGCGCAGAATCACAATGTAACGAGTAACGGTGTCTATTCAAATGTAGTGGAGTGAAAAGTACTCCATCAGAAATGCAGTGGAGTAGAGAGTAAAAGTTGCTTCTATTTTTGATACTCAGTGCAAGTACGAAGTAGCCAAAAACATACTTAAGTAAAGTAACAAAGTACATTTACTCAAGTACTTTCCACCTCTGGTAACACGTAACAGGCCCGTGGCTGCTGCTGTAGTAAAGGCCGAACCATTCAACACTTGTTTGTAAAGTCTTCTAATTCTTCAAAACCTGATAATTTTGAACAAGAAGAACATTTATAGTGTATCTCATCTGACACGCTGGGCTTTAATAGATCTACACTAACCAAAAGCCCGTTTCCAAAAACGCTTTTTTGTCGACATTGTACAATATTATCATTCAAAAACACCAACTGGATCATAAAAAAGCATCGTCGCTAAAAACCACCAACAAGCTAAAAGTGTCCGGCTTCATCACCGTCATCATCTTTTCATCGTCGTTATTCTTTACTTTGAGTGTTTCAGGTACCAGTATGTGCTAAACTTGTTTCCCAGTTTGTCCCACAGGCCTTTTCAACCAGCACAAGGTGACAAATGAAACACGATCAAATCATGACGGACCGTTTCTCCTGATACAGAGCTGAGGAACATAAAGGCATTTGACTTCGTATCCAATGTGACGTTTCGTTAAAACTATTTCGTGAGCTATTGAAACAAACTGTTTTTATTACGCATCTTTTTGTATTTCTATTGTGTTTTATTTTTATTTTCATTGTATTGTATCTTCATTTTTGCATTGTATTTTATTGTATTGTGTTTTCACTTGTATTTTTATATTGTTTTGTGTTTTATTTTATTTTCATTTTTATTTTTATAATGTATTTTATTTTATTGTATTTTCATTTTTGCATTTTATTGTATTGTTATTTGATTTTTATTTTTGTATTTTATTTTATTGTATTTTATTGTATTGTACTGTATTTTCATTTTTATGTTTGTATTGTATTCTATTGTATTGTATTTTCATTTTCGTATAGTATTGTATTTTATTGTATTGTACTTTACACTTTTATGTTTGTATTGTATTCTATTGTATCGCTTCAGTTTCACTCCTGAATGTTGCACTACTCTCAACTTCATCCCTTTATTCAACTCCCCACTTTTTTTTTTTTTTTTTAGAAGCGGTGCGTCTGTTAAAAGCATTTAACTGCGTGTCATACCCTGCGCATAAATCAAAATTGATGTGAAATGTTTTTTCCTTTTCAAATGGTTTTCATTCCATCGAGCTGCTCTTGAGGATTAGAGTTCCTCTTCTATTGAAGACGGTTGAATCACACTAGATGAGAAAGAGATGGAAGCGATGGAAGAGGAGCGTTGTGTAGTGTTTGTGTAGGAAGCACCAGGGGAGGAAACGGGCTTCATTTCCTCTGCTTTATCTGCTGAACAATGGTTGGCTGACGAGCTGGACCAGTGGAGGATCAAATACAGTTATAAACAAATAAAATGAACCAATGGGATACAGGAGGCGGGTCCACCTGTCAATACTTTGAGGTTGTGTAGAACAATGCGCTTCTGCTGGAGTCCACAGTGGGGGCAAGGGTGAGGGTTAGGGCGAGGGTTAAGTTTAGGGTTAGGCTTAGGTTTAGGGTGAGGGTTAGGGTGAGGATGAGGGTTAGTTTTAGGTTGAGGGTTAGCTTAGGTTTAGGGTGAGGTTGAGGGTAAGGGGTAGTTTTTGGGTTAGGGCGAGGCTTAGGCTTAGGTTTAGGGTTAAGCTTAGGTTGAGGATGAGGGTTAGGGTGAGGGTTAGTTTTAGGTTGAGGGTTAGGCTTAGGTTTAGGGTGAGGTTGAGGGTAAGGGGTAGTTTTTGGGTTAGGGCGAGGCTTAGGCTTAGGTTTAGTGTGAGGGTTAGGCTGAGGGTTAGTTTTAGGTTAAGGGGCGAGGCTTAGGGTGAGGGTTAGGGCGAGGATGAGGGTTAGTTTTAGGTTGAGGGTGAGGGTTAGGCTTAGGTTTAGGGTGAGGGTAAGGGGTAGTTTTTGGGTTAGGGCGAGGCTTAGGTTTAGGGTGAGGGTTAGGTTGAGGATGAGGGTTAGTTTTAGGTTGAGGGTTAGGCTTAGGCTTAGGGTGAGGGTTAGGCTGAGGATGAGGGTTAGTTTTAAGCTGAGGTTGAGGGCGAGGGTTAGGCTTAGGGTTACCCCAAACGGCGATAGTGATGGCGAGGGCTAGGTTTGGGGTGAGTGTAATAATTAGGGTTAGGGTTAAGGGTGGATTAGGGTAAGATTTACTTTAATCAGGAGCCGAGCTTTTCGTTCTGGGATTAAAGGTTAGGGTTAGGGTTAGTTTGATTTTGAGGTTGAGGGTTACAGTTAGGTTTAGGGTGAGTGTAAGAATTAGGGCTAGGTTGAGGGTTATAGTGAGGGCGAGGGCTAGGTTTGGGGTTATAGTGAGGGCGAGGGCTAGGTTTGGGGTGAGGGTAATAATTAGGGTTAGGGTTAAGGGTGGATACCCTAATGGGTTAATTTAATCAGGAGCCGAACTGTTTGATCTGGGATTAAGAACGTGCCGACAAATAAGATTCCAACACTGTTCTGAGAGATGCAATAGTGATGGATGAATGAAAAGAGAAGCGTCTTAAACATCTTCACTTTACATGAATTACTTGAGTCACTTTTTTGTATTTTGCTCATTTTATTGTAGTTTTCCATTTTTTCCTTCTTAATAGCTTGTTTTTAATTCGTATTTTATTTTTATCTATTACTTTAGTATTTTATTATATTTTTACCTCTCATTGGATGAATGAAAAGCAGCGATTCTTTTCTTTGGCACAGGATCAGACTATTCGAAAATTTCAAATATAGATTTTCGCCTGCAGTTTTTTCGGCTTACAGGAAACAAACCAGCTGTGTAAACTAGGCAAACAATCAAAGAATTACGGACTGGTTCTGATAAATCTATTTTATTTGGATCGCACCATCCGCCTTCAGCTTGTCGTCCACACATTTACCGTAGAGATGAACAAGAACATCAGAAAGTATTTCGACGCGGATTTCAAACAACTCCGAATGACAAAATTCCGAACTACTTTGCACTACTTCCACTACTTTCCGACTCCTGTTGTGTATTCCGTAGTGAGTTAGACTGAAAATGTCAAACGTTTACACTTGTAGAACAACGAAATTACGCAGAATCAGAAACCAGCTCATCTCCACAGAACGTCCCGGACAGAGGGGTAGAGAGTACCAGACAGCCATACTTGAGTAAAAGTACAGATACTTACTGTAAAAATTACTCCAATACAAGTAACAAGTCACCAATTTCAAAAAGACTTGAGTCAAAGTAGCAAAGTATCCCATTTTAAAAGACCTTAAGTATTAAGAAGTATTTTTATTCATGCTCAATATAGGCCCAAAAGAAAGAAATGTGAAAACAAACTATTGTTTTCCAAGACAGAAACAGAATTTAACCTCAATGTTTGAAAACGTGTAGAACAAAGTAGATAAAAAGAACAAAAAGTCAGTCTCAATCACTTACATTTGCAAGTAGATATAAAATAAAATGATTAATCTGATTAGTAAATTATATATTATATGTATTATATAAAGTTATATATTATATAATAACATTTGTAAAACACATTTTTACGCACATAATTCGCGTTCTTGTGGTTTCTAATTCACAAATAGCCTCCATTACCTTCAGCAGCCTAAAGATGGCGATATTCACCTCGTCCGCCCAAGAAATTAACCGCGGTATAAATCGATTCTGGCTTGTCGCGCACTATCACAATGTAACGAGTAACGATAAGTGTTTGTTCAAATGTAGTGGAGTGAAAAGTACTGCTACTCAATCGCTAATGCAGTGGAGTAGAGAGTAAAAGTTGCTTCTATTTTTGATACTCAGTGCAAGTACGAAGTAGCCAAAAACATAAGTAAAGTAACAATGTACATTTACTCAAGTACCTTACACCCCTGGTCCCGAAGGATTCTGGGCCGGACACGCCCTCACCCCCCCCCCCCTTACCACGCCCACCACGCCCTCTCACCTTCTGGTCCACGATGGAGCAGGCGATCTGCTTGACGTAGGCCAGGTCTGCGGTCAGTGGCAGAAGAACCGACTCCCGGGTCAGGCCGATCTGGATGATGAAGGAGACGCCGGCGGGGGCTGGGGGTGCACCGGGGGGCCCCTGGGAGCCCGACTCCACCGAGGGGCAGACGGAGAGCTGCTGGACCAGCACCGGACCGGCCGGGGGGAAGAAGGCGGGGGAGCGCAGGGACGAGGACAAGGGCCCCGGGGACATGAAGGGGCTGACGTTGGCCATGCTGGAGGACACACACACACACACACCTGGAGCTCGGCTACACGGAGATCTTCAGAGCTTCAGGGCTTCATTCCAGGAGAAGCTACAGCCTCCTCGAGCTGAAGACACCACAGCGACAATAAACCCAGTCCAGACCAGTCCAGAAAGACAATAAACCCAGTCCAGAAGGACAATAAACCCAGCCCAGACCAGTCCAGAAGGACAATAAACCCCGTCCAGACCAGTCCGGAGCCCGTGGAGACGTTTCTTCTGCTCAAAATGGCTCCTGAGGTGAAGAGCTTCTGGTTAGTCTGGTTCAGCGGCCCGTTTCACTTTCTGCAGGCCACGCCCACTTCCCCGAGAGGTGGGGAGGAAGTGTGGTGAGGGGCCAATGGGGTCGGAGCCCCTCCTCCTGTGGCGTGTCAGGCTCCGCCCCTTCCCTCTCGGCTTTCATGTCTTTGTGTAGCAGTTTCTGGGCTGTGTGGAGTTAAGCAGGGAGTAACAAGCGGTGAAGTCACTTTACGGAGCGTGGAGCTGCTGAATATCCACTTCCTGCTCCGATATAAAACAAAGGAGTTTGAAGGCGACTTCAGCTTCGTGTGTGTATAAAAAACACAGGCTAAATGTGAACGTAAGCAGAAAAAAAAAAAAAAAAGCAATGGAATTGTGTTTTGACATCCTGGTTCAAAAGAAAAAGAAAACAACAAAGAATGTTTTTAGTTAGTTGAGCTCCAGAAATGTTCTGCTACAGGTCATTTTGTCATTCATTTAACAGGCATTTTTGCACAATTTCCATTGCTTTCCATTACTTAAAAATAAATAAATAAATAAAAAAACAGAAAAAGTTTGTTTTTCGCCATTCGATTTACAATACAAACACAGAACGGTTGCTAAAACCAAATGTGTGTGTGTGTGTGTGTATTACTGAAAAAGATCTTCATGGATGTATAAAAATCACCAGCAAAAATGAACGTAATAGTAAAAATATATTTTTTTTTCAAAGAATGTTTTTGACACACTGGCTATGAAACAAGCATTGCTTTATTTAGTTGAGCTCTAGAAATCGGTTTATTTTCTATAACCGGCAATTTGCCACGTTTAATTGCGATTTTTGCACAATTTCTAATTCTTTCCATCACTTTGAAACTGAAAAAAAAATGTTTTTGCAGTTCAATTTACAATACATACACAAAAAGGTTTCTACAACAAAATGTGTGTGTGTGTGTGTGTGTGTATTACAGAATAAATCATGCATGTATAAAAACCACCTGCTAAAAATAGAGAACAATAAAAAAAAGACAATAAAATTGTAATTTGACATACTATTTTTAAAAATAAGCATAGTTGTATTTATTTGAGCTGCAAAAATCTGTCTATTTTCTATTACCGGTAGTTTGCCAATCAATTAATTGCCATTTGGACAATTTCTATTGCTTTCCAATTATTAAAAAAATTGTTTTTGCAATTTAATTTACAATAAACACACAGAAAAGTTGCAAAAACCAAATGTGTGTGTGTGTGTGTGTATGTATATTACATAATAAATATTCAAAAAAACACCTGCTAAAAATGAACGTAACAATTAAAAAAAGCAATACAAACTTGACAACCTAGTTAAAAAAAAAAAAAGCATATTTCTATTAAAATGAGGTCCATAAATCTGTTTATTTTCTGTTACCGGCTATTTGCCAACCATTTAATTGCCATTTTTGCTTTTTACTTTATCATTACTTAAAAAATGAGGGGAAAAAGTCGTTTTAGCAGTCAAATTAAATTTACAATACATACACACAAAGGTTGCTGAAACCACATGTGTGTGTGTATTACACAATAAAACATAATACAAGTTGTTGGTGTGGGACAATATAAGCCCTAGTCTTAGATTAGCAGATATTAGCATTAGCGACACCGTTGTGCACGTGCTAATGCTGCGGGAAAAAACGACAGTTTCTAATCCAGAAATAATTCACTTCCCAGAGAAAAAAACCCCATTAACATCTGGACAGAGTCAAGAGAAGCTCACAAAAAAGCATCAGCGAGAGTCACAACGCCGATGGTCTATACAAAATCACAACTTTATTTGGTTCTTTACGGATTTATTTCGTAATACATACAACACAATGTGGAAAGAAAAGGGACTAATAAAAAAAATGTAATGTATTAAGAACAAAAACCCTCAACGACAAGAGAACAAAACAAATAAACCGAAAACACAAAGGCGAGTAACTAAGTCGAGGAACACGTAGTGTGACGGAACAGGAAATGCAGATTAAAAGGTGTAAAAAAAGAATAAATATAAAGTCTAGAAACACACTTGGCAGTGGACTGAAGGTCAGAGGTCACGCTCCACACCAGCCACTCATGTCCACCTGTTTATTATCACTGTTAATATCATCATCATCTCGCCACAATCACAAGCAAACCTACTGTATCGCTAGTAGAGAAGCGTCTAGTGTGGAGAAGAAGCGAGTGAGGGACAGTCCTGGCCAATCTAGAGTTCTAATCCAGGCAAACATGCAGCTCACGGCCACTGAGGGGAATCATGATGCTGGAACACTCGCCATCGCAACGCCAGCGGGGGAGAAAAGTCAACCACACGGAACTGAGAACATTCGCTCCTCGCTCCACCATCACACCATGAACGCTCACCAAAACACCACGGTGCACGATTTTCCAGAGGTGGAGAAGGTGGAGGTCAAGAAGGTCGAGGAGGTGGAGAAGGTGGAGAAAGTGGAGGAGGTAAAGGAGGTGAAGAAGGTGGAGAAGGTCGAGGAGGTGGATAAGGTCAAGGTGGTGGAGAAGGTGGAAGAGATGGAGAAGGTGGAGAAGAAGGAGAAGGTTGAGGAGGTGCAGAAGGTTGAGGAAGTGGAGAAGGTGGAAAAGGTGAAAGAGGTGAAGAAAGTGGAGGAGGTAAAGGTGGAGGAGATGGAGAAGGTCAAGAAGGTGGAGAAGGTCAAGGAGGTGAAGGTGGAGAAGTTGGAGAAGGTCGAGGAGGTGGAAGAGATGGAGAAGGTGGAGAAGATGGAGAAGGTTGAGGAGGTGCAGAAGGCTGAGGAAGTGAAGAAGGTGGAAAAGGTGAAAGAGGTGGAGAAAGTGGAGGAGGTAAAGGTGGAGGAGATGGAGAAGGTCAAGAAGGTGGAGAAGGTCAAGGAGGTTAAGAAGGTGGAGGAGGTCAAGAAGGTGGAGAAGGTGGAGAAGTTGGAGAAGGTCGAGGAGGTGGAGAAGGTGGAGAACGTTGAGGAGATGCAGGAGGTAGAGGAAGTGGAGAGGGTACAGAAGGTGGAAGAGATGGAGAAGGTGGAGAAGATGGAGAAGGTTGAGGAGGTGCAAAAGGTCAAGAAGGTGGAGAAGGTTGAGAAGGTACATAAGTTGGAGGAGGTGGAGCAAATACAGAGGGTGGAGGAGGTGGAGAAGGTCAAGAAGGTGGATAAGGTGGAGGAGGTCGAGGTGGAGGAGATGGAGGAGGTCAAGAAAGTGGAGAAGGTGACGAAGGTCAAGAAGGTGGAGGAGATGGAGAAGGTCAAGAAGGTGGAGGAGGTAAAGAAGATGGAGAAGGTGGAGAAAGTTGAGGAGATGGAGAAGGTCAAGAAGGCGGAGAAGGTGAAGGAGGTGGTCTGCCACTGGATCTTGAGATCTTCTCTTCAGATCTTGAGCCACGTCGTCTAGAAATACCCTGACAACACCGTAGAAGTCACTTTAGGAGACGACGCCGAGCGAAGCTGCGAATGGTAGAAGGTTGTGAATCCCTGATGTGCTGGAGATGTGAGCACCACGAGAGCAGGACGTCCTGGGGATGAAGAGGACGAGGAGAACGCTCGAGGAACCTGCTGTTTACACACACACACACACGTCTCACCATCCGTCAGCTAAACCTTTAGAAGAAAGGGCTTGTTGTGCTAAGGTGTGTGTGTGTGTCAATCTGTCAACAGATTTAATGTCCCTTTAAACACACACACACACACACACACACACACTCCTCATAGTGGAACCATTCGGAAATAAAAGAGGGGGGGAAAGCGTAGAGTAAAAAAAAACAATAATAGTAGGAGTAAATGACGCTTGAATGATGAAATGATGAGTGTGTGTGTGTGTGTGTGTGTGTGTGTGTGTGTGTGTGTCCAATGCTCCAGCGTTTTGGCCCAGTAGTGAAGATCGTGACCCTGCAAATAAACACACACACACACACACACACACACACAGACACACACACACACACACACACACAATAGTAAGACGACAAAACCTCCGTTAGATTGTGTCGTTAAATAAAATAAATGATAAAAAATATAAAATGTGGAAAACTCAATTGGACATTCTGGTCAAATACATGTGAAGTACAAGAAATTGTGTAATTATTATTTATGATTTTCGGTTAATTGATTTAATATCACATTTACTTGCTCACTGTTAATTGGACTTGTTTTTTTTCTCTTTAATTACTTGCTTTTTTCATTTGAACTACTTGTCCAGAATTTACTTTCATTACTTGTGCTGATATCCTTTGTTCATTACCTGCGTTAAATGCACTTTATTACCAGTTTATTCACATTTTAACGACTTGCTTATGTTTTCTTTATTTTTAATCGTGTGTGTGTTGATTTCTTGTTTCATATATTGCGTTAAATGTATTTTATTGCTATTATATTCACATTTTAACTACTTGCTTGTGTAAAACTTTACTTTTAATCACGTGTGTTGTTTTTACATTGTAACTACTGTTGTACTACATGTTAATTACAGTTTTTTGGCTCGTGTAACTACATTTCTCACGGCTTGATAATGACTTTTGCACGTGTGAGGGATGATTGAAGTGTAAAGTGTAATATGCTGGAGAAAACGTAACTAAACACTAAAGTCCAGCTCAGTAAACCAGTAAATCCACACAACACCAAAGAGGATTGAGGATTTTACGTCACACGTTCTGACGAACTAAAGTACAGCGAGATGTGAAGCGCGAGGAGCTGAAGCGGCGACAGTTCTGTACGAAGATGTGAGACGTCGCTTCTCCTCCGAGCGAATAGACGGATTAGACAGCGTCAAACGCACTGCTGCTGCTGCTGATGATGACACGCAATCAACAATGTGTTCAAATGCGTCAAAATTAACGCGTTAGTGCACGTGATTAGTTTTAAGTGCTTAATCGTGTCCATTTTAACACCATTAGTCACCGTTGCATATTTTTTTTAACTTTCGGTTTGGCAGCGTGCCATGAATAGAACCAAGAGAGTCACGCCCTGTCTCCAGGTGCGGCTCATTAAGATCAGCAGCTCACAGTCGTTGAGTTCAGGTGTTGTCACTTAGACGCAAAGTGTTTACGTGACACTGACCTACTTTTCCCCTTTTCAACTGCAAATAACTTGCTCTGTTCGAAGCTTTAGATTGATAGTGATTAGATAAACAGACAACACTGTGTTTACTTACACTTATTAATAAAAACACACATTCTGAGCTTTATGTAGACACACGTGTGTCATGTAAGAGTGATGAAGTGTTTATTAAGCTACAGTTGGTTTTCAGCTGATAAAGAGAAGGCAAAACGTCTTCGTTTTATTATCATTATTTTTACAACGTCCTGTTTTTATTAAGAGTGTAACCTAACAAAATATGCACTTAAAACTTTCCGTTGATGGATAACACACACGTAAGAGCAAAATTGACTTTTTTTATCTTGAAAAAAGTGCGACTCGACCTCGAAGGGTTAAAAAACAAAAGGTTGCAAATTGAACAAAAATTATACTAAATTATTTTACAGTATTTAAACGAGTGTTTATTTAGTGTTGAGATTACATTAATTTACACATTACACCTCAACATCCAAATTTACAAGCTTCGGTCATTTAATCGCGATTAATCACAATGAATTTGGGTTTAGTTTTAAAAAATTAATCGTTTGACAGCACTAGTTAAAAATGTCATTTTTAGTCATTTAATCGCGATTAATTTGGTCAGGGAAGTGCGATTAACTAGTTAAAAGAAAAGGAATCGTTTGCCAGCGCTCGTGTGAAAGCCGTAGAGGAATTACCGTGGGAGCGTCAGACGAAGATCTTGGCGAGTGCGTCGGCGCCCCCGCTGGCGATGAAGGGTTGCGCGGGGTGGAAGGCGACGTCGTGAATGGCCTCGTCGTGCTTCTTCCTGTGCGCCGTGATCTCCTGCACACACGTGCGGTTGTCCAGCATCCACAGACGCACCGAGCAGTCGTGACCTGCAGACGCACACACGCGCTGAGCCGCTGGCTAGGGGCGGGGCCGGGGGCGGGGCCACTTACTGCCGGAGATGAGGTAAGTGCCTTTCGGGTCGGTGGCGAGGCAGGTGACGGCGTCCAGGTGAGCCACCATCGAGTGAATCATCTTCCCTGAGGAGAACACACACCACCATCAGGAGAACCACGCGTCATCGCTTCGTACGGAACCAGATCCGCGTCAAACATCAAAAGCGCCAATTTCGACGAAAACGGACGAGAATGCTTCACATTTACGTTTGTTTTTTTTTATTTTCTGATCGAAATCTGCCACGCTTTCGTTTGAAACATTTTCGTTCAATTTTTTTTTACGCATCAGATTTTTCGTTTTTTTTTTTTCGTTTGGATTTCTGAGCCAAGCTCATCAGCCAATCAGAGTGAGGGCCGCCCCTACGCGAAGCTGGCGTCAGAAATTAAAAAAAAAAAAAAAAAAAAATCCGACACAAAAAAAGTTTCAAACGAAAACGTGAACATTGTGAGCAGTAAAAATAAAAAACACTAAACGTAAATGTGAAGCATTTTCGTTCATTTCTTCTAAATTTGCGATTGATATTTTTGGCACTGCTTTCATTTAAAACTTTTTTTTTTTCCATTTCTGACCCAAGCTCATCAGCCAATCAGAGTGAGGGCCGCCCCTACGTGAGGCTTGGGTCAGAAAACCAAATGAAAAAAAAAAACGAAAGGAAAAAACAAAGCAAAAAAAAAACGTGCGAGCGAAGTAAAAAGTAAACGTAAGTGCAAGCGAAAAATAAAAAAAACAAACATAAACGTGAAACATTTTTGTTTGTTTGCATTTTTGGCACCAATCTAAGAAACGAACAAAAATGCCTGACATCTACGTTAATTAGTCGCTTGAAAATCTTAGTTGTGCATTTTTCACTTGCAATCATCACGCTTTCGTTTGAAACTTTTTTCGCTTCGGATTTTTCGTTCGTTCGTAAAATAAATAAAATGACAATAAAACCTCAAGGGGAAAAAAAAAAAAAAAAGTAAACGTTTCAAACAAAAATGAAAAACGTAAATGTGAAGCATGTTGGTTTGCTTCTTAGAAACGTACGTTTGACATTGTTACGCTGACCTGATTCCTCAGAAAAACCAAAGGTGAAATCTAACAAAGCGTCACGTGACTGAATCCAGTCTTCCGGGCGTGTGTAATTACCGCTCTTGTTGTCCAGGAAGCGGATGGTGCGGTTCTCGTGCGCCGTGATGGAGACGGCTTGTGTCGGGTGACTCACCACACGGTTGATTAGCTCCGCCCCTGCACCACAGAAAACACTAACACCTCAACAACAACAACAACACCGACGGAGAAACGGATTTGCGTGAATAGAAGAAGAAAATCATTTATTTCCTTTTTGGACGCTGAAAAACGAGGTCGGCTTATAAGCGCACATCATAATTAAAAAAAAACTTTATAACTTTACAAAAATGATTATTTATACATGTTTTTTATTATTGTTGTTGTTGTTGTTGTTAGTATCGTATTTATGCTAATATAAGCATCACCCTGATTTTGTTCGGGCACAATATAAAAAAAAAACAAATTAAAAAAAAAAAAAAAAAAAAAAAAAAAAAAAAAAAAAAAAAAAAAAAAAAAGAGAACACACACACACACACACACACACACACACACACATCGTTCATCTAAACTAGTGACAACATTTCATAAAAAGCAATAAACACTAAACGGTATTTATTATTTATTATACACACTATTTATTCTCTATTATTCAAGCCGAGGATGAGGAACACTGTGACAGAGACTGTAGCGCCACCTGCTGGACAATCACCACCTACTGGAGCTCATTCTGATTCTATTTTATTTTATTTATTTTTTTAAATGTTCTAGAAACATTCAGAGACAGAGAGAGAGGGGGCAGAGACAGAGTGAGAGAGAGAAAAAGAGAAAGATAAGGGAGAGAAGGAGTGATAGAAAGAAAGAGAGAGAG
>MU204395.1:22555-36380 GCA_017309775.1 Paedocypris sp. Pulau Singkep | reverse complement strand
GAGAGAGAGAGAGAGAGAGAGAGAGAGAGAGAGAGAGAGAGAGAGAGAGAGAGAGAGAGAGAGAGAGAGAGAGAGAGAGAGAGAGAGAGAGAGAGAGAGAGAGAGAGAGAGAGAGAGAGAGAGAGAGAGAGAGAGAGAGAGAGAGAGAGAGAGAGAGAGAGAGAGAGAGAGAGAGAGAGAGAGAGAGAGAGAGAGAATAGCAGTTGTTCTCTGAGGTCTTTGCACATTTCCGTGGGCATGTCCAGAAGTGTCCTGGCACACACACACACACACACACACACACTCTCTCTCTTTTTATAGTGCTCTTATGTAACGTGTGTGTGTGTGTGTGCGCTGCTGTATCTGGGTCAGTGTCACTCGTCTTCTAGAAGCTTCACCTTCACGTCTCTTTCACTCTCACGTTTATTATCATTCCGTCATCGGGGAAATAAACGCAACATTTTTAAAAATGCGTCACACGCGGGTGACAATCACATGACAGGATGCGTGAAAACATAACTACTTTCAGTTTTTAAGTTACAAAAAGCGAAAAAAATTGTCTCGCAAAAAAAAACAAAAAACAAAAAAATATTCACAGAAAACGAAAAATACTACAAAAATTGCGTAAATCAGGCGGTTTAGTCGCTCGGGGTCATGTGACGTCACCGTAGCATTTTGCACAAAAATATGTGGCTAACGTTTTATTAGCGCGTCACACGCAACAGTTTAGCTTATCATTCTGTAGCATTTCACACGCGACAATTTAGCTAATGTTTCGTTAGCATTTCTGATTTAGCATCACACACTGTTCGCTAATATTCGTTTACATTTCACACACAGACGTAGCTAATATACATTTAGCATTTTGCAGACGTTTAGCTAATAAGCCTTTAGCATTTCACACACACACACACACACACACACACTGATTTACCACATGTGCCTTTAGCGAACTGTAACACACTATGTGTCACACACTTTCAGCTGCTATGAAACATCATTTCTCTCGGGGACTGAAGCGCTTTATTAAATAAAGCATTTTATTCGTATAAGATCACGTGACGTCATGATGTCATTTAATAAATCTGATGTCGTTTGGGGAAACGATCCGCGCTAAAAATGACAAAAGAATGGCATCAGTTCGTTTTGCGTAATAAAGCACGAAATGATTTGAGATTATAAATGGGCGTGGCATAAATATTAAAGACGTCAAATAAAGCAGACTGACAGGAATGATTCGTCCTCTCAGTGAAGATTTTGTGCCTAGAATTTAAAAATAATATTGAACAAAACAGTCGACTCGGCTTAATTGAGCCGCTTATTTATATAAAAGTATTAAAGTCCAGTTATATTTCATAACGCAAGTATGTGCCGCTTTATTACAGATTACATATAGCAGAAAAATGCTGTAAATTTACTATTTAAAAGCGCAGGGTAAAGTAAAAAATTATAAAACATTTTAAAAAATCAATATAATTATTAAAAATGTCTAGTTTTTTTTTTCCAATCATTTTGTGACTAAATGTATAGATTTTGAGAACGAGCTTGTACATTTACGCAGAGAACGTGAATTACACAAATGACACGATTACGCAAACGACAACATCACAATTCACTAAATACACGGCAAGTAAAAAAGAGAAGTAAAAATATGGTAAAAAAAATAAAAACACGAACACATACCGTCATAAACTGGGATTTGTTTCGCGTGGTTGATCAAATTTGGAGGGTTTTTTTCTGTAATTTTTTAACATTTGGACTTTGTTACTTAAGTATTTTTGACTACTTTCTACCAAGAAACGTATCAGCGCTGCTTTAAAGAGATTAGACGTCACGTGACACCAGCCCACCATCGCCATCACGCTTTACACACAGTAGTGGAGTAAATGAGTACTTACTTGAGTATTCTCGGCTACTTTGTACTAGAAATACTCAAGGCTACTTTGTACTTTGTACCATTGAATATGTGATTGAGTAGCAGTACTTTTCACTCCACTACATTTGAATTGACACTTACTGTTACTCGTTACATTGTGATTGTGCGCGACAGACCATAATTGATTTTTACCGCGGTTAATTTCTTGGGCGGACGAGGTGATTTTGTCACCTGTAGTTTGAATTATAAACCACACAAACGTGAATTAGAGGCGTGAATGTTTGTGAACGTAATGTTAATTTAAACTCCACAGATCTTCTCTGACTTTACCACGGTGAAATGTTATCAAGCCTAACATGGTAAAAACACTGTGACGTGACTATATTTTAGCTTCGTTTATTTGGTGCAACGTGAATAAACGTGACGTCTTTTGTAGGCAATGACTTAAACGACTTGAGTAGAATCACATCAGAGTCAGCTGGGAAGTTTTTCTATAGTATTATTATTGTTCTTTATCTATTTAGTTTGAACATTTTTGAAACATGGAATTGTTCAATTTTATTTCTGCATTAGAAAAAAAAATGGAGTTTTTTTCCACTTTTTTTGTTTTATTTTAGCCTCAATTCAGTGCGAGAAAAATACTCAAGTTGTATCCCAAAATGTGATACTTTGCTACTTTGACTCGAGTCTTTTTTATAGTGGTGACTTTTTACTTGTATAGGAGTCACTTTTACAGCACGTATCAGTACTTTTACTCAACTATGGTGGTCTGCTACTCTTTACAACTCTGGTTTGTAGCAGTAGGAGTAAAATAGTTGAGTATATCTTACGAAATCGGACACTTTACGACTTTTACTCGAGTAGTTTTTCACACCGCGGTGTCGCTACTCTACGGAACCCCGCGCGCGCGCACACACACACACACACACACTCCTCCTCACCCTCAGCTAAGTAGAGTAACGAGGCACATTTACTCAAGTACTTTACACCTCTGCTCGCGAGTAGTTTTTCGCACCGCGGTGTCGCTACTCTACGGAGCCGCGCGCGCGCGCGCACACACACACACACACACACACTCGTCCTCGCCCTCAGCTCAGTAGAGTAACGAGGCACATTTACTCGAGTACTTTGCACCTCACCCTCAGCTCGTCCCGCTCGGCCTCCCAGCGGTATTTCTCCGTCTGGAAGCGGCTCCACTCGAACTGGATGAAGTGCAGGATCCCGGGCAGCGACAGACCCGCGTCCCCGTCCTGAGGCGCCGCGGCTCCGGGCAGCAGCAGCACCTTGGGCCCGTTGGGGTTCCGCGCGGGACTCTGGCTCGAGCGTTCCGCCTCCATGCGAGCGTGTGAGCAGCTGAAGCCGAGAAGAAAAGCTCTCCGCTGGCGTGTGAACGAGCGCGACGCTGCCTCTCGCCAGACAGACACACCTGCCAAATAGTGATCCGGACGGAACTGCGGTGCTCTCTCCGGCCGCTAGAGGGCGCCGCTCGGCCCGCTACAGTCCACCGCTATTTGATTTCATTTGTGAATAATTCGATGTTTTGTTCGTCACATCCACAATTATTTTTCAACAACGTGACGTGAAATGTGTTTCGCAATCGTGCGGCATGTTAGCGTGTGAGGGGGGGGGGGTAAATACATTAAGATAAAATGATTGGGATAAAATGAAAATAAAACACAAAAGCAATAAAACACAAGAATACAAAAGCGATAGCATACAATAAAAAGAGAGAGATGAAATATGAATAAAATAATAGTGATATAAAAAAATACAATGAGGGAGATAAATACGGCATAAATATACAGATAAAATAGGAATAATACAAAAGCGGAAAAAGTGACTGAAGTGATGATTTATCGTCAATAATAATCATTCAGATCGACTTATATACGCGATTACAAGGCTGTCACATTAGCGCGCACAATAAATAATACTCAACGATCACGGGAAACAGAACAATTTACAAAATAAAAGTCACGCGCATCTTTGCACGTCATCACTGTTGTAGTTTGCTTCATGTGGCGTGAGACGCGACTAATGTGATGGAAATGTCATAAATATGTCATCTCAGAAATAAATATGTAAAAAAAAAAAAAAATAGCGCGGCACGCATCATAACACCAGTTTTATTCTTTTTTTTTTTTTAAACACCCGTTATATAAATAATGGAGTCTAATAGCCGCAGGGCTCGGTTGTGATTTGTGATTGCTAAAATTAAAACTGATGATTGAATTAAAAAAAAATAGCATAAAACGGTGCTACAGATGAAATGTCCGGTTTTAATTATTTAATTTTTTTAATTTATTGTTCCGCTTTATTTTTTATATAACAACCAGTGATTTATACTGATGATTGAATTTTAAAAGAATAACATAAAACGGTGCTACAGATGAAATGTTCCGTTTTATGTATTTTTTTTCTTTTTTATAAATCTTCCGCTTTATTTTTTTATATAACATACAAACATTTTTATTGACATATAAAAAAAACGAAGAAAAGCACGTTCCATACGTTCCACGGAGAGGGTCTGCTAAGCCACGCCCACTGTGGGACTCAAGGGACTGTCGCTAAACTCCGCTCTGCGCTCTCCCGCGTCTCTCAGGGTTTATTTTCGGGAACTTCCTGCAGGATTGTGATCTTCCTCTTCTCTTCTTCTCCTCCTCTTCCTCCTCCTCCTCCTCCCGAGCTTCACTTCCTTCCCTCCATCCTGCGTGAAGACTGGAATAACGCGCAGGAATTGCGTTATGATGCGTCCGGATTCAGAAGGTGAACGTTAGTCACATCCGGTTCTTCCCGCGGTCGCCTTTATTTTATCCGGCACGTTTGATCAGTTGTTGTTGTTGACGTGAATCTATCGACAGCTGATCGTTTCTGATTTCAGTTTCTGATCGGGATAGATTAGCCTAGCACGCAAACCGCTGCGGGTGTATTTTCTTCTTCTTCTTCTTTTTTTTATCGCTCATTTTTCGTCCCTAAAATGCGTTAATACTGATTTATTTAATTGTGAAACGGGATTAGGTCTTTAAGCACGTGAACACATCTTTACATTTGTTTATTCATATGTTTACCAACATAGTCCAGAAATTGTGACGTCATGATCTGATTCATATAGACGCGATAAGTTTCTGATGGGAATAGATTTATCGTTGCACGCAAACAACTGCTAGAGTGTATTTTCTTCTCTTTTCTGTTTTTTTTTTTGTCGTGCATGTCTGTTTTAAAAATGCTTTAATGTTTAATAATCTGTCGGCATTAGGTCTTAAAACACGTACAAATACATCTGTAGTTGAGAAACGATGACATGTGATATGTTGTGATTATTATAGATGTGAATTTATTGGCGAAAGTTTCTGCTCGGAATAGATTTATCGTAACGTTGCGTTTGATAGAGACTGATAGCGATTTTTACATTTTTTTCCTTTGCTTTGTTTTTTTTTATTGTGCACGTCGGGTTTTAAATCGCTCTCTTTAAATTTGACTTCTCTCTGAATAATCTGAGGGATTATGGCTGAAAAAACACTTCCTGAAATGTGTTGATATTTCTTTACAAATATCTTTACGAACTTTAGTCCGGGAAACGTGATCGATGTTATTTACTTAAGTCGTTTGGACCGAACTTAAGACGCTTTTATCCGAAGAAACTTACAAAAAGGATAATACGACGTTATGACGTACGATAGACGAAACTTGAAAATCCTTTTAAAGAATGTGACTATAGTGATGTTATTGACTTGACTGTACGATAGGAAAAGACTTTATTAATCCCACTAGGGGAAATGTTTTTGTCCAGCAGCTGCAAAAAGTTTTTAACAGAAATACGAATAAGGACAAATGAAGAGACGACAGTGAGGAAAACAACAAGAAATAGTTTGCGCAAAAATACAACTGAGCAAAAACAGCGGTGCAGTTAAAATAAAAATACAAATATAACGTGCAAAAAAACAAACGCTAACCGCAGCTTGACGCTCCTCTTGTCTTGCTGTGACTGCAGGGCGGGGCTGAGGGGCGGAGATGCGTGTGGGCGTGTGCCAGGCTCTGCTGGGCGTGGCCATCCTGCTCAACCTGCTGATCCTCTACCAGGTGTCGCGGGCGCAGCAGAAGATGCTGGAGAAGCGGCGGCAGCTGGGCCACACCCTGAGGAAGCCCTCGGTGCCGGAGGCGGGGGGCGTGGCCGGGGGCGTGGCCAGGGCGGGGCCCCGCGTGACCGTCCTGCTGCGGGAGTTCGAGGACTTTGAGAACTCTGTGAGCGAGGTGGCGCACTCCTTCGCCCGCCAGCGCCCCGACCTGCCCTTCCTGGCCGTGGCCGACGCCCCGCCCTACCCGCCCCTGGCCCTGCCCGCCTCGGCCCGCCTCCTGGTGCTGACGCCCCGCCCCGACCAGCCCCCGCAGGCGCACCGGCCCGAGCTGAACGTGCTGACGGAGTTCGCCCTGCTGGTGCCCGACGGCGTGGCGCTGGATCACGGGCGGCAGCTGGAGCGGCTGGTGCGCGAGCTGGAGGGCGAGGGGGGCGGGGCCGTGAGGATGGTGGCCGCGCCCCTGCTGAGCCGCGCCTCCGTGCAGTGCCTGCGCCTGCGGGTGAGCCTGCGCGACTGGACGGCCACTTACGGGGCGGCGGCGGGGGGCGGGGGCGGGGCCAGCGTCTGCTCCGCCCTGCAGGGGGAGGCGGTGCTCCTGATGCGCAGCGAGGACCTGTTCAACCTCTCCGCCCCGCTGGCACGCCCCCTGATGACGTCACTCTTCCTGCAGACGGCGCTGCGCGGCTGGAAGGTCAAGCTCCTGGAGGGGCCGGCCTTCTCCGCCCGCCGCCCGCTCTTCAGCTCCGCCCACGGCCAGTGGAAGTGGGAGGGGCGTCAGAGGGAGGCGGGCGAGCGGCTGATGCGCGGCTTCGGCCTGAAGCGGCTGGTGTGGCCCGACGGGCGCGAGCAGTGGTTCGGGTGTGGCAAGGACACGCCCCGCTGCTTCGGGACGGTGCGCGAGGACACGCCCGACTACCTGTACCTGGAGCGCTGGACTCCGCCCTGCTGCCTGCGGGCCCTCCGCCACACCGCGCGGCACGTGATGGGCGTGCTGGAGGCGGCGGGCGTGCGCTACTGGCTGGAGGGCGGGTCTCTGCTGGGCGCCGCCCGCCACCAGGACCTGATCCCCTGGGACTACGACGTGGACCTGGGCATCTACGCGGAGGACGCGGGGCTGTGCGGGCAGCTGAGGGGCGTGGCCTCGGGCGCGCTGGTGGACGGCGAGGGCTTCGTGTGGGAGCGGGCGGCGGAGGGCGACTTCTACCGCGTGCACTACAGTCAGAGCAACCGCCTGCACGTCGACCTCTGGCCCTTCCACCCGCGCGACGGCGTGATGACCCGCCCCTCCTGGACCGGCCACAGACAGGACGTGGAGTTCCCCGAGCACTTCCTGCGCCCGCTGGAGCCCGTGGCCTTCGCCGGCGTCACCGCCTACGCGCCCAACAACCGCCGCGCCTTCCTGGAGCTGAAGTTCGGGGCGGGGGTGATCGAGAACCCCGAGTACCCCAACCCCGCCCGCAAGAGGCTGGACAAGAGTCTCCTGCCCTGATGACTCCGCCCACGCTGTGTGTGTCGCTCAATAAAGGCTTCTGACAACGACTTGTTGAATTGAATTGAATTGAATTGAAATTGAATTGAAAAATCCTTTATTAGTCCCACAGCGGGGAAATTTCACGTCACAACAGCAACAACAAATCCAAACAAATAAATAAACAAACAAATAAGCAAACATATAAGCAAACATCACCATAACGCACTGCACACATCATAATAAACAAACAAACAAACACAGACCATAACTGAACCTGCCCGTCATAAGCATAGTTCCAGTAATAATAGTTCCAGTTGTGTAATAATCGTCCTATTATGATGTTATTACAATTCATCTATTGATTGGCAGAGATGATTTCTACAAAATAATTTATTCTCCATGTCTTATTACAATTACTTGTGTAATAATCGTGTTATTATGCTGTTATTACAATTAATTGATTATTTTGGGTAGATGATTTCTACGAGATGGAACTATGTCTTTTTACAATTACTTGTTAGGTAATAATTGTCTTATTACTTATTATGCTTAATGTCTAGGATTTGAATCGCGATTTAAACGTAAAGCTGTGCGTGACCAGTAGATGGCAGGACACACACTAGTTTAATCAAAACTTAAGATCTAAATGTAAAAATGTGCGTTATGTTGGATGGCCACTAGGTGGCAGGACACGATAGGAGATTGAAAAAAGTACTTGAGTTCATTTTTTTTTTAAACAGAAAAACTACAGGACTAAAAATAATTCCCTCGATTTGTTTTTTGCCACTTTATAAAAGTATAAAAGTTCTCAGTGTCTTTGCAAAGTCATAGATTACCACACACACCATCTGTTAACTCATTAAAGTTAATAATTTACGCTTGTGTATTTTCATAGGCCAAAAACATTAAACAGTTGAAAAAAAAAATATTACAAGTTTTTCAAAAAATGCTTTTTCAAAAAAACACCTCATCTGAGTTAACGGTCTAAAAAAAACAGGTTTGCTCAGTTGAAAAGGACTCATTTCTATATATAAAGATACAAGATATAAAAAAGAACAAGCCACTGAAACAAAAGCAAGAGGACAAACGAACGGAGAAGCTTTGAGATTAGAGTTTATTTCACGGTGTGTGTGTGTGTGTGTGTGTGTGTGTGTGTGTACAGATGCTCTTTGGCTCCAACGTTTCACCAGTCAGTCGCTTTATTACAACACACACACACACACACACACACACACACGTAACAGTCACTTGGAATGATTGTCTGAATAACACACACACACACACACACACACACACTCGACGTTAAAGGACTTCAGAGTGTCGTCAGAATGGTGGAGGAGCGACTAGTGCAGATTGGTACCAAACATCCTCCATCATCATCATCTACAAACAGGAAATACATTCTGCAAAAAAAACAACAGAGAAAAAAAAAAAACGAACGGTATTTGGTTTGAGCGACTGCTGAAACGTCGCCGTTTATCGGTGAAGTCGATAGAAACACACAGTGGAGTCGGCTGGTGATCGCAGCTTAAACTAACGGAAAAATAACACAAATAAAGTAAAACGTTTCAAAAGTCTGCGTGTACATTCATCGTTTAAGGATCGCGGTAGAAAAACGAATAAAATCGGCGTCGGATCATTTCAAAGTTGACGTGAGCGGGAGAATAAAGAAAATGTGTTAATGTGAAATTTAGCGAGTTTCCCACAACAGCACAAATGGAGTCGGAATAGGAGTCGTAATAAAATGTAAGCAATTTTTCTTAGAAAATTTTTTTCCGAAAAAAAAATAAAACCACCTTCATAAATAAAACTAAATCAATCTCCACTTGTGCTGTTGAGGGAAACGCTAGAAAACTAAAACACATGCAGCGAATCTCATACTCATAAATAAAAACGACTAGAATACAAAAAAAACGGGAAAAAAAAAATTGAAAATTTCAAGCGGAAAAACGGAAGTACATCATCATCATCATCATCTTCATCTTCATCATCACCTCACATTTGGAAGGTTTGGCTGTATTTGAGGTCGGGCGGAGTCGGGTTCTGCTCTTCATCCTTCAGGCGTCTCCAGTGCGTTACAGACACGCCCACAGGAGACCCACAGGGCCGCGTGATTGGCCCGCTCGGGAACGTTTGTCCGCTTGAGCGTTCTGCTGCGTGCGCTTTGGCTTACGAGGACGATTCATCGCTAAAGTTAAATAATAATGGAGGTTTGAAGCAGGAAGCAGTAGAACCCGCGTCTGATCGATAAAAGACGAGTAAAGCGCTGATCCGATGATTGTCGGGCGTGGCCCCGCCCCTCTACATGCTGGACTCCTTGTCGTGGGGCGTGGCCACGTGGATCTTCTCCAGCTCCAGGTCGTCCTGCTTGCGGATGAGCGGCGAGTGCTCGGGCTTGGCCACGCCCTCCTCCTTGGGAGGCTCCGCCCCGTCTTTCTGGCCGGCGGTGCGATCCACAAAGTGCTGCAGGAGACCGGCTCCGTAGGCGTCGCCTTCCACGTTGATGACGGTGCAGGTGCGGTCGCTGAGCAAAGACGGAGAGAAAATACGTCGTTTTTTTGAGGTTCGGTTCCGGGCTTCTACCTTACGCAGCCTTCCCGCTCGTTATTATTAGTCAGTGAACATGTTGTTCTTGAATATTAGTCATTGAAAACAGTTAAAGTGTTTAAAAAAATGAATGTCACGTGACCACGAAACCTGGAATACGTCCATATATGGACACAAGTGGAATCACAGCACCCCCTGCTGGAGATTTACTCTACTACACTTAGAAATAATATCTAAACGTTACTATTTTTCATCTAAAATTCAAGTAATGTGTGTCTCAAGTCAAAGAATAATTGTTAAGAAATTAGCCAGAAATAAGGAAAATCAGAACATCAAGAAAGTAAAGGAGTGCTTATGGTCACCTATTAATGGAATTTTCATTTATTTTTATTAATTATTTGGTGCCTGAAAATTCAGAGGGAGGGGCTTATACTCACATAAACGTCAAGTTCAAATGGAAATGTGAATTATGCGGATGTGACTGATAGTTTATCAGTAAAATATTCTTTATGAATAAATGTATATAATATAAAATAAATATAAATAAATAATATTCACGAGGGAAGTGCACGTAAACAGAACGGTTGTGGAGTGGTTTCGCTCAAGCTTTAAATCAATTGAAATTATGCAAATAAGATGGGAAAAAAAATGTTTGTAATCTATTCTAAATGATTTTTCTGAAGGAGAAAGAAAAAACCTTGGCACGTTCCACACGTTTGTTCCTTCTTCCTGGTAAAGTCAGAGAAAACATTCACTTTAATCCGCGGTTAACATTTAATCACCATTGTCGTCTTTTCAGATTCGTTTAACCCTCAACGTTTCAGGCTGCGTGTGTGTGTGTGTGTGTGTGTGTGTGTGCGAGAGAGAATAATATATAACGTTTTTATAGTACGTTAAATGAGCTTCAAAACAATTTAGGGCAATAAAAAAAAAATCATTTTCATGTTCTTAACAGTGTTAAAAATAAAAATTTGCTATTAAGTGTTTAAAATTAACCACATGCATTAACGCGTTAATTTTGACAGCCTTAAAAATAAAAAAAAAAACACAAATAAATGGTTGGATGACTGACAGTCAGGAGACACTCACACCAGCCAATCCACGGCGAGGATCAGGGACAGGTCGTTAGAGGGCAGTCCCACCGCCTCCAGGATGATGGCGAGGGTCAGCACGCCCCCGGCCGGGATCCCAGCCGCGCCCACACTGGACGCCGTGGCCGTCACCCTGCGGCGCCACCAACAGGCCAGTCAGAGGCGGCGCGGGAGGCCACGCCCCCGGAGCACTTACAGGATGGTGAGCACCTGGACGAAGTTGAGCGTGACGGCGTTGAGCTGCGCGATGAAGACGGCGGCGACGCACTGGAACAGAGCCGCGCCGTCCATGTTGACCGTGGCGCCGATGGGCAGGATGAAGCGGCTGATGTGCTTGGACACGCCGTTGTTCTCCTCCACGCACTTCATCATCAGCGGCAGCGTGGCCGAGCTGGACACACACACGGTTAACGCCTCAACGCGCGCCATCCCAGCGCTTGATCGCCTCACGCTCTCCAGGTGCGGCTCATTAAGATCAGCAGCTCACAGTCGTTGAGTTCAGGTGTCGTCACTTAGACGCAAAGTGTTTACGTGACACTGACCTACTTTTCCCCTTTTCGACTGCAAATAACTTGCTCTGTTCAAAAAGCCGAAGCTTTAGATTGATAGTGATCAGATAAACAGACAACACTGTGTTTACTTACACTTATTTATAAAAACACACATTCTGAGCTTTATGTAGACACACGTGTTTCATGTTAGAGTGATGAAGTGTTTATTAAGCTACAGTTGGTTTTCAGCTGACAAAGAGAAGGCAAAACACACTTCACGCTTTAGTTTTATTATTATTATTATTATTATTTTAGCAAATGTCACAATGTCCTGTTTTTATTAAGAGTGTAACCTAAAAAAATATGCACTTCAAACTTTCAATTGATGTATAACACTTATATGTAACACCAAAATGGACTGTTTTGTGTGTTTTATCTTGGAAAAAAAAGTGCGACTCGACCTCGGAGGGTTAAAAAACAAAAGACAATACATTGCAAATTGAGCTAGAATTATACTACATTATTTATACAGTAATTAAGCGTGTGTTTATTTAGTGTTGAGTTTACATTAATTTACACGTTACACCTCAATATTCGACATTACACGCTTCAGTCATTTACTCACGATTAGTTTGGCCAGGAAACCTTTGATGGGCATTTTGGTGTGGTTTATTTATCTATTTATTTTTTATTTATTTCCTTCTCTTTTCTCCTTCAGTTAGTTAATCTGCTCATTTGTAACGTACACTCTGGTTTCAGTTGTGTTACTCTGTTAGCTGAACCGCAGACGTGTACAAAGGTGTTTTGTTTGTTCTCTTCTTCTACTGTTGCGATGCCTTTATGTCACACAACAGTTTGAGTGACTGAACAAATATGGAACATTGTTTCTTTAAGAATGTATTTAATTATTGTGTGTGTGTGAACAGTGGAATTATTACTGATGTACCATCATAAACCGTATTATTGTTCATATTTGTATAGTATGTATATATGTTCGGGAAATTTATTTATAATTTTTATTTATTTATTTTTTGCTGTGTGTGGGTGGGATATTGAATATAAGTGTGTATAGTTAAAACTCAATAAAAATATATATATAAAAGAAAAAATGTGAATTTGAAAAAAATGAATCGTTGAACGGCACTAGTGTGTGAGTGTGTGCGGGTGTGTGTGTGAGTGTGTGAGAGTGTGAGTGTGTGGGTGAGTGTGTGTGTGTGTGTGTGTGTGTGTGTGTGTGTGTGAGAGTGTGTGTGAGTGTGTGTGGTGTGTGTGAGTGAGTGTGTGTGTGTGAGTGAGTGTGAGTGTGTGTGAGCGTGTGTGTGATGAGTGTGTGTGTGTGTGTGTGTGTGTGTGTGTGTGAGAGAGTGTTCTTCACCTGGACGAGGTGCCGAAGGCGGTGGCGAGCGCTGTGAGGAGGCCCAGCAGGAAGCTGTAGGGGTTCTTGCGCGTGAACAGGAAGTAGATGAGCGGCAGCACCAGCAGACCGTGGAGGGCGTGACCAATCACGCAGCAGGCGATGTACTTGCCCAGGCTGGCGAACAACACGCCCACGTCCTCCATCGCCACGATCTTCTCCGCCACCAGGAACATGATGCCCAGCGGCGCGTACCTACACACACACACACACACACACACACACACACACACACACACACACACACACACACACACACACACACACACACACACACACACACACACACACACACACACAGACACACACACACACACACACAGTTATAAGTCCGAGGTAACACAGTTACAAAACCTCGTAAATAATAAAGTTTCAATTATGCAAATATTCATGAAGCATAAAGCAACAATCAAGAGTATCAAAAGTAACAATAAATGTGAATATTCAGTGTGTCCCGAGTGGTTAGGGTTGAGGAGTCTCACCACATGATCCAGGAGACGATGACCATGGTGGCCTCGTTAAAGGAGTTGAAGAACTTGATGAGGATCTCGCCCTCCTCGCCCAGCTTCCTCAGAGCCACGCCCAACACCATAGCAAACACTATCAGACCCAGGATGTTCATGCCCTCCACGTCTGAGCCCACCGGCACCTGAGGGGCAGAGGGGCGGAGTGAGGGGCGGGGCCAGAGAGAGAGAGAGAGAGAGAGAGAGAGAGAGAGAGAGAGAGAGAGAGAGAGAGAGAGAGAGAGAGAGAGAGAGAGAGAGAGAGAGAGAGAGAGAGAGAGAGAGAGAGAGAGAGAGAGAGAGAGAGAGAGAGAGAGAGAGAGAGAGAGAGAGAGAGAGAGAGAGAGAGAGAGAGAGAGAGAGAGAGAGAGAGAGAG
>MU204395.1:9458-20817 GCA_017309775.1 Paedocypris sp. Pulau Singkep | reverse complement strand
AAAAAAAAAAAAAAAAAAAAAAAAAAAAAAAAAAAAAAAAAAAAAAAAAAAAAAAAAAAAAAAAAAAAAATAAATCGCACATGGGTTACAAGGTCAAGTTAAATATTTCCTTATCTTTAGAGGCGTTGTAATAAATAGTTTTGGATCATTTTAACAGCGACTCCTAACTTTACGATAAAACTCCGTTTACAACCTGAAATACGAGGAGAAACCGCGAGTTATTCTGGCGTGTAAAGGCGGTAAATCTACTGCCAGCGTCAAGCTAGCGGCTTTAATGTGGAGCTGTAGATGTTTGATCCATCATCAGCTCGATACACTTACTCCAAAACAACAGCTAAACGCCTTTTATTGAAGTGAAGGAGTCACTTTTATTTATCTTTTTAGTGAAGGAGTCGTCCTACAACGCAAAGGTTTAGAATAAAAAGAAAACAGTAACTTGCTGCAAGCTAAACTATTCATTTTGTTGAATGCAACTACAGGGAAATGGATAAAAAAAGAAAAGTACAAAAAAAAAAAACCCCAAACAAAAAAAAAAACAAATTTTTTCTCTAAACTTCGTAAAGCAAACCATTTAGCACAATTCTACTGTTTCCTACTGTCTACCGTTTAATCGAGGCTTAACGAATACTTACTAGTTCCTGTACAGATTAATCACCTCAACATTTCACTGAATTATTTAATAGCAGTTTAAATGAATGTATAACTTGGATGAATATGTACAAATTCCCGTATAGATTTTCGATCATTGAAACACATTTAACTAGATATTTCACTTCAATTATTTAAAAACTATTTAAACGAATGCTTAACTTGAACGAATATTTAAACACGTACAGATGTTTGATCATTTAAACATATTTAACTGAATAATAATGATTGAAATGGGTTTTTAACTTTGATGAATATGTACAAGATCCAGTAGATTTAGATTTTTGGTCATTTAAATGGACAATTAACTGAATAATTAATAACAATTTAAATGAACGCTTGACTTTAATGAATAATTACACATTCGCGTACAGACTTTTGATCATTTAAACCAATTTAACTGAATAATATTTAATAACGATTTAAATGGATGTTTTCGTTAGAAACGAGTGGTGTCTTCACGGAGGTCCTGTAGCCGAGGTCAAGCCGGGGTCGTCTCACGCATCAGCTGCACCGGCTGATCCGCACGTGCTCAGTCACAACTCTGCTGACCTTTCCCAGAGGTCAACACCGCGTGTTTGCGCTGCGTTTCAACTTGGCAACACACACAATCCAGCGCCTGGTAATTACACGTGTGATACACAAACAAAGAAAAAAAAACACAATCGCCACGTCAGCAGCGGAAACAAACGCTTTATTGCTTTATATATATATATATATTAATAATATATATTCCTGGTGAAAAACACTATTCTACTTCAACATCGAGAAAAAAAAAACAAAAACAAAAAATGCCATCCAATTAAATTTGAGCACAATACTTTTGTTGCCCGTGTAAATATCAACTATTTTTTTACATTGTCTGAAAATTATATTCGCCAAACAAGCAAAATCATCTCAGAAACGGTTTGTGTTTGACCAGAGTGTGTGTGCGCAGGAATAAAGCGCTTGTACAGTGTGTGTGTGTGTGTGTGTGTGTGTGTGTCGCTGACGCAGCATAATTCCTACATATTATTGTCCTTGGTGAATCAATTTAATAAAAATAACCGTGTTTGGGATATTTGGACCACATGTGAGCTTATCTACCACCTGTGAGTAATATATTGGTGGTATATATTGTTAATATAACTAGTGACTTTGATATATACACACGAGACGGATTGAACTGTGACAAGCGCCTTACAAATGCTCATATTATTATTATTATTACTACATGTATACATATTTATGCAAACTTTCTCAACATAAGGAACTGTTTTACATCTTGACTTCCTTCTATATTTAAGCATTGTTTTTCTCCCTCTGTGAAACAAAGAACTTCCCCAAGCGGACGAGTAAAGACTTCCTGGTTCATCAGTCACGTGACGGAAATTGTAATTCGGCAAATGGACATTAATGTTTTTTTTCTCCACACATCCTTCTCGGGTGGATTATCTACGTCAGCGGCGGTGTAACGCGCGGCTGACGCAACCCGCGTGTCCGTTTACAGCAGCTCAGCACACACACACACACACACACACACACACACACGAGTACAGGACACTCATCAGGTTAATGCAACAGGCATGTTTGTGAGAAAGTGAGAGTAGCGAGAGAGTAACAGACGAGTAACAGAGACTCATCAGAAGCGCGCGGCATTGAATCGTGATGATAATGAGGTTGTTTATTAATCAGGTGTTACATTGTTGTTGTTGTTATGAAATGTTACGTTTAGTTATGACAACAGCAGAAATGTTGCAAATCATCAGCTGTGTGTACACACAACAATATAAAGTGTCAGTTATAACACAGGGTGGAATGGCGATAGTCGCTCAACTGGTTCAACAGCTTTGAATGACCGTGTCGGCCACTGGTTTCCAGTCGGTGTGTAGTAGTTGTGATAAACACACTTACACACGGTTTACACCACATGTGTCAGATGTTTTTCTTAAAGTGTCTGAAAATAAATACCAAAATAAAAAAAAACAAAGAGCGCACCTTGAACAAAAACTACATTTCCCACAATGCACCTGGACCACAGTAGCCGCGGGGCAGTGTCTCCACAGTTTGTGTTGTTTTTATTCACGTGGATAGTTTGATCATTAATGGAGTTGTGTGTGTTTTCATAAGCTGACAACGTTTTGAAAGATGTGTGTCAGAGCAACAAGCAAACGTGTGTGTCACTCGTCACTGGATTAAGTTCTAATCATGAGGTGTTTTACATTAAGGAGTAGTTACATTTACTTCACATTTATAAGTGACATCCGGCCCTTTGAGGACAGACATTACGCTGATGTGGCCCTCGGTGAAGAGGAGTTTACACGCGCTTTACACGCTCACTGAAGCCGCTTGTGTGCTGTGATAAACACACTTACACACGGTTTACACGCTCACTGAAGCCGCTTGTGTGCTGTGATAAACACACTTACACGCGCTTTACACGCTCACTGAAGCCGCTTGTGTGCTGTGATAAACACACTTACACACGGTTTACACGCTCACTGAAGCCGCTTGTGTGCTGTGATAAACACACTTACACACTTACACGCGCTTTACACGCTCACTGAAGCCGCTTGTGTGCTGTGATAAACACACTTACACACTTACACACGGTTTACACAGTAATTAAAGCAGTTTGTGTGTAGTTGTTGTGATAAACACACTTACACACAGTTTACACGCGGTTTACACGCTCACCAAAGCCGCTTGTTGTCAAGCTCGCGACACGTGTCCGCCACATTTCGGAAGCCTCCCCCCCGCGCGGTGACGTCACAAGCCCCGCCCCCTCCTCACCTTATCAGATCCAGGAACGAGTCGACGACGTCCTTCGCCTCGGGCACCGCGTCAGCGTCCGCGTGGAGCCCGGAGAGCCGCGCGCCGGAGCCCGGCTGGATGACGAAGGCCATCACCACCCCGATGGCGGAGGCGAAGAGCGTGGTGAGCAGGAAGAAGAGCATCGCCCAGCCGCCCAGCCTGCCCAGCGCCGCGGGGTCTATGCTGGCGGCCCCGGAGACCAGGCTGCACACCACCAGCGGGATGATGATCATCTTCAGCAGGCGCACCAGCAGCTCGCCCGGGAAGCCGAAGTACAGCACCTGCGTGGGGCTCAGGCCGGCGCCGCGCACCCCCAGCCCCGCCAGCACGCCCGCCAGCACCGCGGACACCGTCAGCAGGACCAGCAGGTTGTTCCGCGCCGCGCGCCCCAGCCGCGTGCGGCAGCTCTCGCGCCCCCGCTCCGGGTCCGCCTGCCGGGCCTCGCCGTTGGAGGTGACGCGCTCCTGGGACTCGTCTGTGGTCATGACGCGTGGCGTGTGTGCGTGTGTGTGTGGAGCTCGACCGTCTCGCGCCGCGTCTGCGAGGGAATGAGGGGGAGAGGCGCGAGCCGGGGCTTATCCGCCTCTCTGGGCGGGGCTTGACGATAATGAGCGCCTGGCTGACAGGCTGGGGCGGGGCTTGCGATGTAAAGGGAGCGAGGCTGACATGCGGGGGCGTTACTGAGGCGTGGCTTCTTCTTTTTCTTCTTCTTTTTCTTTTTCCTCTTCGGTTAGGGTTTATAAATGAATGAATGCTATATAAATGAACTTGAACTGAAAATGCAGGGCGTTGAGGGGGCGGGGCTTGTGGCGCTAATGAGCCCCTGGCTGACAGGCTGGGGCGGGGCTTGCGATGCAAATGGCGCGAGGCTTGTTCCCGGAGGCGTTTCTTTTTCGCTTTCTCGGTGGGACGCTTGGGGAAAAATAGCGATTTATTGCGAAATGAGTTGTGCAGTATTAACCAGAGGAGTAAAGAGTAGCAGACCACCATAGTGGAGTAAAAACACAGACACGTGCTGTATAAGTTACTCCAATGCAAGTAAAAAGTCACCACTATAAAAAAGACTCCAGTCAAAGTAGCAAAGTATCACATTTTACTTGCACTGAGTGTTGGCTAAAATACAACAAAAAAAAAAAAGTGAAAAAAAAAACTCTTCATGAGGTTTTATTTTCTAATAAAGTCATTGCCTACAATAGACGTCACGTTTATTCACTTTGCACCAAATAAATGAAGCTAAAATATAGTCACGTCACAGTGTTTTTACCATGTTAGGCTTGATAACATTTCACCGTGGTAAAGTCAGAGAAGATCTGTGGAGTTTAAATTAACATTACGTTCACAAACAAATAGTAATGATATGAATTCTGTTTTTATTTACAGCTGCACGACAGGCCACACCCTGCACTGCTGGCCAGCCAATCACAGAGCAGGACGCACAGAAACGCTCAGCTTCTGCAGAACTCAGGCCACACCCTGCACACTGGCCAGCCAATCACAGCTCAGCTTTATAATCACGTCTCATTACGCGAATGTGTGCTGCTTTATTGGGACAGAATGTGTCCCATTTAACAGGAGTCGACTGCATTTTGTATGTTCTTGGTGTGTGTGTGTGAATGAATCCGCCGAGGAGGTTTCTCCAGCAGCCAGAGTCGTCTCAGGCAGCTTATCCTGGAATTTACCCTTGGAATTCTCCCAGACTGCTTTTTTTTCCCTCCATTTTCCGCCTGGGAAAGCGTTTGAGCAGCGCTGAGAGAAAGACCTGGAGTTGTGGTCTGCAGAGGTGTAATACTGCTGTAATACTGTAATACCTCCGTTAGTGTCTGTGTGAGACTCTGAGAGACGTGACTGATCTTATTCTACATATAAAGGAGATCATGTCATGTTGAAGCTAGATTTTCGAACACATATATTTAGCTCATTATTTCATAACATGTATTTGAAAAGAATCTATTTTGTTACAAGTTTTTACAGATTTATCAGCCTCCGAGAAGCCTGTGTGATTTAGTGTCTGAGGCGGCGCAGATTACACAGAAGCTTTGTGATAAAATGCATTGATTTTCAATGTAATTACAACAATTTAATAGAACAATATAGTGCTATGATGTAATTTTTTTCCTCGCATTACTTTTACCTTTATACTTAAAAGTAGTTTTATCAGTATTAGTAACGCTACTTTTACTTTAGTAGAATATTGGGCGTTTTACTTTTACTTTTAAACTCTAATTACTCTACTTCTAACGAAGTAGTGAAAGTACTTGTGACAGCGCTGCTCGTCTTCTGGATTGTGGAGCGTGTGAACCTTGTTCTACAAAAGCAGATCATTCCACAGATATTGTGTTCTGAGACGGATCACGCCAAGCCTTGAACAAACACCACTGACCCGCTAAAGTTCTGGCGGAAAAAATAATAGTTTTGTATATTTTTATTTATAAACCTGTTTATTGATACAAAGGTTTTGGCACAATTGCCTTCAGTTTTAACCCGCATGTTATATTCGTTTCAATTTCACCGGTCAATTTGATCCCGGGGGACTTTTATTATGTATGTGAAAAAGTTCCCCAAAACCGTGTGTGTGTGTGTGTGTGTGTGTATGTGTGTGTGTGTGTGTATTATGTCTCATTGTTGCAGAGAAACTAACAGTATTTGATCTTTCTCACTCTTTTTAACATCTATTTTGTCTGAAGGGTCAAATTCACCCGAACATTATCATTGTAACACAAACATTGTCATTGTAAAAATATTACTGTAATAAAAAAGTAGCAGTCGTTACAAATATGTCAACTGAAACATTTTTTGTTTATATGTAGATTACATTAACAAAGACAAGCAGAAGTTTCAAAGTTTTAAGCTTTTAAACATTTTTTTTCTTTTTAATCTTTTAACACGAGTCAATTTGACCTGAACAGTATCTTAGTAACAAACATGTAGCGTGTTGCTACATAGAACTGAATCGTTATATTTTTAATAGGATAATTACAGTAAATAATCCAAGCAGCAGTTAATTTTAAGCATTTTAAAAACATGTTTACACTTTGAAAACGGGTTTAAAATGTGAAACACTGTATTATTCAGAATAAATTTCAAAAGTAATTTTTTTTGCCCATTTTGTGCACATTTTTTTTTTTTTTTAGAATTTTGCCTTATTGTCAGAAAATGACGGTCATTTTGAGATTTTAAACAGGTTAAAGCATCATTTTTTTCAACGTGTGGGGTTTTTTTTTTATTTGTATATATTTTAATATGTATGCATAATCAATGTATCAATATATGTACAAATAAAATTTTGATTCACAGTTTGTAAACTCGGCTATAATTTAGTAAAACATGAGCCTTTACTTGACATAAAAACCAGGAGTTGCAGTTCTGGCCAAACAAAGCGTGTGTAAAATAAGCGGGAAGAGTATTCCGTGTTGTGTTGAGGAGAAAGCTCAGTATTCCGTGTCATGGGAACGAAGGTTTGTGAATTAAAGCACCTTGAGGAACCTGATAGGGACGTATTTATCCGGAAAACCTTTCCTTAAAAGTGCTTTTGCTTTCTCCTTGACCTGTGTGTGTGTGTGTGAGTGTGTGTGTGTGTGTGTGTGAGTGTGTGAGTGTGTGTGTGTGTGTGTGAGTGTGTGTGTGTGAGTGTGTGTGTGTGTGAGTGTGTGTGTGTGTGTGTGTGTGTGAGTGTGAGTGTGTGTGTGTGTGTGTGTGTGTAGTCGACACAGAGACTGTATTGTTCAGCTACATTTAAAGTGTTACTAAAGACGGCCTTATTCAGTCAAATGTAGCATTTCGCTGACACTCGTATGATTGACGTGTACAGTACAGTGCTGTAGTGTTTTGACAGAAATACTGTAATTCATTTTACATTCGAGCAGTACGGATTCGTCTTTTTATTTCCTTTTTAGTGTTTCAGTTTCCAACGATAAACTGTAATGTTGTGGTTCCCTGGTTTGATGGTTTTGTTGATCGGGTTATTGTTTGTGACGACGGGGTGAAATAAACCAGTAGTGCAGAAATTGTTCAAGAAAAATAAAGACGATACAAACAAATGGTGCAAAAAAACGTACAAGCACTAAACAGTAAAAAAGTTAATAACAACGTAATAGCTTTAACCGTTTAATCTTCGCGTGAAGACGAGGATGTTTTAAACAGAAGAAGCGTGACGTCTCTTTTAATTTTTAATCATTTTTCCTTGCAACAAAAATCTTTTTTTTTATTTACAGCTTGATACTGTTTTTTCACTAACAGCTAAATGAGCTTTTTTTGCTTGCTGTAAAATACTGTTTTTTCATAATAAAATACTGTTAATAATACTGTTATAATGATAGTAATAGTGATATGAATACAGTTTTCTTCACAACACACCTGATCTCGTCTAAAAAGCAGCAACGTGCTGTTTAATACAATGACACTGTGACACATTCATACCGTATTTTGCTGTTAAACTCCACGTATATGAATGATTTTACCATCTTTCTGAAGTGTGTGCCTGATCATCACATCTCATTACATCTCGACGAGACGTGTCAGAAGATAAAAAGCTGGAGAAAAATGCTGAGTCACTGTTACAGCGGAAAAGCGCCGCTGCATTGTTTGCTGATGTGTCGAGATAAACATTACAATTCGTCTTTTAAAGGTTCATTCTGGAAATGTGTGTGTGACCAAAACACCAAAATGGCAATAAACTACTTGAGTATTTTTGGCTACTTTGTATCAGGAACTATAAGCAACTTTGACTGGACTACATTAGTGATCTGTATCTTTACTCCACTACATTTGCACGGACACTTGCTGTTACTCGCTGCGTTGTGATTGTGAATCTTTTTCTACCGCGGTTAATTTCCCGTGTGGACGAGGTGATATCGCCATCTGCAGGAACCTGAAGCTACTGAAGCTACATTTGAATTTGGCCGAGACTGA
This sequence comes from Paedocypris sp. Pulau Singkep, assembly GCA_017309775.1. Taxonomy (NCBI): domain Eukaryota; kingdom Metazoa; phylum Chordata; class Actinopteri; order Cypriniformes; genus Paedocypris; species Paedocypris sp. Pulau Singkep. The sequence goes on along the minus strand of MU204395.1, from coordinate 12,468 downwards.
CTTTTTGTTCTATTTTTATAACTATTTTCTTCTGCCATTTTAAATCATTTTGGTGTTACATGTCATTCCTACATCAGGAAACAAAACCTTGAAAGTTTCTCGTTTTCACATTTCTTGGTGTTTTTGAGCCTAAAGTCAGTAGGAGTTCTTTTAAAATGCGATACTTTATGACTTTTTAATAGTTCATATAAATGTTTAATATTGATAATAAACATGATATTGCAACAATAGTTCATGTGTTTTTGAGCCTAAAGTCAGTAGGAGTGAAATACTCGAGTTCTTTCCAGACGGGATACTTTACGACTTTTACTCAAGTCTTCTAGGAATCGGTGACTTGTGACGTGTAATGAAGTGTTAATTACATTGTACTTGTACTCCAGTGTGATGGAGTCATCCTAACGTGTGAAGCTCGCGCGGGTTATTGCGTATTGGAGGCGGAGTCTGACCCCTGACCCCTGAATGCGGTTTAATCCGGTTTGAGCCGCGTGGCTTATTTAATGGCCGACAGCTTCACTAACTGTAACCAGACTCTCCCGGGAACCTGAATGGCGGCATACTTCACTGCCCCGCCCCCCAGGCCCCGCCCGGCCACGCCCCAGCTACAGTGGCCTCATGACCCAAATAGCTACACACCTCAGCTCGTATTTGTTCATGATTATTTGTACAACTGATTTGTGATATTGACCATTTTTTGACTTATGTGCGGATCACAGGCTATTATTATTATTACAGTATATATATTATATTATATATCACAGGCGGATGATGTGTGACTTTCGCTTCCCGTGGTAGAAAGATTTAGTCGTGGTGACGAGCTTTTGCTGTTGGTGAGATTCCCACTGTTGTGTCATTGTGTCAATACACACGTCCGCTCTTATTTGTTCCTGTACGTGTATGTGATAGTGACCATTATTTTGACTTCTATATGGATCACAGGCTGACGATGTGTGACTTCCTGTTTCACTTCCTGTGGTAGAAAGATTCAGTCCTGGTGATGAAATGTGTTAACTGGCCTTTTCCTGGTCACATGATTCACATTGTTGTGTCATTGTACATCCAGGAAATTAGAATAGAATAGAAATAAATATAAAAGAATAGAATAGTAATAAATAGAGCAAAGTAGAATAGAATAGAAATAAATAGAATAGAGTAAAGTAGTGTAGAGTGGAATATCTAAAAATAAAAATAAATAAAATGAAATAGAATGGAATAGAGTTGAGTAGAATAGAATTGAATTATTTTATTTTATTGTTTTATTATTGTCATTGTATCATAGAGTTTTTTTTATCATAGTTGTTTTTCTTTAATGTGAAACATTTGAATGGTTAAGCAAAAACGTATTTAATATTACGAACATTATTTTAGTTCTAGTTATTATAAATATTTAATATTCATAAATGTGATATTTCAACAATCATTTAGTTATACTTAATAAAAAAAGTAATTCATAATAAATCAAATGTAGGCATTAAGGCGTGGCAGGTTTTTACTGGTTAACTCCCAGTCTCCACACTGCCCCTAGTGGCCATTAGGGCAAACTCTTCATTTTTCTTTCCCTCTTTTCCTTCTTTTTTTCCTCCAACACGTGTGTGTTCTGTTGGAACAGGCAGGAATCTTAATAGCCGCGATTAAACCATTTACTTTAACTTTAACTATCATGCGGAAAATCCTTTCTTTCCCACTCGTCTGTGTATCAGGGCGTGGCTGTGTGTGTGTGTCTAGGGCGAGTTTCACTGGTAACGGACGAGTTTGTCCTCTAGTTACGCAGGTTTTTTTTTTTTTCACCAAATCTGTTTACATTCTTGTTTGTGTGTTTTTCCTGTTTGCAACGGCTACTTAAGTAAGTTACTTAAGAAGTAGCTCAGAGTTACACACTAGTGTAGTACAGGGCGGAGTAGGTGTGTCAGGAGTGCACACGCTGAGTCATTGTTTACACTTCTGTTGTTCACACTCACTAGTGAACGTCTCTTTAATAACAAACACAAACTGTTACATTTTGTCGTTACTGTAAATACAGTGCAGTTTAATATATTTGATATTACTTTACTCATTTTAGTTATAGTTAAAACTAATTTAAAAAAATGTATTATATGAAAATATATATATATAAAAAATATAACAAATTAAATAACTTCTTTTCGGTTTTAAAAAGATTTAATACACTGTATGCAAGATTAAAATATAATATATAACAAGAATAATAATTGCAAACACATTACTAAAAGCTTTGTTTCTCAGAATAGAAAAGCAAACAAACAGACAGACAAAAGTCTTGGTAAAGATTAACAAAAGTGTGTGTGTGTGTGTGTGTGTATGTGTGTGTGTGTGTGTGTTTTAATGTGAAACATTTGATTTGTTAAGCAAAATTAATTTAATATTATATAATCACTTTAGTTGTAGTTAAAACGATTTAATATACTGTATGCTATATCCAAATATAATATATTACAAAAAGAATCATTTTAAACACATTATTAATATCTTTGAGTCTCTCAGAATAAAAGTGTTTCCATTAATAAATTGATTGCACTTCTTTTTATTGATCGTAATTGTTGTCTTGACGTATATAGAATCTACACGTAGTTGTTTAGCTTTTTAATTGATTTTCTTTGACAACATTTATTCTCTATCATTTTCTCCTATGGTTTTTATTTATTTATATATGTTTTACATTTGTATATATGTGTTTATTGTGGGAAGTCAGACACACACGACACTAAACACACAGTCAGGAAAACATCTAAGAATTTTTACATTCAATGTTTTGCATTAATGTGTTAAAAACTGAAAAAACAAATAAATAAAACTAACAAACTAACTAACTCAAGGAAAACCGTGTCACCTTCCCAGCGAACGACAAAAGGCGTAAATAAAGCGATTATAGTGGTGAAGACGTTAATCATTCAGATACTCGTCCTCTAAATGTTCACGACTCCAGCATGTGACTGTAATAACAACTGTACACCACACACACACACACACACACACACACACACACACACACACACAC
>MU204394.1:13295-29478 GCA_017309775.1 Paedocypris sp. Pulau Singkep | reverse complement strand
ATAGATAGATAGATAGATAGATAGATAGAGAGAGAGAGAGAGAGAGAGAGAGAGAGAGAGAGAGAGAGAGAGAGAGAGAGAGAGAGAGAGAGAGAGAGAGAGAGAGAGAGAGAGAGAGAGAGAGAGAGAGAGAGAGAGAGAGAGAGAGAGAGAGAGAGAGAGAGAGAGAGAGAGAGAGAGAGAGAGAGAGAGAGAGAGATCAGACTAATATCAGACTAAACATTATTTCATTATAAAGTTTTTTAAAGTGTAACACAGCTCTACCAAGTTTGAACATGTTTTCAGATAAAATCTAGATGTTGTGAATGTGACGTAATGTGAACCTCAGACTCTTTAAGTTACGGTCGTGGTGTTGAGATCCACATCTGTTCTTGTGCAGCTCACACACACACACACACACACACACACACACACACACACACACACACACACACACACACACACACACACACACACACACACACACACAGTGTTTTGAAGTTGTGTAGCTGGTGAGAAACATCTGGTTGAGTTCCTCAGTGCTGTGAGTAATTGATGAGGAGTTAGTGAAGAGTTCAGCCACCACACGCTCTTCTGTCTCTGTTACACTGAAAACTGTATAATAAATGTATAATAACTATATAATAAACTAATAATAAAATATTATTCATGTTCAACTCACGTTTACAGTTCTTTATGTATTATCTGCCACAAACAACCATAGTCTCTGTCTGTCTGTCCAGTATGTAGAATTGAAACAAAAAAAATAACAAGTAGGAAATACATGTTATTAATCAGAACATGTATTAATAAATCAGAACAAAGATAGATAGATAGATAGATAGATAGATAGATAGATAGATAGATAGATAGATAGATAGATAGATAGATAGATAGATAGATAGATAGATAGATAGATAGATAGACAGACGATAGATTGATATATATATAGATAGATAGATAGATAGATAGATAGATAGACAGACAGACAGACAGACAGACGATAGGAAGATAGATACATAGCAGATACATAGACCAGGAGAGAGAGACAGACAGAGAGAAAGAGACAGTGAGTGGAAGAGAGACGGAGAAAGAGGAAATAATCAACCAAATAATCGGATAAATCAGAACAATGATTTACAAATGTCTTTGCTGAGGAAAATTTTGGCGAAAAAGTAACAACAAAGTCTCAAAATGGTTACGAAAATATTTTTGCCATACGAAATGTTTCGCGTCTTTTTCTTACTGCTAGAATGCAGGGAGATGAGAGAGTCCAGACGTCTATAAAACTCTCGTTTTATCTTATTTGCAAAAAGTAACACAATCACTAGTTAGTCTCCTCCCAGAATGGCGATGTTATTTGTCTGGTGAGGGGAGGCCGACGCCCAGACTGATGATGACAGAGATGCGCTCCTCTTCATCATCTCATTTACAAGCCATTCATCCCACTGTTGCATCCCGCTAACACACATACATGAATATTTATGAAGAGGTGAAGGCCACGCCCCTGTTCTCTCACTCGCGGGACACCTTTGTTCTGTATCGCCCGCGTTTCGCTGACACACTCGAGCTGCTATTAAGTGCAATTAATGGATGAGACAAGACGGCAGATGAACCAGATAAGAGAGAAATGAACACTTCAGATGCAAAGAGCAGAGAAACACACACACACTCGCTTTTAGGTCCTAGTGGGGACCCACTATTGACTTACATGCAAAGCAACACAACCACATCTCAATTTCGATTATGTGGGAAAAATGGTTGTCGGATCACAGACACGCGAACACGATGAAACAGACGGACAATTCTCTACAATTAAAAATGATTGATTGAATCGCACCAGAGTTCGTTTCGCTGTTTGGTTCGATTCGTTTGAGCAGGTGTGAAGAGCCAATCTAACTCGGAGCCGCACCAAAAGCGGATCAAACAAGTGTACCGAGAGAGACCGCTTAAAGAGCTGGTTCCTCTCGCGCTGCTTCCAAGCCAACTTATTGGTAAGAACACGGTCCAAACTCCTGAAGTAAAGTGCGATGCGTCGTCTGCGTGCGTCACTCTCAAAATGTAAATGTTTGTGTGTGCGTGTGTATACTTTCACTGTCAATGTATATTTGGTCAATTGTATTGCTCTTGTTCTTGTATCTTGTTATATTTTGGACCATATTTTAATATGTGATTGTTATTTATTTTGGACGAGAGCAATGAGTGTGAACTGACCGAAATGCTAGAAAAATGCAACAATGGATGATTTATTGCCCTTGGTCCGGACCAACTGAACAGAATCACAGGTGTCAAAGCAGCCTAAAATTTAAGAGGGAAGAGAAGAGAGACAGATAAAGAGAGAGAGAGAGAGAGAGAGAGAGAGAGAGAGAGAGAGAGAGAGAGAGAGAGAGAGAGAGAGAGAGACAGACAGACAGACCGGGAGAACAAGAGATAGAAAATAAAAAATGAACATCTATAATTCAGGTGTCAGAATAACATCTGTCTCTCTCAGAATAATAGTTTCCTGCCCTTTGACCCTGTGTGAAGTGATGAAGGGGGCAGGGTGGGGGGCGGGGTCTATGATCAATACTGAGGGGTCTTTCCTCCACTGAATATAAACCAATAATGATTGCGATCTCAGTGTATATTAAGAAATAAACCAGATCAGCGTTTTCATGCTGTAAAAAAATTAAGGGTTTGTTTGCCTAATTTCAACTTCAACTTTTTTTTATAAAGCACCTAAAAATCAACAAAGTTGGCCAAAGTGCTGCACACGATTTAAAACCCATATAAAATGAGTATAAAACTATTTTTAAAAAGTCTCAAAATTTTTACCTAACCCTTTTTTTTTTTTTTTTACAATTTCTATTTGGTCTATTTGGTCTAAATCATTATATTACAAAGCTTATAATTGATCTTTTGTTGAAGATCAGTTGAAGTGAGATTTGAACATGTTGTCGTGTCCGAGGTCTTCACAGATGAAACGGTGGCGTGTTTATCAGCAGACAGAATGGGTGTGGTCTGATCTCTCTGATGAGGGTCTCGGGAAGAAGAAGAAGAAGAAGAGAGAGGAAGTGGATGGATGGATGGATGGATGGACGGCGTCACGGTCCAGAAATCACAGCTCTATTATTCAGACTCATCGAGTGTTTGAGGGCAAAGCTTTGTCTTCATTCCCGCTGTCGACCTGCTTCACTATTCAGGAAATAGATTCTTCTTCACTCGTTTAGCAGGGAAAATGCGCAATTGCGAGATGTTTCTGGACGTTAACGAGACTGAAGGATGCGGATCAGCTTCAGATACATACGTGATTATTTACAGTAAAACAAAAAAATCGTTTTTAAGTTTACAAAAAAAAAAGAAACTTACATATTTAGAAAACTAAAATATTTCACCTTTCCGCTCATCTGTGCGTTGTACACTCCTCGTGTTTTTTTCAAGTCACTTTGGGTAAAAGTGCCAGACACACGACTGAACATTAAAAAGTAAATGTTGGTAAAGTTTGGACTGTCCATTATCAGCATCTTCACACCATCAGCCTAACGAGATGATTAGCGCTGCTGCGAATAGCCTCGCCGTATTGATCAGGGAGGAAAAAAGTGCCTGGGATTGGTTGATTTGTGGGCGAGCTGAAACTAATCTGAGGGAAATGGAAGATTTGAGGAGCGGGAGTGAACCCGATATGATGGAGAGAAGAAGACACTGCTTCATCTATCAGCCTCTGATAGCATTACACTGTTCTTACACACACACACACAGAGAGAGAGAGAGAGAGAGAGAGAGAGAGAGAGAGAGAGAGAGACTTCCTGCAAATTATCTATAATATATTTATGATAATTCAATTCAAGAATTTAATACAACGTACAATAAAATACAAACTTCCTTGGTTCCCTTTATTGAGGTCCATATTCAAAAGTAAAATAAAGTAAAAATTATATAATTTATCACTTTTTTTTTAATCTAATTTACTCATTAAAATATGTAGCGTGGTGTTACAAATACGTGAAGTGAATCATCATATTTTTTATATGATGATTACACCAAATAATCCAAGCAGAAGCTTCAAAGTGAAAGTATTTACACACACACACACACAGAGAGAGAGAGAGAGAGAGAGAGAGAGAGAGAGAGAGACCTAGAGAGAGAGATCTCTCTCTAGGTCTCTCTCTCTCTCTCTCTCTCTCTCTCTCTCTCTCTCTCTGTGTGTGTGTGTGTGTGTGTGTGTGTGTAAGAAAGTATTTTTATTTACTTGAAAGTATTTTTTTTATATATTTTGAAACTTTGAAAACGGATCGTAATACGCGTTTTTGAGCCGCACTTAATAGGTCAGTTTCATTTCATTTGTACCTTTTTTTAAATTCTTTCCATCATTAGCACGTCAACTCTGTGTTTAACTCCTATTATACTGTACAGTCCCAGAGGAAGTGGACGAGCAGAAACACATTCACACACACACACACACACACACACACACACACACACACACACACATTCCTTGTATATATATCAAAGTTTGCCCCCATGACTTTTCTACTTTAACCTCAATCATAACCATCCCTGTTCTAACCAAAACTCTTCTTTGACATCATCTTAAAAGGCCTCAAAACTGTGTGAGGACCAGACGAGGTCCCCACAAGTGACTATAGGTTTCCACTTTAGTATCATAAACTAAGGCAAATTAAAATCACACGCACAAAATGTATAAAGACATTTCACTGCATGTTGTACCATGTATTATTTGTATGTGACAAATACAAATTTGAATTTAATTGTACACACACAGACACTTATTGTTGAGTTGCGGGGCTTATTATCAGATTCATCAATTTCTGCATAATTGACAAAACTCTCAATCCTAATTCTCAAAAATGGCCGTTTTCTCAGCTTCGCCTTGCTCAGATTGTGCCAGAGAAAAGTATTTTTGTGCAGTTTTTCTCCTTTTGGATGGGCGGAAGACACTTTCCTTTGCCCAGCTTTGCCCTGAAGCTGGTGTGGGTTCTTCCTCACAGATGGTGGCGCTGGAGAGGCAAGTGTTTGACTTCTTGGGCTACCAGTGGGCTCCCATCCTCGCCAACTTCTGCCACATCCTGGTGGTCATCCTCGGGCTCTTCGGCACCATCCAGTACAGGCCGCGCTACATTGTGGCGGTGAGTTGTGTCGATAAAAAATACACACATTTTACAGATACGTAATTTTTTTTGTTTTACACATTTTTTAATATGAAATGATTACATTCACAATTTTAAATGCCTTCAGAGCAACTGGAGTGTGAGGTAGTGTGTAAATGTGTGTACCGCTCTGTGATTGGTCAAACAGTCTTCACGACCCAGAAATGGTCAAATCAAGTCAGAAAATATTTAGATTCGATTAGAATCGCAATCATCAACTTGTACAACGTGTACAGCACTTTGGCCAACTTTTGTATGGAATCAGAGTAGCGCCAAAAAACCGTACATTTCTAATAAACGAACGAAAATGCTCCACATTTACGTTTGGTTTTTTGTTTTTTGCTTTGAAAACTTCATTTGAAACTGTTATTTCCGCTTAGAATTTTTTGTTCTACAAAAAACAAATGTACATGTGAAGCACTTATGTTCGTTTTTTAGAAATTTTCGTTTGATATTTTTGCCGCTATTCGGATTCCATACTTTTGTTGCTTTTAAGGTGCTTTATGAATAAAGCTGAATTGAAGATCAATTCTTTCTTTCTATACATAGATCCTACTCATACGACACATATCCATGCACTATAATTTAATTGATGCAGCTACAATAAAATAACAAAAAAATAAATAAAATATTTTGCTTCTTTTCCTTTCAATAGTATTAGTTTGAGTTAAGCAAGATAGACTTCAAAATTTCTAATAAACGAACAGATAGACTTCAATCAGCGAAGAATTTCCTCTCCAGGCCACTATAACAGCAATAGCGCCATCTACCAGAATCAAAAGTGAACATGACATTACACCAACCTGATTCTGAAGAGCAGTAGACACATTGACGATGAGACGCTTTCTACCTCATTTAAATATTTATTGTCTTCTTTTACGACAAATAGCTACTATTGCTCCTTGTTACAACGAAGCAGGATCATGTAAACATGCTTTATTTTAAACTTTTGAAAGAGGGTAAGAACTGCAACATGTGTTCTTTAACTCTTTTATCACCCATTGGCTCCTCCAATGAGCATGTGCAGTGGGCGGTTCCCTAAACCAACTCGTTTATTTTAGCTAATGAGTTTTTGAAGGTAAAACTTTTACGCATATTTGTGTCACTGGCATTAAATGTAAATGCATATTTTTACTATAAGACTGAATGTTTGTTGGGCAGTACGCTGTGTGGACGGCGCTGTGGGTGACCTGGAACGTCTTCATCATCTGCTTCTACCTGGAGGTCGGGGGTCTGTCCAAGGTGAGAGACTCCGCCCCTTCGCACACTCTCACACGGGCGTCTGGCGTCATCAGCAGATAAGAGGAAGTGACCCGGGATCACGCCAGTGTTTATTTCGTTGAAGAAATATTTTATTATTTATTAAATAATATATTTTATATTATTATCGTCTTCATCAACGACACATTTTACCTGACGAAAACAAAACGAGAACTATATAAAAACTCCCGCTCAAGGACATAAACTTTAACAACATTTATTGACTATTTTGTCAACAAATAATAGTTAACAAAAATGCAATTTGTGACGACGTCCAATCATAATCCGAGCTTGTGGAGAAAGGCGGGTGCGAACGCAAAGAGAACCAATCAGAACACGGAGTCTTTCAGCGTGGTGAGCGGGACGAGCTTCTTCAAAAACGTCTACTAGTGGTCAGATACTGTATATAGAGTCATTTTACATTCAACGCGGCCTTAGAAAAAAGGTCTGTACGCCGCGTGTGGAGCAACGAAACTCTTTGTTAAGGTTTCATTCATGAGAATACATTTATTTGAATTGAGAGAAAAGTTCATAAAAATAAGTTAAAAAAAAAATAGCTTTTCCAAATAAGTGTATATTTTATATGTTCATATTTAACTACATATTCAGATTTCTTAGACGTAGCAACTTTAGTAAACATTTAGATAATATAGTACTTATATTTCCGTTGACTAAATCTATACTGTAATTTAGTCGACTAAAATGTTGTGGTATTTAGTCGACTCAAATGAGACTAAAACAAAAAAAAATGAAGATGACTAGTTTGGAACTAAAACAAAACTGAGTCAAAAGATAATGACTCAAACTAAATTAAAACTCTTTATCAAAATGAACACCGGATCTCCTATCCAACACAAGCATGTTTCTTTGGGGAGTCGTGGGCTGCCATCATATGTTCTGTGAAATTCCCGTCAGTCTCTAATTTTCCGCATTTTATGCCTGGAAACTCCGGAGGCGTGAGGTGCTCCAGTCGTGTAATAATCTGTAGGTTACAAGCGGCATTTACTGAGAACACTAGCACTTACGCTGTGTATCACTGGTCTTTTGGAACGGTTGGCGTGGCGTTTACAGTTCGCTGGGATTCCAGTGGCGTAGGACGAGTATTCCGACACAATAAGAGTTTGGCTTTACTGGTTTGTACTTACTAGTTTTGGGAAATTTTCCTCAGTGGCTTTGCTTTGCATATTGTGGCATTCTTCTATCGTGTTTAGACTATATTTAGAATATAAGCACCCCCTGATTTTTCAGGCAAATTTCAGTAATAACGTTTTTACTTTTTTGATGCTCCGACTTTCCAGAAAACTGGTATTTTGGCTAAATACGTCTCTTAACAAACTTAGCTCGACTCTTTTACTTGTTACTAAATACAGTTTTAAATAAAAATATAATGTTAAATGTTTTTTTACTAAAAAGTAGTAGAGTGTATCTCCAGTGAGGGGTGCTATAGACACTTGCTATGTCCATATATGGGTGTTTTCCAGCTTTCATGGTGGCAGACAGACAGAAAACAGAGTTCCCCATGTATTTGATTTACTTTATTTTCATTTTGTCCAGTGTTATTTAGCCACTGCTAAGTGTTGCTGCATGGCTAATGTGCTTTTATTTCTATTATTGAGGCAATAAAAGCATATATGCACGTCTGCCTCCATTATTTCAAAAATGAATAGAGGACATAAAGGAGCGAAAGACGACGTATTTCCTTTTATTTGTGATTGCCCGAGACTTCAAATATGGAAAAGTGGGCAAAAAAATCACAAATATGAGCATAAAAGTGCCCCTCAAGATTTTGAGTGTCTGAAATTGATATTCATATAAACACATATGTTGTTTTTTCACAATGACAAACGAAAATGAATGACAGTTGAATGAACTGATTGACGTTTATTCCGTGTCGATGTCAGCACGACAGAACACAATTCGTCACTCTCCCGTCTCTTTACCAACAGCGCGAATGTAAATTCGACAGACTGAAATAATAACCGCTATCCGCAGTGAATGAGTTCTGTCGTTCTCCGTCACGCTCTGTCGGTTCTGCTCAGGTGGGACGGCCCTACCGCAGCCCCTCCCCCTGGTCTCCAAACGCATGAATCACCAGCTCTGAACGATCTGTCCGTCTTTTCTTCATCGGCCGCGTTTCCTCCTGTTGTCCATCTGTTGAGTTCATGCCTGAGCCGGACCCTCCACCACCTGCTCCTCAACACACACACACACACACACACACACACACACACACACACACACACACACAGCTAATCCCTACTCATACTAACAGCCTTTCCCAGCCTTTCTTTTGCCCACATCACGGTGGATAAACTTAATAAATCACGAGTTCAGTGCCTACGATGTCTTTCTCTGTGGAGTTTGGAGGTTCTCGTGGGTTTCTGGAGTCTGGAGAACTGACCAGTCCATTCCACTGAGTTGTCTTACTCTGTGATTAGTCAGCAGTCCTGGGGGCGTGTCCCACCCTGAGACCCATGAGATGCTGTGATTGGCAGACTCTTTTTATGCTAATAGTTGTGTAAGTAAGAACATCTAACAAGTTATCAAAAAGTCTCGACGGTACGTATAATTCATAATTATTAATGAAATGCATAGAAATCTCAGTAAACGGGACACTTTAAACATCCGTACTACCTGGATCACTTGAGTCACTTTTTCTGTTTTTCTCTCTTGTTTTTGTATTTTTATCTTGAATATTTTTAATCATATTTCATCTGGGATATTTATCTTGTATTCTTGTATTTTTATTCTTGTTTTTTTATCTTCAATATGTTTATTCATATTTTATTTGGCATATTTATCTTCTTTTTTTATCCCTTTAGTGTATTTCTATCTTTAGTGTTTTTACTCATATTTTATCTAGCATATTTATCTTGTATTTTTGGTATTTTTTTCTCCCTTTATTGTATTTTAATCTTCTATATTTTATTCACATTTTATCTTTTCTCTATTGTGTTTTGTTGCTTTTATCTCTTATCTTATTGCTTTGTACTGTTACTCCCCCCCTCCAACACACACACACACACACACACACACGATGTTTATACACCGGACGCTTGCAACATACATTTCACTGCACGTTGTTGCAAAATAATTGTGTATGTGACAAATAAAATTTGAATGAAGTCTGTCGTAACACATCGCGCTATCTAATTCTTGACTGTGGGTTCTTCAAACATCCCGTGTGTTTAACTGTAGCTGCTTGGCTCCATTTACAGGACAGTGACCTCTTGACCTTTAACATCTCGGCCCACCACTCGTGGTGGAGTGAACACGGTCCGGGCTGCGTTCGGCGAGAGATCCCGGCCAGCGGAGGGGGCGGAGCCGACACGCAGTCCTACATCTCCATCATGGGCTGCTTGCTGGAGTACCACTACATCGAGGTCCTTCACAGCGGCGCTCAAATCATCATCTCGGTAAGAATCCGTGCATCATTTTACAGCGTTTTTTATTATACGATTCTTCTCAGACAGACTTTATTGAGATGGGCTCCTCTTTCGGCTTGTTTCTTCTATAAATAATGACTATAAATTGCTTCTATAAATCTCAACTGAATTACATTTTAAGCAAGGTCTTAAGTATGAACATCTATTTTTGCTACTGAATTGAATTGAAAAGCCTTTAATAGTCCCACAGCGGGGAAATTTCACCTCAGAGTTTTACTGGTCTTATTGGTGCTCCCCAGGGTTCAGTACGCGGGCCAATACTTTTCGTATGTTTTTTGCTTCCTGATAAAACACTTTAATTACAACGAATATCAGAAATGACAAACTTTTTTCTGCGTGAACAATCATGGATGGATGGATGAATGATGGATGTTTTTGGAATCAGATTAGTCGCAAAAATATGACGTAAATTTGATTCATGCAATATTCACGTTTTTGTTCAAAACTGATTTTTGCGCTTAGACTTTTGGCACTAGCTTCCCATGGGGGCGGTCGATTGGCTGGTGAGAATGCGATTGAAAGCAGCTGATCAGGAAGGGTGGGAGGAGTTCAGCGAGCGTACACAAATTCTAATTAAAATTTTCAACATGCGTGAAATGCTTTTAACAATCGTCCAGCATTTAAATGTTAAACTAATTCTAAATTAAAATAAATACATTAAACATGGGGGGGTGTATGAAGTTGGTAGTGCAACATTGAGCAGTATAATTGCACATAAATTGCAATGGAAATAAAAGGTAGCAAAATAAAAGGTAGGTAACAAAATAAAATACAGTGAAATACAATACAAATACAATAAGGATAAAAAAAAAATACAAAAGCTGTAAGTGGGATGTTGATGTGATCAAGTGACCAAAAAGTGTAAAGTGATACATATGCGGAGTGAAAGTGTAAAGCGATCTGTGAAGTGAAACTGTTCCAGTCATTCACCGCTTTTCTAATATTAGTACACAATGAACTGTAAGTAAAGTGTTTATTTTTGCACAATTTTGCTAAAATATTTGGTGGCAGACACTTCAGAATAATCGTGGACATTTTTGTTTCTACACACTGAAATATTATGACACTGTGAAGAGAAGAGAAAGGCGTCTTATAAATACATTGTGTCATTATTATATTACAAATTATTATAAAATCAAGTTTAAGGTTTTTTTTATATAATATAATAATAATAATAATAATGAGTATTTGTAAGGCGCTTTTCACAGTTTTAACTGTCTTATATGGCCCTTTAATCAATCCCAGACCAACTCAAAGTCGCTATGTGTCATTAAAAATGATCCGTTTGTTTCAAAAACTCAAAAAATAATTTCGTGCTAACAATATTTTACAGTGAAACTCCTCCCACACTTCCTAGTCAGCCGCTGTCAATCACATTATCACCAGCCAATCAGAGTAAGATGTCAAACCTCCCGATGTGAATCCAGTGCCAAAAGTACAAACGCAGAGAAAAAAATCAGAAGCGAAAAAAAGGTTTCAAACAAACAGATGAAGAAAACAAACTAAATTGTGTTTCGTTCGTGTCTTTGGCACTAATCTGATTTGCTATCATAAAGGGATTTTTATCATACTAGAGTTGTGTAGCTTTTCTGGCTGCTCTGTTCTGACATCCATGATAATTCAGTCTCTTATTTTACCTCACGATGTATTGCGACCAGCAGGGCTTTCTCTATCTTCATTCTTAGGTTCATTCTTTCTCTATCTCTTCTTCTCTGCGCTCTCACTTATCAGTTTCCCCTCACAACACTGGAGGAGATTCAGGGAATTCAGTCCTTCTCTTCCCTCTTTCATCTCGTCCGTCTCGAGGAGCCACAGTTTCTTTCGCTCCTTGAAAATATCTAAAAAAACTGCTTTGAATGTTTCAAGTTTTAAAAGTCTAAAATTTACTTGTGATCTTTATTCTTTCATTTGAAACATTGCACATTGTATCAGGTTCACAGTTAAGATGCATGCAAACAGATTCGAAAAACGTACGTGGGTAATTGCTTGCGTGGGTTTCTATTATTAATTCCAAAATTAGTCTGGGAAATTGTTCATATGTGTGTGTGTCTGTGTGTGTGTATGTGTGTCTGTGTGTGTGTGTTTGTCTCAATACACTCAGTTTTAATCATCCTGGCTAATCTCTGTCTCAGCAGGAGACACAGGCTGATAATTAGTCTGTCAGACATTATGTTCTTCTAGTTTTCTGAAGCTGTCGTGTGTGTGTGTGTGTGTGTGTGTGTGTGTTTGTGTGTCTCCGGTTTCCACACACAGCCCAAAAACATACAGGAGACTTGTGTGTGAATATCCAGCTCTGTGATTGGTTGGCTCGGAGGGGTGTGGCCAGAGTTGCTGGGATTGGCTACATCTCATTAGTGATGGGCGATTCCACAATTTTTAAATGTCCAGTGACGTGTGTGACATGTCCAGAATCGACAATATTGATACCGATATCTTTTTATAATACCGATACAGACAGTTGCAGACAGTTGCAGAATATCTTCACAGGAACTGCAACATAAAGAATGCCCCATAAACAGAAATACTTGCTTTATGGCCCGTAATGACGTAATAATAAATTAGATCAATAAATTAATTAAATACAAATATGAAAAAATGTACAGCAATTCAAATACCAAAAAAAATGTCTTTAATTGAAAGAATGTAGTACTCACAAACCTGCACTAAAATCATAGTAAAACGTAACAAAACAGTAAATGTTTAAGAGTAAAACATCATTAATACATCATTAAGACATCAGTTATGTTTTAGATTGGCTTTCAGGGGAAGTAGCATGTTCACATTTTTAGTTTTAAGCCAATTTCGCCTTTATTTTCTCCCTCCTTTATGCGCATGCGAGTTCAAGTTCCATTTTTTTTCCATTTCATTCAAAAACTACGTCATGTACTGTAACATACAAAGATAATAAAACATTTTTTATAGTCCTACTTCAAATGAAATCAAAAGGTCCTATTAAATGAACATAACACTGCAAAAATATTCCAAAGTATTTGATATCTACTCCTCATGACCCAGAAATGAAATGAAATGAAAGTTAATTGGTAAATGAACAGATTTTCTGTAAGGCGACCTTGAGTGCGTTGACATGCGCCAATAAATAAAAAATTGAATGCATTATTATTATTAAAGTTATTAAAAAGTTATATATTATTTTTTTAAGTATATACAAAATAAAGCTGTTCTGCAAAAATAATTTAGAAACCTGAAAAATGTAAAACCTGAAGTGAAGGTTTCTTTAAGGAAATGCGTGAACTTTTGTGAGGAAATGTTTTTAATTTGAATTCATTGGTATCTTTTTAATTTCTATAAATAGCTATATAGTTTAAATAAAGTGTGTCGTTTTCGCTAGA
Organism: Paedocypris sp. Pulau Singkep; assembly: GCA_017309775.1. Classification (NCBI taxonomy): domain Eukaryota; kingdom Metazoa; phylum Chordata; class Actinopteri; order Cypriniformes; genus Paedocypris; species Paedocypris sp. Pulau Singkep. The sequence goes on along the minus strand of MU204394.1, from coordinate 16,296 downwards.
TTTGTCAGAAACTGTACATGTGAACCACTTGTCCTGCGTTAAGGGAAAGGTGGAATTCTGTGATCTGGACGCAGGTTTGAGTTGAAAGCTAAATACCGGCGTGATTAAAGATAATCTGATAATCTGACTTTTATTAAGGGCGAATAAAGAGCAGACGGAGTGACTGAAAGTGTAATTACAGCTCATGAGAAAGAGCCCCAAGGATCCGGCATCTCGTCTTTACCTTTTAATCCACAAAACCACAAACTAAATTCCTAAAATTCTTAACTGACTTTTCGAGGATGGGTTTCTTCAGGTGCTCCCATCTACTCGCACTAGAACGACTAAATACAATTATTTTTCCGTCGTGATGAAAATGTGTTCGTTGTCGTTTACTTTTCTCGCGCTTTTTTTCTCTCGACTCATTTTAAATGTTCATTTTTAAACGTGACGCAACCAAGAGCGCCCCCTGCTGATCTGTGTGTGTGTGTGTGTGTGTGTGTGTGTGTTTCCTCCTCAGCTGCTGGGCTTCATCTACGCCTGCTACGTCATCAGCGTCATCACGGAGGAGGAGGACAGCTGTGAGTAGCCCCGCCCATTCCATCAGCACCTGATCAGAGATCAATACGCACGATCCGGCCAATCAATGTCAGTGGGCAGGACAGAGGACTGATCGAATCACATTTATGGCACATTAATAATCAAAAATCAAATAGGAACTCTTGTTAGTTTATATATGATGCTCTATATAAATTAACCATCGCACATAGTCTTATAAAACTATAACAAAGCCAATACTTATATGCAATTTAACAAAACAATTAATGAATGTGCCATAGTTCAATCAGAAAACTATACAAAATAACAATAATGCATCAAATACACACACACACACACACACACACACACACACTCACCATTATGTAATGTAAATGGACAGGAAGTGTGTGTGTGTGAGAGTGTGTGTGTGTATGAGAGTCGAGAGAGTGTGTGTGTGTGTGTGTGTGTGTGTCGATGGCGAAGAATGTGGAACATGGGAATAGTCGCGGCCTTCCCAGCATTCCACACATTCCCCGGAGCGGCGCACGCTAATGCCACACCAGCTTCATCTCGGGGGTTAATGAAGAGTCTGATGGACTTAATTGAGCTGAAGATTGTGTTGTGAGGAACATTTCTTCATGTCAAAGGAAGAAATACATTAGATTAAAGAGTTTAACCAGTGCAGAAACGTGCAGGAGTGTGTGTGTGTGTGTGTCCTGCTCTGTGATTGGTTGGCCACCAGACCTCATTAGTGTCTGACCAATCACAGAGCAGGACAGTCCCACCTTCAGTCTCGAGCTGCCGTGATTGGCTCCAGCTCCCCGTCACCCAGAAATGGAAAAGCAGTTCACTAAAAGGATGGATAGATGTTTGGTTAGCTTTGTCATCTTTATTTATACAGATGGACTGACCAAAGTGCTTTACACTTTAAAACAACAACAGCTAATACAAAAGGGCAATCACAATACAAATGAATGAAAGTCGGATTACCATGAAATGATATTGAAAAATTAATAAAATAGGTCATCTTGTTCTTTACGTACATCACACACACACACACACACACACACACACACACAAACTTGTGAATTCTGATTACTCACATCATCACGTCTCCGTCTTTGTGTCTGCTTGTCTTTGTTTACACCATTGACCATTTCGTTTTTCTGTCATTTTTTCCCCCATATTTTTACCATTTTTTAAATTTCATCCTTTTTTTGATTTTCAGTTGATTTTATTGGTGGATTTGACCCATTCCCTCTCTACCATGTCAATGAGAAACCATCTCACCTTCTGTTAAAGCCCGTGCATCAGTAAGTACCTGCGTGTGTGTGTGTGTGTGTGTGTGTGTGTGTGTGTGTGTGTGTGTGTGTGTGTGTCATTTTCTTCATCAGTGCATGTACGTATATTATACACACATCCAGTTCAGGGACTTTGTGTGACTCGTGATCTCATCTCGTAGTGAAATATTACTACGAAATTAATTACTACGATTAATATCGAAAATACGGCAGTGTCTGTGTGTTTTTACAACATTTGACTTTTTTGTAATGTGTTGTTACTTGACATTAGCTTTGTTTAGCTTTAATACCTGTTGGAGCTATGAAATAATAAACAATATTCTCCAATAATGCAACAAATTATAAATCGCAAACAACAAATAATCTTGTTTCAGTTTTTAAGACGGAGAAAAGCAGTCTAATCTAATCCAAACACAATCTATTCCCTGAGATTAACACACGTCACACACATTTTCATAAAATATATTATTAATAACAATTTCATTTCAATTATATTTGTTCTTTTTTTTGTGGTAATGTTAAACATATTCCACCTTAAGAACAGGAGCAGGAAGAAGACCATGTCAATAATTATTATTCTTCATAATGAATAATAACTATTATAATTATGTATTTATTGTGTAAAAGATTTTCATTATAAAGGTTTGCAATACAGTTTTGTTTTAATAGAATAATCACAGTAAAAATTCAAGTAAAATATAAAAAGATCTTTCAGTGCGTTTGAAACCAAACCAGTTTGATATGAACCCACTGATAACAAAACAATAACATCAAATAAGCCTTACGGTTACATAGCAATATAACAATATAATAATCAGCAAATAATAAAAAACATAATCAATAATTGCAAAAAGAGAAAAGGCTTGAACCCTGCGATTGTATTTCTGTGAGTGTGAGTGTGTGTGTGTGTGTGTGTGTGTGTGTGTGTGTGTGTGTGTGTGTGTGTGTGTGTGTGTGTGTGCCTGGCCTGGTTTCAACAAGCCCTGAATTATGCAGGATCTGTAATGAGTGTGTGAGAGTGTGTGAGATAGAGTGGTAGTGGTAGCAGACGAGGTGGCAGCGCCCCCCACGGGACACTCCTGCCCGCTGTTTAATCAGAGCAGTGGTTCTCTAGAGACACGCCAACACATCACTGACAGACTGATCTAATTCATCACCCAGCAGGTGTGTGTGTGTGTGTG
>MU204394.1:2917-13195 GCA_017309775.1 Paedocypris sp. Pulau Singkep | reverse complement strand
AACAGGGTGCGGTACTCTTCTTTAACCGCACAAACGCACAATCGAATAGCAAACGAAATAACTTGGACATTACAATCTGCCAACATCAACTCCAACAATAAAACTATTCTACTGCAAAGTGCGCGTTTTAGATCACCTCATGTGCCCTGAATCAGCCTCTCAGCGGCACCCCGGAATTGGCTGGAGTTTGGCCGCTACACACAACATTCCAAATAACATCATCTTTTCCCAGTTTTCTTCGTTATCTACCCAGTTTTCCCCAAGCCATGGGCATATTGCTGTTCTTATTCTTTGGTTTAATTCTCTCAATTTTTTACAAGTCACAAATAAGTGAATTAGACATTCATTTTCTTCTCCACAAACTTTGCACAGTGCATTGTCTTTCAACTTCAACATTTTTAGCTTCTCTTCAGTGAATATAATGTTGTGTCTGATACAGAAGTTTAGGTGTTCTATTTGCACTTCTAAATATTTACTTGTCCAGTTCTTCCATATTTCACTCACTTCCATCCTTGGGAACAACTTTCCCCAATATATTTCTGATATTGGTTTTTTAGAAGAAGTTCTAATTAGACGTTTGTATATTTCTTTTGTTGAGATGTCTTGAATATCTTTCCTTTCACTGTTATCTTTTTCAAATTCGATCTGTATTGATTCTTCTTTTTCAGTGCTTTTCCATTTTCCGATCTTTTCTAACCATTTTTTAGATATGGCCTGCTGTATTTGTATAATGTATAATTCTCTCCTCTTCCTCCACACTCTCCAGTCCATCTGTTATTGCTTGTAGAGGCAAGTACCCTTCTTTCTCCTCATACAGTACGTCTCTAACTTTGCGAAAATCCGCTTTGATCCACTTCTCCCAGTACAAGTTTTGTCCTTTCCACTTTATGTTCTCATTCAAAAAAATTGGTTGGTTTAATATATCTTCTTTGCTTTTCGGTGTTATTTTAACTCTCTGTAAAAATTTCCCTCAAGCCACTAACACCTCTTTATAAAAAGCTGGTATGTTATAAATCATTTTCTGTTTTAGTTTCATCCACAATAGGTTGTCTCCCATTTCTATATCTCCACAGTCGTTTAAAATACTCCCCATTATTTTCTTCCACTTTATGTTTTTCTCTCGATTTAAAAAATTCTTCACCACTTTAATTCTAAAACTATTCTTTTTCATTTCTGGATCCTGTAGCCCTAATCCACCTTCTGTTAGTTTCCCTGTCATGGTGTCATACGCAATTTTGGGTGGCTTAGGATTCCATAAAAACTTCAAACAGACGTCAAACATCTTGTCTTGTGCCTCTCACTCTTGCAGCACTGTTCAAGACAGGTCAGAGCAGACTGCACTTCCTGAGGAAGCTCAGGTCATTCAACATCTGTAGTACCATGCTACAGATGTTTAGAGTCTGTTGTGTCCAGTGTTATCTTCTATGCTGTGGTCTATTGTGGTCTCCTTACGTGCTGGGACTTTCACTTTTCTATGGGCATTACATGTTCAACTCATCTGTTGTTCTTGTTATGTCCCATACCTGTCATTACTTATTGTTATTCAATTTATTTACATATTTGTATTATACCGTAAATTTGTTCAACGGTGACCGAAAAAGCATTACCCCCCTGGGGATGAAACGTTTTTTGAATCTTGTATTGTCCACAAGGTGTGAAGCTGAAGCTAGCTGAGGTAGGCCACATGGGTTTTCTGTTGGTCAATTTGACAGAAGCAGCAGAAGTGTCAGTGTGAATGGTTGGGTGACAGCATTCTACCTTGATGGGGAAACATTTGCATAAGGGGGAGTGTCCTTTGTCACTCTAGGTGACAATTTCATGAATATTCACATACATTGTCCCTCCCACGCATACGCCAGTGCTGACACAAAAACTGACTTTGCCTAATGTAAACTTTTTTATTCTTTCTGTGAATGAGATAACATAAATATGTTCACATATTTGGAAAGTAAACACTTTAGCCTGCAAGACTAGGTCACTTAAAAGTGTGTTCAGGACTATTCAGTGTGGGTTTTTTGGCCTTATGTTAGCTACTTTTTTTTTCTAAAAACTTACAAAACACGCATAATATTTTTTTTCTAAAAAATGATAAAAACATACATCAATTTTGCTCACATATTATTGTAGCACAGTTCGTGCTGAATACAAAAACAGTACTTTTTGGCCAGTAGTGAGTTGTAAGTAGATGAAATAGTTACAAATATCAGAGCATGTCAAAACACCTCAGAAGCCCCAAAACACCCTCAGACCCCAGAGAGTTAAAATGCTAAAATCTTCAGTTAAAAATCCATTGCATTTGACTTGACTTTTGGCACTTTGTATAGGATCTTTATCCGATTTATAAAAGTCCTTCCAAACTTCTCAAGAACGCTGAATAAAAATTCATGCTCCACTCTGTCAAAGGCCTTCTCTAGATCCAGGCTTATTATGCAACCATGTTTTTCCTTGTCCCGTATCATGTACTGCACTATGTCTCTGATGCACCTTGTTGTGTCGGAAACGTCTCTTCCTTTTACCGCGTATGCTTGACTAGTTTGAATTACTTCTGGTAAAATCATTTTAAGTCTACTGGCTAAAACCTTTGCTACAACTTTCAAATCCGAGTTTAACATTGTTATTGGCCTATAGTTCTTCAACTTTTTTATCTCCCTTCCTTTTGTATACAAGTTTCACTATTCCTATTCTCATTAGTTCACTCATTTCCCCCGTCATTTCAGCATTTCATCATACACTTCCTATAGAATTGGGACCAGAGTTTGCCTAAAGACCTTATAGAACTCATTTGGTAATCCATCTCTACCCGGACTTTTGCCATTATTCAGCTGTTCCATTGCCTTTTCAATCTCCTCTTCTTCTATTTCTTTATCCCCAAATGTTCTGTCTTCCTCACTTATTTTATTCATGATTTTATTCAGCATATTCTCTTTACTTGTACTATTTATTTCTCTGTTGCTATATAAATCTTTATAGTAATTCCTTATCTCTGTTAATATATTCTCTGTCTCTGTGATTCGTTCCCCTTTTGTATTTATCAATTCATTAATTATTTTCTTTCTAAGAATCTTCACCACCAGATTCTTTTATCTTCTTTAAATAACGTATCTCTCTTTTCTATCATGATTATTTGTTCGCATCCTTCTATAAAGTGTCTCTCTTTTAAGAGTTTTGTGTTCAAATTTGTGTTCATTTTGTGCCAAATAAAGGGGCTGCTCAAGCTTCCCTTTCTCGCGAGGGCGCGTTACATTACGAGGTTCATGTTTATTCATCGATCGGTTTTATGCTGTTTCACCATTGGCTCCAGAAGTTTAGCTCCGCCCGCAGGTTATAAATAGGAGTGGTGCCTTTCAGTTTGCTGTTCTATACGACTCATAGTGCCTGACAGCTACCGAATAAAACAGTTGTTGTTACCTCTAGTCTTCGTTCTCGTGAAACCCTACAATACATTGTTCAGATACTGAGCAGTTTGGTTTTGCTGGGCTTTTCTTGCATGTGACTCCCTGCTTTTATACGAGGCAACCGGCATTGCGATCAAGCGCTATCAAATGTATATGAATGCAACGGATGCTGAACAATGAAATCGCTGGTCACCGAAATGTCTGAAGATAGAGGTTAAAAATTTTGGCTTAATAATAAAACATTATACACGTTTTTGTGACTAATATCATGCACTTTAATCATTGTTTTTTTGTTTTTTTCCCCAAATATTTGTTTTTTTTCCCAAATTTTCTTCAAGCCATACGGCGCCGCAACATATGTAATAAAGAACCGCATGCAGCTTCGGAGCCGCGGGTTGCTGACCCCTGCTCTAGACGGTATCGCTCCAGAGTGTTGTCCTCCGGAATGTCTTCTGACTCCGAGTCCGAGTCTGACCGTGTGAGCAGCAGGGCTAATTTGTGCCTGGACTCGGGGATCTCCTCCACGGGTGTTGGGGGAGCCGGTTCTTCCTCCTTCACCAGCTCTCTTAGCCTCGCCCACACAGGCTTCGTCTCTGCTCGGCTCAGGCATCTTAGGTCTTTAAAACCAATCCAAAAACGGATCCAAAGCCGTCGCAACCTTGGGTGAATAAACGAGAAGTTCGGAAAAGGGAGAAAAGTACACATATTCAATGGATGCATTGGTCAGTTTCTAAGAACTTTGAGCCACTCCAGGTTCAAGTTCTCCATCGGCTCGGTCAGGTCCTTGACGAAGGTAGCTTTGAACCGGCCAATGTAGGAGGGATCATCGTCCGAGATCTCCATAGTACACTGTAGGTGGCACAGGGTGGGTAGTGCCACAGAGCAGGAGACGTACTTTTCTCCACAGAGGAGCTCAGTGACGTACCTAGAGGCAGACAGAAGCAGAGCCGTAGTTAAATACCCGCTGGTCCGCGTGGCTTTTACGCGGAGCATACCTGCAAGGCTCCAACACTGCTTCCACAGTCTCTCGTAGTCGGCGCTCGTCGGGAGGGCCAGGCAGTGCTTCTGTTGAGACAGTGTTGCCTGGAGCGCTTCCCTGTTACGAAGCACTCGCCTTATCATCTCCAGCATCGAGTTCCACCGCGTTGGAACGTCTTGCACGAGCTTTGAATCCACCTTCCCGGAGGGAGATGACGACAGCCCTCTGCACGACGTGCGCAACGCAGGAGATGTGCTCGAAGGGCAGTAGCCTCCCCGCGGCCACCATACTCTGGGCACTGTCCGTGCCAACTGTGCTGACTTTGTCAACGATCCCCCAGTCTTTGGCCACGTCCATGAACTGATTGGGGCACGCTTCAGCAAAGTGGCGCTCCTCTGTCTTCATCACGCCTAATGAACAGACAATCAGTGTGTTTGTTTCGAAACTGGTGGATATTGTCAATTTGAAAAAAATAAATTAAAAAAACACTGAACCTGACGCACCTAATGTGAAGGAGTGAAGTTCCCAGCCGGAGTCGATCAGGTGGGCAGTCACACCCAGGTTGTTGCCGTTACTTATGGAGGTCCAGTGGTCGCCCGAAAGCGCTACCGTGCCCCCGCAAGCTTCGCGGCTTTGGTGACTCTCTCGGTGGCATGCTGGTCGTTCTCCTCATGATGGTCCGCCTGGCAGGTAGCCTGTAAGTGGGGCCGTGGCCACCTGGAGAAGACGCTGGAGGCAGCCGTCTTCCATCACGCTTATGGGCCGGCAGCTGGTGGATATCCACCGGGCCAAAAGGTTCGTTAGCCGGGCAGAAAGCGCAGTGCATTTTAACGGCAATATGTTCACATTCTGAGCAACATTAACCGTTGCTGCATTGTTGTGGTGGCGATAGAAGTGCGACTTTAACGCTGTATAATCTGAAAACACTTGCTTACTGTCAGGTTAGGATGCGAGAGGAACAGCAGTTCAGACCCAAATGGAATTTGATGCTTTTAATTGTAACAAAAATGAAGGCAAAACAAGATCACGAGGGATCAAAACAATTCAAGACCAAAATAACAGCCACTGATGGCAAACAAAACACAGTTGCAAAGCAACACTCAGGGCTCAGACATAGAACCAGCAAAAAACAACAAAACCTCCCTGACATAAAATAACGGACTAGCACTGAGCTCAGAACACAATAGACTTAATTAGTGGTACAATTGTCAAACAATAATCAAACACAATCTGGATAACAGGTGACCCAACTTAACAGAAATAATGCACTAATCAAACAATCACACAATCACTCCAGAACAAAACCAAAACAGCTGAAACAGATGATTAACAAGAGAAACCAAACCACAAAGGTAGAAAGTGACTAAACGTAAATAAACCAGAGTTATGGGTGAAATTCAAAGTAACAGCTGAGAACGAGATCAAAATAAAAGTCTCTCCGCTGACGGAAGTCACCGCCAGCGTAGAACATGACACTTACAATTGGTTCCAACACATTTAAAAATATGTCGCGGTTCATTGCGCTGCAGCTTGAAATGCAGAACGTAGCCTTTCACAGACTGAACGTTTTCTCGGCAAATGTTACAAAAATACATCTTCGATGTTTACTCGGACCGAGGTTTACTCAAATTTTTGCAATACACCCCAAACAGTGTTGATAGTAACGCGTTACAAAAATAACATATTACACTAATATATTACTTTTTGCTGTAACGCGGTAGTGTAACTTATTACTTATTGTATTTTCAGTAATACATTACTCGTTACATGCAAGTAACGCTTGCGTTACATCAAATCTTTCACTTTTAAAACAATAAATCAAACATGTAATAATTCCTGTTTGTAAATAGACATGTAAGTCATTCGTCTCGCTTTTCGCTGGTGGAGCGTTGTATTTTGTAACACAACGCTTGAGGTGTTCGGCTATTGGCTCTGAGCTCGAGGTGTGCTGTTATTGGCTTTGAGCTCGAGGTGTTCGGCTATTGGCTCTGAGCTCGAGGTGTGCTGTTATTGGCTTTGAGCTCGAGGTGTGCAGGCTATTGGCTCCGACTGGCTTACGCAACTGCCGACGTGCGCGGACTTGCGGCAAATCCGAAGGTACATTCGCAAGATGGTCTTATGCGCATTATTTCAGTTTTGTAAAAAACAAGAACATTGTGGTGAAATGCGACCGCTGTGTAAACGCAAAACAATCGTCGACATAAAAAACAGCGGTTCCATTAGACCGCTCGACCTGAAGAGAAAGAAAACAGCAACGACAATGTCGTCTGCACTTTATGGCCAGAAAGCAGGACAGTATTGTGTGGTAAGTCTTTCAAAATGAATAAAACGCACTGAAGTTTACATAGTCATGTTGTGTCTGATATCAAATATACCCAGGTTATTCACAGATATTGTAGGAAAATAGTTATGTCGACCATACTTTTAACACTTATTAATGTTAATTATTAGTGTTTCTGTAACCCCCTCAAGGTTAGGGGGCAGTACACCTGTACTTTAAAATTGGAATGTGTTTTTTTTTTGCACATTTTACATTTTACATTTTGTAATTACATTTTTTTGTGTGCAAGTTTGTTAACGAATATTCTGGCATATTTTTTTTAGTGATTTATTAATATTTATTTAAAACGTTTTGGACGGGAGATGATGTCATGACGCACGGGAAGTACGTCACTCGTTGTGCCCGCATGGAAAGTCTGAACTAGCCAGAAGATCGCGGTTCACAAAAAGTTGTCATCCACCTGTCTGGACATTTTTATTTATGCCAGAAATAATTTGCGTTCATCCTTCCGAGTTCGCCCTGTAGAGGTCGCTGTACATTCGTTGATGTACAACAAATAACCAACGTGAAAGTGTTTCATTTCATGTGACTAATTGTAAATGTTGTTGTGTTATTGTTTTGTTTTTATTTAAAAAAAATCTTCATAAGTATACATATATTGGTTCTATTTCCAATATACATTTCAGTTCATATTTTGTCTTTATTCAAGCAACACATCACAGTTTTTGTTTTTCTGGGTTTCATACTGTGCATGACACAATTTATTATGTATATATGATATATATATATATATATATATATATATATATATATATATATATATATATTTTATTTTATTTTTTTTTTTGTGTGTGTGTAAATCCCGAACTCGAGGCTACAAATATATATATTTTTTTATTTGTTGATCTTAGACCCGAGGATTATTTTTTTCTTTCCCTTCAAAATAAGGGTTACATTTCCAAGCGTCTTTTCTCCAGACATCCGGTCGGATTTTTTCCACCCATATTTATATGTGCGCTTTGAGACGGTTAAACTGTGAAAAGCGCCTTACAAATACCCATTATTATTATTATTATTATTTTATAAATTCACGATAATGTCCGGTTTTTCATCTTTTTCAAAAGACCATGTAGGTTCGCCACCCGTGCTTAAATTATTTGAGAACAGAAAATTAACTAATGCATTTAAACTTCAATGTATATTATGTATGCTAAATCTGTCTAATAAAAACGTTTTAATGACAACTGTCCACTAATATTGTTCACTAACAGAGACATTATAGATATTATTAGATATGTTGTTGAAGCTGGATTTTCAAACAAAAGAGTTGATATATAAAACTTGATTTCATATTATTAATTTATTGTGAAAAAAGTCAGACTAAAATTGTTTAAGTTTTTACATTATTTTTTAATCCATATTAAAGCATGTTCATCAACCTCCGAGAAGCCTGTCTAAAATTTGTTGAGGCCGCGCCGGTTTTCCTCTTTTTTTGAAAATCAAAATATATGGTCACTCTACAATTATAGACTATGTACACACAAAACAAATTGTACCTCTAATGTACATTTGTCACAAAAGTACCCCATAAGGTACATAAATGGACCATACGGTGACAATAATGGTCTTTTGACTATTTGTAAAGGTACAAAATCCCTGCTGACAGAAAGAGGTACACATTTGTACCTTTCACAGCTTTAGATACCAATCTTCTTTAACATTAAATCAGTGACGCCATTTTACCTCGCACGGATCATGGCTTGATTCCACGTGTAGCATTGTGGGTCTGCAAAATGGGTCATAGAGTAGGAAGGAGGTTTAATCCTGTCGGTCTGAGAACCATAACTGTGAAAACAGAAGTCAAAACTCTGATTAATGTGCGGAATGTCGGGTCGACATTCATTGTTGGAGGGGAGTGTGAAAAATAATTATGTTTAAAAATCCATGTTAAAATAATTAAGTTTATAAAAAAGTTCAGATAAATGCTGGATGCCCTTTTCAATTGTATTTTGTATTTGTTCGTTTTATTGCTTATATATGTTTTCATTAAGTTATTTCAATTATAGTCGATTTTTGGCAAGGCAGATATGAGCTGCAGAAGAATATTGCACAGGCAAGGGCGGGGCATCACCGCAGGGGGTCCTGTGTGTGTGAGGGAGAGCAGCGTGTGCGGTACTGAAAAAGTTTATGTGTTTTCTGGACTGCGAGTTGTTTTTGATTTGGAAATAAAACCGTTCATAACCAACCCACACGTGTGATGACCTTTTCACGCGTGCGCAACATGAATCAAAATTTTGACTTTTGTAGTTTGGTTTCGTCCTAGCCACGGTGGCGATCTAGTTTGATATCAAAGATACCAATATACAAAGAACATTTTTTTTCTTGAATGTAGGACACAGATGATAGATGATTTTTCTTTCTTTTTAAAAAGTTTTTCCTAATTCCGTATAGCGGCTTTGCGTTGGTCTGGGACTGAGAAAAGCGCTATAGAATGTGATTGTATTTACTAACTGTGCTTTTCACAGTCAGAAAAGCCAGAAATTTTTATGTCTAAGTAGATAATTGTTACGAGGGATCAATCAATGGAAAGCTTGCGACACGAGTCAGATCTGAGATTAAAAAAAAATCAGAATTCTGAGTTCAGAACAACACAACGCCGAGGATTCACTAACAAACCTTTATTTACACGTTAGGCGCAACACAAGACATGTTCAAAGTTTTACAAAACCACTTGTAAAAAAACAAAGCAAACGTAGAAGAGTGATAGAGAGGCACATCAGCGACATTCTAGTAACATTCTACTAACTTCTACACTTACAAATGTACAGGAACATTATCGCGGTTTATTGAACAACAATCTTCCGGACACCAGGGGGCGGGGCGGAGCCAGACTCTCACGTTAGCCGTTAGCTGCGATGCTCACACACTTCCGCTTTACTACACACAGATGTGTAACACTTTACAGCGGTTCTTATCGCTAAACACAAGCATCAGAGCACAAACATGAAGTATGGGCTTGTGTTCTTATGATATTCTTTAATTACAGCATTTAAAAAATTCTACAGAAACAAACAGATAAACAAACTATTTTTAAAATGATTTGTGCTTGTGACGTTGAGGTGCTAATAGACACTACGCAAATACACCAGCGTCTGTCCATTTTCTAAACTTTCTTTCATTTCTGGGTCACGGGGAAAGGCGGCCAATCACAGCAGCTCTGGGCCTGAAGGCCGGAGACGCCCCCTTGCTAAACAATCACTGAGTGAATACTGAGGCCTGATTGGACAGAGCAGACGGTCCTGATGCTGCGATGTGTGATGCTCTGTGACCTTTGACATGATGATGCTGGAAGATCTTCTTGTCACAATCATTTAAATCAAACATTCTTGGGCGGTATCTACTACTAATAACAGGAAACGTCTGTCGGGCTCCGAGTCTGAGCGAGAACATCAGCAGGTTCTTCTTCTCGTCGACCATGAGCAGTTTGTGCTGGTCACAGTTTGTGGATTAACAGACGGAGAATCTTCCGGACGCTTCTCACTGCTGTTCATTTACGAAGACCTGGAGAAGAACACACAGAACAACAGAAGAAATGATAAACCAGAACAGAGAATAAAAACACT
>JABUMW010020375.1:0-13639 GCA_017309775.1 Paedocypris sp. Pulau Singkep | reverse complement strand
AAGTTTGAGCATAAAAAAGGTAGTTATATGTGCGTCTGTGCGGTAACGGTTTCATTTTAGTTTGAATGCCTGTTTTAATGCAAAAAAATACACCCGACCATCTACTTAAAACAGCAGGTCGTGTGTTAGAACGTCGCTACGTTACAATCTCACCAACATCAGAAGGTCTCTTCCAAAGCACCTGCCACTGACTAACATATTATTCTGACATAATAGATGAAAATTCAGATAATTCACGTCAACTTTTTCCAGTAATTAATAGATTACTCAAACATACTTGTACTCCCGCCAATACTGCCTCTGAAGAAGAATGCAACGGGTTCCAGTCCTTTTTTACAACAACAAGAATAGATTCCCTAGACTCACCTCCTGTAAAGCCGCTAAGCTGCCTTCCTCAGTTCAGGTGCAATATCATGAAAAGTTATACAAGTCTTCATCCTTCGTCCTGGAGCCTCTTCCCACCCCGCTGCTGAAGACTAAGATTGATGACCTAACACCCCTCATCAGTTACATTAGCTCCATCAAGAATGGTGAGGTTCCTTTAAGTCTACATTTTCCAACAAGCAGAAAAACCTGGCCGCTTTATTCACCTCAACCATTCATGGGGAGACAGTGGAGTTTGTTGAGGAGTAGAAATATCTAGGTACCATCTTTGACAACCAACTCAAGTTCTCTTCCAACACAGAGAACATCCTCAAAAAGTGTCACCAGCGTCAGCACCTCCTCCAGAAACTCAGCTCCTTTGGAGTCAACAGCAACATCCTGCTAAGCTTCTATAACGCCTTCATTGAAAGCATTCTTTCTTTCTCCATAACTGGATGGTTCCACTACAGAACTCAGTTCATCGGTAATCATCGGTAAACCTGTTCAAACTTTATCTTACATTCACGACTCGTGAGGCCCTCTGGCTAGCGGGCAAGTGCACAGAAGACTCCTCGCACAGTAGAACTCACAAGAGGAGAGCCACCTTCGTTCCTAAAGCCTTACTCTCTTATTTTCTCTTATTGTCTAATGATCTTTTGCCCAGCGCCTTGCACTTGACTTTATTTTTCGTTATTTACATTAGTGTTTGTAAACATTTTTAGATAACTTTTGCATTATTTTTTAATTTAAGAACAGCTGTTGATTTAAATGAGACAAAAATGCTTAATATAAGCCTAAAACAGAGAAGCTGAGAACCAATGTCTTATCATAGATTGATTTTACATAATATCCTGGTACAAATATATTTTCTGGTAATAGTAGATACATACATTTCTTCTAGATGGTTTGATTTGACATGCATTAAAAGAAAGCTAATATTTGAACTGAATAACTAATTCTTAACTAGCAAGGTATACCAGAATGATTCCAAAGAAGCATACTTTAAAAGCCAAAGTTTGAAAAGAGTAAAGATTTAAGTACACTGTAAAAACTGTGCTATGCTATTTACGTAAAAAAAGTTTGGTAACATATTACACAAATAATATTTAAGTAGTTTCTCAGAGCTTACTTTTAAGTAGAACATACTTGATAAAATAAGTGAAAAATATTGAAGTTTTCAGCTTGACAATACTAATTTTACAATTCTTAGTGGATTGTGCTTTTTAATTTAATTTTAATTTTCTCAATTTTTTTGATTATTAATGGTTTGAATGCTAAAGACATGACTGATAACATTTCCATATATTTCCTCACGAAGAGATTCCAGTCATTAGATAGTCATCTCTTGCTCTAATAAGACATTTAGCAGCCAGAAAGCAAAGGAGTCGAATCCAGCCGCAACCTCATTCTGAAGAGCAGTAGACACATTGATGGTGAGATGGTTATTTGCATTATTGAAATATATATTGCCATATTTTAAGATGAATCACTTCAATTTATCCTTGTTATAACGAAACTTAATGTAAAAATGTTTATGCTTTATTTCGAAGTTTCAAAAAAAGTTAAAGAACTGTAAGCAACACATGCAAGCTTCTCATTGGCTCTCCCAAGGAAAATGCTCATCTGATGATTTGGAGCTGCTAAGATCCTCTTAATTTAGCTCTTAACGGACTCCACATTCACTATTCATATGCTGTTCATAAAAATGACATTTGATCACTTCACGTGTTACAAACTGTGACTCAATTAAAACTGCAAACCATTTGAACCAATGCTCTTAAAATAAATGTGAATTCTCGTTTTCTCAATTTTTTTGCCAATATGGTGTCTTAAATTGACGCCAAAAATTGCACTGGTTTACTTGAAAAATAGGGGAAATGTACATTTTAATTAGTTTTTACCAAAATGCACTCAATATTTTAAGTGAAACACAGAACGACATTTTTTTAAGGACACGTGCACAATCTTTTTAGCAATCACATAATTTTTTTAATGAAAATTCCAAGTCTCATGAATCATTTTTTACAGTGTAGAGCACGGAACTGTAAGTCAAAAAGATGAAGTGACCTAGAGAAATAACAGGTGTGAGTTATGTTGTTATTCTGACTGATCTCATCAACTGAACTTTACCACCAGATCGGAGGCGTCCAGCCACCCACTTAAGATTAATACATCCATAGCCCTTGTCATGTTGTGTTTGTGGATTGTTGTTTATGTTGAATTTAGGTACACCCGGCCGAGAAGAGAGGGGACGCCCCTCTGGTTGACAATTCCGCTGGTTCCAGCCATGTTGAATTGCTGACCTCCAAGCTGAAAGTGTTGTTTAAACTGAGTACAATCAGTTTATGTAACATGGTGTAAAACACCCAGACTCTAACTGATCTGAGATTTTTTTTCCTCGTTAGAGAGGTTTTTTTAATCAGATCTTAATAAGGTTTTTATGCAGATTTCAATACAATCTTGCTTGCTGATTATTTTATTTTACTTAAGAATGAATTGGTGCCTTTTTTCCTCACTAATCTCGAGGTTTTTGGCCCGATTCCAAAACATGTAGTAAACGATCAGATTTCAATACAATATTGCTTGCTGATTATTCTATTTCCTTTAAGAATGAATTGGTGCCTTTTTTTCCCTCACTAATCTCGAGGTTTTTGGCCCGATTCCAAAACGTTTAGTAAACGATAACATCCAAATACATATGCTCAATAATAAGATTTAATTGATTAATTTTATCGCTTCATTTTATTTCGCTTTAAAAAGAGTGGAATTGTTAGAATATTTTTAATATTTAATAACTTAAATCTTATTTCCAATATTAATATTAAGCTCTTATTATATTCTAGCCTGCGTCAATGCAGCCAGTCCAAGGCTGAAAGCTGTTGAATTGTTTTATACTCGTGTCTCCAAGAGATATAGATTAGTAACTAAAATCTAAATAATAATAATAATCTAAAAGTTGTTTTTACTTATTTTTCCCTATGAATCTGTGGGGAAAGATTAGAATGCAAGAAAACTTGACGTTGACGTAAATCCCAATTCCAGTAAACTTCTATGTCTCCAGTCTCTGTCTAAGTCTTATCAAAAGCAAGGACACTGGAAACGTTTAAACTAAGAAATCCTCACATTTACTTGACTATTCGTAATAATTATATTAATACTCATTTGTTATAATCATAGTCATTTAATTAACACCAATAACAAGACAATCAAATATATAAAAGTGATCATTCTTTTAAAGATTTACTTAGTGTGCTTTGAGACAGTTAAAACTGTGAGAAGCTTCTTAAAATAACTCAGAACTCAAACTCAGAACTTATATTAATTTATGATTGACCATAGATAATATTTTATTATATATTTGAAGATAATGCTTAGGCTATAAAACTCAAAGTTAGTGTTTAAGACTGCTATTCTTACTCTCCTCGTGTTGAGACCTCTGAAGGTCGAATGGAGACTGATTACATATCACCATAGCAACGCCTATCTTTTGTTATTGAATAGAGACCACGTGTAAGTCAGTCCTCTGACAAATCTCGTTTCCTGCTGATAGTCACGCAAGATATTTGACGTCATTTAGGGTATAAAGGATCCGCATTTCCTGACTGTGATTGAGTAATGCATTGAACGGCACAATAAACACGTGTTAACCCTTAACGCGGTGTCGGCTCAATTCATTACCCCTGGATCCAGCTTCCTGACAACTCCCTTCGACAGAGACCTGCAATCTCGGCCATGATGGAATGCCTGACTGATTTATAATTATTACGAAGCCTCCAAGAAAGATTAAAAATCTTTCATGTATCGTGGTGTTTAACTCCAAAAATGTCTGAAAAGTTTTATCCGTTTAAATTAAATGTTAAATTAAAATATTTAACCAGTTTTTTGGTTGTAGCATCTAATTTATTTCAAAGTGCAAAATAAATGTCCGGTAAAAGGCCCAACATAAAATGTTTTGAGTAGGTCAAACGGAAGGTAAAAAAGAAAAAGCAAGAAGGGGGAATTGGTGAAATGCAGAGAATTGTTTTTGTTCTGTGTTTTTGCTCAGTATTGTTGCCGTTTGCACTAAACCTACAAAGCAAATGGTTTTGTTTGTTCTTTTGCAATTATTGGTATCAATATGACGCGTCAATCTGGTCCAGTGGTTTTGATAGTCAAGCTAGTAAACTTCAAAACTTTTTGCTTCAACCTGTCCCACTTTCTCCATCTGAATTCAAATTAATTTCAAAAAGATTTATCGTTTAATATTCATATTATTATCTGCAGGTTACGGTAAATGTCGTATGTGTTCGACAGAACGTTCATATTTTTAAACTTAAAATAAAACGTATTTGTTGTAATAAAAATTTGTAAAACAATAAAAACCAGCCCACAAGCCTCATCATTCACAACGTTCACTTAGATCTTCACATTATGATACATGTCCACATTATTTATTGGTTGTATGTAAACATAACAAAGATATAAAAAAATGTAATGAAGATAAGAAATAATACAAGAACTGAATGACATTATTGTGTATATACTAATCAAATAGGCAATCAAATCACTGTCAGTTGAGTCTCAAAGACATTGCCTGTAGGGATTTTTAAACTCCAGCAGGTGTCAGTATTCAGCGACACTGAATTGACGCAGTATCAATACAGAGTGCCAATATGCCGAAGCGTGTCATGACGCCTCATCGACCCATCACTACATACAACCTTCTTTCGCCCTCTGTAGGTTCACTGTTCGGGTCAATTTGACCCTTCAGAAAAAAAGGAAGTTAAAAAGAGTCAGAAAGATTAAAAATGTGTTTCTTTGCAACAATGAGGCATAATACACCGCTGTCTCAGACTTGCACTCTCTCTCACTCACACACACAGTATCTTTGTACCGCGCTAAAATATGTAGCTTGGTGTTACATATACGTGAACTGAATCATTATATTTTTTTTATATGATGATTACACCAAAAAAGACAAAAAAAAATTTCAAACTTTGAAAGCGGGTCAATTGTGCTCTGAACATAATAGGGGGGTTAAATTACATGTTATTATTAATAATTAATGGTATTTAGCATAAAATCGTAAAAATATCAACAATACAAATAGCGCTGTCAAACGATTAAAATTTTTTACCTAGTTAATCGCACTTCCCCGACCAAATTAATCACGATTAATTGCAAATAAAAATAGTTTCCTAATAATAATTTAAACTGAACACAAATTAAACACTTGTTTAAATACTGTAATGTAATCAAAAATACTGTAATTTTTGATTAAATTTTTTTTTTTAATTTTTGATTTTTGATTAAAGAAAACAATGGGTAAGCCGGTCATAATAAAAAAAAAAGTAAATTTTATTGATGAAAAGAGATCACAGATATTTGTATATTTGTGTGGCAAAAGTATGGCACTGATAATCAGTCTAGCTGTAAAACGCTGATCACACATTTTCAGTGTTGGGAATGTTACTTTAAAAAAGTAATTAGTTACAGTTACTAGTTACTTCTAACAAATAGTCATTGAATTAGTTATTGAGTGAGTGACGTGGCAAACCAAACACGGGGTAGGTTTACAGATGGTTTTATGACAAACTGAACACGGAGACTGAAACACTCGAGGAGCACAAAGACAGGATTTGGAATAACTCAGTCTTTACACGAGGACTGGATGACGTGAACACACGTTGACATAGACGAGACCAGACAAGAGACAAGGCAAACCCAAGAGTACATTAGTATGTATTTTTACTTTGCTACCTGACACCTCTGTCTGTAGGTCAGTGACCCCGTCTCTGTAGGAGAGGGACGTTGCTTTTTCAGAAGGTCATTTTCTTGAGCTTTTGCACATTTTACTTTGATTTCATTCTGCTGCAATGAAATGGTCCTGTTTCCGTTTCATCTGCAGGCGACATGATCTATGGTCGTGTCATGGTGGAGAATTTG
The DNA here is from genome assembly GCA_017309775.1 of Paedocypris sp. Pulau Singkep. Classification (NCBI taxonomy): domain Eukaryota; kingdom Metazoa; phylum Chordata; class Actinopteri; order Cypriniformes; genus Paedocypris; species Paedocypris sp. Pulau Singkep. The sequence continues at coordinate 7,351 of JABUMW010020375.1, read as the reverse complement.
GGAGACTCGTTCATCTGCAGCACTGAGAAGGTTTTCCTTTGCACTGGTGCGGATGGATACAGCTTTGAGTACGGCTGCCTCGCAGACTCTCCGTCACACTGATTCTTCTCTTACTACTACACGTAGCACTATAAAGCATCGATTTATGGCCGACAACCAGAGAACCAGGGGTGTAAGGTACTTGAGTAAATGTACTTGGTTACTTTACTTAAGTATGTTTTTGGCTACTTCGTACTTGCACTGAGTATCAAAATATAAGCAACTTTTACTCTCTACTCCACTGCATTTGTGATTGAGTAGCAGTACTTTTCACTCCACTACGTTTGAATGGACACATCGTTACTCGTTACATTGTAATTGTGCGCAACAAGCCGGAATCGATTTATACCGCGGTAAATTTTTTGAGCGAACTAGGTGAATATCGCCATCTTTAGGCTGCTGCAGGTACTGGACACTATATGTGAATTAGAAACCACAAGAACGTGAATTAAGGGCGTAAAAATGTGTTTTACAAATGTTATTATGTAATATATAACTTTATATAATACATATAATATATAATTTACTAATCAGATTAATCATTTTATTTTATATCTACTTGCAAATTTAAGTGATTGAGTCTGACTTTTTGTTCTTTTTATCTACTTTGTTCTACCAGTTTTCAAACATTGAAATCATGAATATGTTTCATTGGAATCATGAGCATGAATAAAAATACTTCTTAATACTTAAGCTACTTTGACTCAAGTCTTTTTGAAATTGGTGACTTGTTACTTGTACTGGAGTAATTTTTACAGTAAGTAACTGTACTTTTACTCAAGTATGGCGGTCCGGTACTCTTTACACCCCTGCAGAGAACTCAGCTGGAGGGTTTGTGCGCAGGACAAGGCTCAGCCGGAAACTCAAGCCAGGACATTCGGGAACATCGGCTTCAGCGCTCTCCTGGCTGTCAACGATCCGCAGGCCGGGTCGAACGATTCACCATTGACTCCACAGGTTTATTCCAGGTATTTTTGGTCAAAATTAACATTCACACTAATAACAGGCAGAACATCGTTTCTACTAGAACTTGAAACTATAAATGCAACTATCTCAGTACAATGCACGACATTTTCAAGTGTTGAGTTTATTAAGCTTCTAATGCATTTATAATGGTGAATTAACTGTCTTATTAACATTTGCTATCTTTCTATTTGTCTAATGAGTGAAAATGCATATGTCATGATGAGTCGTTCACAACTTGACCAAAGGTTTATTCCTTATGTAAAATCCTTGTGTAAAATTTATATAAGTGAAATTCTGAACGTAAAGCTCAGCACAAACATCAATTTTTAACTTTAAGGTTCCAGAAGCTACCTCAATGAATGGGCGATTCACCCCTTATCTCCAAGGTCGGGCAGCTGTGTTCTGACGACAATATGTAAAAGAGTAACTTGTGTCTTGCTTTTTCTGTCTTATAAAATAAACGACAATTTTAGAACGGACAAGGACAGTGTGGTAAAACTCAGCTAAGAGCGAGAAAAGCTGTTTGGGTGTTGTTGCATTCTCCAGAAACCAACCTGATTATACAAACTCTGTGTTGAAGTCTTTTTTACTTGTTAGAAACGTTTCGGGAAGGCAAGATCCATCTTACAGAGCTAGACAAGATTTGAGAAGACCGCTCGATAGAACCAACATCAACTTTACAGTACTCACCAAAAATCCAACATGTTTCATTCTTCAAAACCAGTTTTTCGTACTATTCTTAGTGTGCTTCAGTTTCACGACCGTGACCTACAGTACCAAAGTTTCTACCACTGGTTTTTGGATGAAAGCTAATACCACGACTCTTTTGAGGTTTGAATCTCTGGAGCTCCTGATCAGTTCTTTGATCTGTCGGTCATGTTCTGCATCTCCTCAGGATTTTCCTCTCTGCATACTGCTTTAATTTTGCTTTCAGTTTCATTCATCTACATGGGTTGAAGTTCAGTACCAAAGGTGCTGAAAGACGACATTTAGGTGGTGTCTTCACATTATAATAGAGCTCTAAGAACTTGACTGTGGCTTCTTCGATATTTGTGCTTTCTCTTCTTCCACTAGTTTGTCCCACAGCCTATAATTCACCTCTACTGAACAAAAGTACAATAATTCCTATAATTTTTACCCATCACCTGACTTCTGTTTTTATTAATAATAATAATTAATAACAATGCTTTCGATTTATTTGAACGTCTTCTTTACATGTGTTCTTAAAGCGCCTCTTACAATGAATTATATTTTATTTTTCACTCTACAAGCACATTATTCTTGGATTTTTTTTATTTTGGTTTTATTTTTGATTTATGGTCAATTTTATGTTTGCATGGTTGTTATCTACACTTGTTGTGTACAAATGTATCATATTGTAAATGTAGATAAATGTTGAAACTCAAAGGATCACTGTTTTTAGCACTGCGTGTGTATGTGACTGTGTAAGAGAGAGAGAGAGAGAGAGAGTGAGAGAGAGAGTGAGAGAGAGAGAGAGAGAGAGTGAGAGAGAGAGAGAGTGTGTGTGTGTGTGTGTGTGTGTTACGCAAGCCGGTTCCTGTACTGAAGAATCTCTCTGCCGGTTCCAGGTCGCAACATGATTTGTCAATCTGTTCAGCTCGGGTTTTTGTTGCAACTGCTTTATGTGAGTTTTAGTTTGGTACGTTTTATTATTTTCTTTAATGTGTAGTATTTTATTTTAATAATGTCAAAAATCTGAAAGTCCTTTTATTTCATGATCTAATGAACTAGAAATGTATTAAGAATATACAAAATGCTGATCAAATTATTAATTAAATCATTTTTACGTTCCAATGTGTTTTTGGCTCCTCTAGGTCAACGTAGAATGGTCAAATTTACATCACTCTATGAAATAGATTGCAGAGTCATCAAAGTTTCTGGATGAACCGGCCAATTTTGGATGAATCGGCCAAGGTGAAGATTTATAATGGGTATTTTGAAGGGGAGAAGGATAGTTTTGTAAATGCCTGCCGAGATTGGTAGACTGTAAAGTTGTTTGTCAATACAGTAGGAGTTACATGTTGAGAGGAAAAGTCTATTATTTTATGCTTTTTCTGATCATTATAGCACATGACTGGGATCCTCTGACTTGTCTTTTTTTTGTTTTAGTCGAGGGATTAAAATAAACAAGACCAAAACCATAATGAATTGAATCGAATTGAAAAGCCTTTAATAGTTTACAAAAACAATTTCCACTGTTTTCAAAAACAGTATGGGGAGTGAAAATCAACATCATAATATGAATTGTAGAAAGCTCATTCTGGACAAATAAAAGAAAGTAAAACGTCAATCTCATTTCTGATGATGACTGGACCGGGGTGGATTGCCTCTGTGTTGTAATGACAGGCCGTCATTTGCCACACGTCAAGAAGGAAAACCGCAACGTCCCGAAAAGCCCATTGCAGGACTTTGTTCAGCTGAAGAGAATACCAATCACTACCGAAAATGTTCTGCCGTAGACACAGAAACATGGTTAGTCAGAAGAGCAGTATCACACCGCGGTGAAGTGATGGAGTGCCAGTACCTTGTATCCGGTGTTGCTGGTCTTGAGGATGACGATGGTGGCTGGGTCCCGCCATAAAAGATCCACAACGGTCCTACGGATCGTCAACACTCTCTGGATGAAATAGTCCAGAGGATACGTGGTGAAGTGCGGCCCCAGTGTGAAGACGATGACTGTGTGGGCTCCTCCACCCAGACCGTCAATCTCATTACTGATGTAGTGCACGTCAGCCATTTTGCTTTTCCGAGTGCGCAGAGGAAGGCCGTGAGATCTCCAGTGCATGACCAAGTTGTTCTCCACATCCACCGCCATGAGCGGCCCAGTCTGAATTTCAACGTGGAGGTTCATCTGCTTGAGAGCTGAAGACCAGTGATACAGAATAAGATGCGTTATGAGTCATTATTTATTGAGTGGTAGTTGTAGACGAAACGGCAAGATTCGCTTTACTCCATGTCAGTCTTCGGTCACGTTAATCCTATTAAAAAAATACAGTAGGAAAGCTTCTCTGTTTAAGCGCAACATCTGATAACCAGAGGTGTCAAGTAACGAAGTAGTACTACTTCGTTACCTAACGAAAGTAGAAAATTGGCTTACTTTTACTTTTCTAGAGTATTAATTTTTCCGCTTACTTTCTACTTCTACTTCTTATTTTTTAAAGCAAATATCGGTACTTTCTATTCGTTACTTCTTCAAAACCAGCCGCGTTACCGTTAGTTTTATTTCCGTGTTGAAACGATGTAAAAAAAAAACATCCGGACAAATCACGCGGGTAAATGATTGTGGTTGGATGAGACGTATAAACACGTATCATTCCGACGCCCTATTGGTTTTCGTAAGGTCCGTCACACCTGCGCATCGCGCTTTGTCGGCGAAAGAATGACGGAGAGGAGAGGAGAGGCGAGGCGGCTTTATGGATTCGATTAGTAATACGGTTAGAGCAAAAACGGCCCCGCGGCGCGCTTGCGCACACACACCAACACCGTTAGAAAGAGACGCGAAAATGCGGGTAAAACGGCAAACGAATGTTCAACATGTGTGAGGCGCAGTGACCGTGTGTAAAGCTCAAGTTCAAGTTCTGAGCATTTGTAAGACGCTTTTCACAGTTGAAACAGCTTTTTCACTGTCTCAAAGCGCACAAAAGCTCACGTGAACACTGATAAACATTTCAGTTAGTATCTTTGTGAGACTTTAAGATATATTATTTATCTTATACTAGATACGTGGAAGCTAGATTTTAGGTCGATTTAGGTCATTTTTTCATAACGTACGTATTTGAAAATAATCTATTTTGTTACAAGTTTTTACAGATTTATCAACCTCCTGTGTGATTTAGTGTCATTGAGGCAGATTGCACAGAAGCTTTGTAATAAAATGCATTAATTTTCAATGTAATTATAACAATTTAATAGAACAATATAGTTCTATAATGCTATTTTTTGTCCTCGCATTACTTTTACTTTTATACTTAAAAGTAGTTTCATCGGTATCAGTAACGCTACTTTTACTTTAGTAGAATATTGGGCATTTTACTTTTACTTTCACAGAAGTACTTTTTGACTCAAGTATTTCTACTTCTAATGAAGTAACAAAAGTGACTACTTTTGACAGCACTGCTGATAACTGCAATCTCGGGTCGGGCCAGGTCCGGTCCAGAGGGAATACTGAGTCCACTGTATATCTATAGCTACAATTCTTTGGTGACATGTATATTTTAATGCGCAGTGCTAAAAATAGTGATAAATTATTTCTGGGAAAAATAATTGGAAAATAATACTTCAACCTGCAACCCTTGTGACAAATTCTGCTACCAACCACTGGACTACAACTGCCACAACTGACTTCTAATGCTCCTTATTTTGTAAGTCTTTTTGGATAAAACCATCTGCCCAATGACAATACCACCAGACATAGAGTCAGCTTCTTCCCTCAGGCCGTGTTTGAGCTGAACTCTACAGGACACAGTCTGAACCTTGTGCAAGAAATGCGCAATAACGTTATGTATGTTTCCTTTATGTCATGCCATTGTTTTTTCCTTTTTCTTGTTTCTTTTGTTTTATTTATATATTTATGTTTATATTTGCAAAAGAGGGGGAAAGATGGAGTCTAGTCAGAACTAGACTGAAGTGGCTGAGAGGACGTTGTGGAAAATCGAGACCATTCTGGACTATCGCACCGCTTGAGAAGCACGTTCAGCATAAGACTCAGACTTCCACGCTGCACAACGGAAAAAACACGGAAAATCCTTCATCCCCGTAGCCATCAAACTGCAACATATACAGGTTGTTTTTCCATCCTGCGAATCACCACCATGTGTGTGACGGCTAATATAGTGTATAATTCTGAGAGTGAGCCTTTTTTCATGAAGAACTACAGTAGTAAACATGAAACTCACATGGAACTTGCTTCAGAAGAAAATCAAACCACTAGCTGTCTCAACGTGGAGTCTCCCATCATGTGGATGATTTTGTCTTTCAGACACTGTTTGGTGGTTTCAGCTGTAAAATGGCGGGTTTGGCACAAAAGATCACATAAAACACTCCGTGCTTTTACTTAGGTTTTTTTTTAAATTAAATTACTTGATGGACACATCAAATGGAAAAACGACTCTTTTGTGCAGATGGAAATTGCTCCATTTTCAGACCAAAAACCTGCAGCGAATGTGCAACTGGTGGGCAAAGCAGAGAATTCAAGTTAACAAAAATAAATGTAGATAGACAGATAGACCGACATAACGACAATGATCTTCAAAATGATGTATTGTTGCTAACTATATTTCTCTTATTTATAAAAATATCAGTTTCACCACATTTTTTTTTATTGTCAGAGTAAATAATTTTACAAAACATTTACAACGTAAAAAAACACAATACACATGCAATGAAATACACAAAGTACGTATTATATAAAGAACATTCTAAACCAAATAGAAAAAATACATAAATAAATAAATAACAACAAAAAACAAATTTTAGCGGTAGAGATGTTTGGAAGCAGAAGGAAAACGAAACATCTGTTTACCGTTTACAGTAGTCTACTCTACTGTACAAAACAAATTTAAATGTCTCGCTCTGCTGGGAATGTGCGGTATTAGTTCGGTTTTAGGCAGTTGTTTGTTAGTTGAATTAATTGAGTTAATTGAATTGAAAAAGCCTTTAATCGCCCCACAGCTTAAATGTAAACATTTAAATAAATGAATAAGTAGTGACAAGCTAACGTGAAAACAAAGCAAAAGAAACAATATAAGCATTACTGACAAAAGTCCAGACAAATCGACAAATCGGCCTGAAGTCGAATTTACTTTCTTTCTGGGGTTCTCAACACAAAGCATTAACTTAGTGTTACTTGCTGCGCTTATGTAAAATATATTCAGACAAACGATTATACAAAATTACAAACAATTGTATCACATTGATTTACAGGCAATATTTTTACGTAAATTTAAAAACAAAAAAAATTCTTGTAAAATTTCCTCAGGTTAACAGCAGGGTAACATTTACAAGGTCAAAAAAATCATTTTTACAGTGTACCCTACACATGTTCTCTCTTCTCACTGATGAAAGAGAGGAATAACTTTTAAAAAAGTGAATCAATACATCATCATTATGTGAATGAAAAAGCTACACAGACATCTTCTTAAGGCCAGAGAGAATAACAAAATGAAAAAAAAAATATTTAATATGATATATATATATATATATATATGTATATATATATATATATATATATATATATATATATATGCTAATTATGAAGCAGGATTAGCGTAAGTATCTACAGTTTGTACCAAAAGAAAAAAATAGTTAAAATCGTGTGTGTGTGTGT
>MU204393.1:127427-144237 GCA_017309775.1 Paedocypris sp. Pulau Singkep | reverse complement strand
TCTCTCTCTCTCTCTCTCTCTCTCTCTCTCTGTGCCTGGCTTTGTTTTCAGTTAAGGCAGTCAGGTATGCGTGGTATGTATTTTTCGTTATATTATTTTCCTTTTTAGTGTTATTTAGTCTCTTAAAATTGTATTTGTGTGTGTTTTTCTTTGTGGAATTCTACTGGGGGTTTTTTTACGAATGAATTATAAATTGATGTCCCAATCACATTTTTGGGCTCCCAATCATTTATCATTTAGGCGATCACTTAGTTACACAATAAGTTACTCACTCAAAATGGTAACACGCTATTTAACAAAGACGATGCTGGTTGTCGGATGCTTCTCGGATTCTGGATTTGACATGACATTTTTGCAATATGTGATTTGTTTTTCAGGAATTGACCGTGATGAAGCAAGTCTTGATAAGCATGGGCTCGCAGCAACACGGAAGACCTGTTTCCTTACATCCTGCTAGCCTCAATTTAGCTCCAGCCACATCAGTTCACAGACTGGAACCGCTAAAGAGAACAGAAGAACCTCCGTCCGACCAAGGTCCTCAACCCACGTTGTTTGTGAGTGCCATCATCTGTAAATATTCTGTAATTTAGGGAAATGCTTTTCAAACGGCTGATTAACAATGAGAATAAATATCGCATTAATAAACTGCAAACCATTCACGTGGCTTGCCTCATGGTTGATTTGACAAGCTTTCTTAAAAGAGATTTAATATAATAATCACTGTGTTTGTATTTGCTTTATTTACAGATCAATAAAAAGCCTCCAGCGCTCTGCAGAAATCTCAAACGGACAACCAAATAATGAACTTGTTGAACTTGTTTTTGTGTCTTCAGGTGTTCAGCTTTCACAGATTTAACTGAAAGTGTTTTAAGCTCTTTTACTGGTTGCACTGGTTTGTAATCACAAATGATAGACAGTCTCTCCACTTTGTCATTATTTTGTGGTGCTGTTTTCCAGAAATTTGCAGGAAATGTAACAATTTTACCTTTTTTATCGTTGTACATCACATATGTTTGTATGTTGATTGTATTGTCAATATGGCCACAAGGGACCATAAATAAATGAATGTAAATATGTAAATTGTGCTGTGCTTTTACCATCCAGTGACACAACAATAACTTGATTATTTAAGAAATGTACTAATTACTGATCCGTTCAACTTGCAAAAGTACCGATGCTTTACTCACAGTAACAATTCCTGCAATAATTAGACCATAAACTGAAGACCAATAAAACCTTTTTTAGGATTTTAAACGCACATGCATTCCTTTCAGCCGCAGAAATGCTTTCTACACCATAAATTTAGTTCATCCTTAATTATTCTAGTTTTTAAAATGCTGTTCACGGTATCTGCAAAGATATTAACCCAAACATGTATTACTAATTAGCTAAATGTCTTGCTTAAAAGGATGCTAAACCATATAAAATCATTATATTACAAATTAAAATATTGAAATTAGATTAATTGATGAAATCATCACATGTTTTGCTTTAAATGTGTTTTGGCTGTTAAATGATACCATTTGCAGGATCGCGAAAGTCTTTTGCTATGAATTCAATCAATCACGAATAACCGGAGCGACTGGATTGAGCTTTACAGGATTTCACTGGTTTTGGATTAGAAAATAAACGTTTCACGCATTTACGCGATTTAATGTCCCTCTATTCGATTTAACAGTTGTGAATTTGTTGTATGAAAGGCACAATTCAAATTGTCTAAGGTTTTATGAAGACTGCCTTTTAAAGAGTTTCAAAAATTGATGGCCAAACATTTCATTTCTATACATGACGTTGACGGCTTTTTCCCCGTACACGCTTTTGTGTAGTTGGCGCTCCCGGGAAATGAAAAATATAACGGTAATAAAGCTTTGACAAATATGGGCGTATGTACTGTACTTTCAAAGGCAGACCACGCCCTGCTCACCCGCACCACGCCCGCCAGAAGAGCGAAGCGACTAGTGTCTGGTGCGAATTTTTAGTTCTGGAAAAAAATGTTTTACGCATTTACGTGATTACATTTCATACAGTTTAAAAAGAAGTTGTGAGTTAATTGTGGGAAAATTGTAGTTGGGACAGTGTAATGTAATATTAAGACCATGTCTTTATTAAGACAGCTGTCTATAATGGTTTTGCCTTATAAGTTTTTTATTGATGGCCAAACATTTTATCTCTATACATTTGTCATGGTTGACTGCTTTTTCTGCACGTGTAGTCGGCGGCTCGGCGCCCTTGGTAAATGGAATAATAAAACTAATAAAGCTTTGATGAAAATGTAGGCAGGCACCTACATTGTCCACTTTTAAGTCATGTTTGAAGACCCATTTTTATTCCCTGGCGTTTAATCGCGTCTAGGCTCTAGATTTCCACTCTCTTACTGCTTTTACTTTTTGTTGTCTCGACTATGGTGCTCAATTATGTGCAACTTTCATCCATCCTGTTTTGTTTTATTGATGTGTAATGGTGTAGTATTGTGGTGTGATACTGTACTAATCTGTTATATGGTTTGTACAGCCCTTTGTCCAGCCAAAACTGTCAAAAAGGGCTTTATAAATAAAATTGAGTTGAGTTGAGTTGAGTTTGACAAACGTACCCACTTGTTTTCAAAAGCAGGCCACGCCCTGTGTCCACCAGCACCATTCACTCCAGAAGAGCGAAGCGACTCGCAGCTAATGGGAATTTTTAATTCGGTAAAAAGTTTCACAAATTCACGCATTTACACGATTAAGATTCATATAGTTTAAAAAGAAGTTGTGAGTTAATTGTGCGAAATTTTAGTTTTTTAGGGACGGTCTTTAGTAAGACACCTGTCTGTAACGATTTTCAAAAATTGATGGTTAAGCATTTTATCTCTATACATTTGTCAGGGTTGACGGCTTTTTCCCGTATGCGCTTTCATGTTGTCGGCGCTCCTGGCAAATGGGAAAAATAAAACGACAATGCGCTTTGATAAACTTACGTGCGAGCTTTCAAAGGCAGACCACGCCCTGTCCGCCCGCACCACGCCCTCCAGACGCGCGAGTGAATCGCCTCAGAGCGCTCGAGCGACGCCACTCGCCAAGACGCGTCGTGTCGTGTCGGAGAAACGCGGGATTATGACCGCTGCGCTCGCCTCTGGACAAGATGACCTGTTGTCGCTTCTTAAAACTTTCTCCTCCAGCTTCCAGGGTGACTCCGTTGTTTTGCCCTTTGGATCAAAGGTTTGTGACACGGAGCGATTCTCGCCGGATGACTCTCCTCAGGTACAGTGTAGTTTCTCATCTGACACCCTCATTCTGACGAGCATCATCTGTCAAACTGACTCTTGCTTTGCACCTTGTACGTTGCACATTTTTATTTCTCGTTTGAAATGAAAAACAAACAAACCCTAGAACCATTCTAGCGAGGTAGACTTCTAGAGAACATTGACATATTTTAACAATTTTAAACATATTTTAACTTTATACATTCTTTTTCGTCGTGTGACAACTATTTTTCTTTCCATTTTGTTGAGTGTAAAATACTATGCGTATTTAGTACAGACCAAAACTTTGTACACACCATCTGCTGTAATTCACAGTTTTCTTCGAATGCAAAAGGTTTTCTTTATTGTCATCACGATTATGAGAGATGCTGAAGGCATCAAAACTATGAATGAACACACATGGAATTATATACATATACATACAGAACAAGAAAGTGTGAAGCAACAATCTCTTGAAGCTCCTCAAGAGAATTCCAAGAGTGTGCAAAGTAATCAAAGTAAATTATGTCATGTAATTAATTCCGCGTGTGTTAATTCATAGTTTGATGCCATCAGTGTCAATCTACAATTTCATAGTCATGACAATAAAGAAAATGGTTTGCATGAGAAGGTGTGTCCAAACTTTTGGCCTGTACTGTACTGTACACACACATACACACTCACACACACACACACACACACACACACACACACACACACACCTCACACAGAGAAAGAGAGAAGTGGGTATAGATAGACTTTTTAAAAATCCATAATAATCTCTAAATTGATCTCGTGTAGTAGCAAAGACATTGTTTGAATTAGTAGATGCGTTACGTTTAAACGGCACGTGAGATTGAAATAACTCGACGTTACATAAAAATAACTAGGCCCAAATAACTTTGGTCTTGCAGAGGTTTCTATTATAAGGCTTATGTAAAATACACTTCCCTGGAGCAAATAACTCGACATTAGATAAGGTGCAAATAACTTTGGTATTGTCAAGGTTTTCATTGAAGGCTACTTAAAAACATTTCCCTAAAGCAAACCCAGCGGCTTCATAGCTGCGTCCATGTTAGCATGTTTGATGTGGTCATCTCACAGTAGACCTACAGGTATGAAGCATTTTTATGGAGAGTTCTACTTATATCCAGAAATAAGCTCCATATACCGGTTCAAAGACTCGTTTTCAGTGCAGTTTTCCCCTATTGTGTAATATACGCCTAGATATTGTAATTTGGTCTTGTGTTGGAAGTCTTTAGTTGCTAGATCCTAATGTTAAATGTTGTACACTAGTGATGTAGGTTTGTCTATATGTCAACCATATCGAAATTGTTCATCCAGTGGTTTACAAATCCAGATTAAACACATGATGTGTAAGATTAAACCTTGATATATTTGGTTAGAAAATGTTGAGGTATGTTTTGTAACTGTATCTTAGGATATTGTCTTACTGTTGTGAGCAATTTAGCATTAAGACATAATGTTGAGTACAGATCTTCTTGGTTTTTTGGAGTTCCTATTTGCGATTCTCATAAAACCGCAAATTAGTTTAATATTCGTTCTTTTCTTTCTTTTTTTGTCTCGAGAATGTCTCGAGAATGTTTTTCTCATATATAAGTAAGTGTGTTGTGTTTATTGTGTTTATTTATGGCAGACGCCTTGTGGTAAATAACATCAATTGATTTTAAAAACGTTTGTGTTAACGAAAGGTTTTTCTGGAGCGACGAACCTTTGAAGCTAATTGTCATAAAAGGAGGATGTAATTGCAGAATACTAGATACTATACTAGATTATGACAGTTGGTGAACAGAGAGATTATATTTGGTGTTTATTTCGTTTTTATTTATTAGTGTAATACTATAACTATAATTGTATACTATAAACAAATTAAGTGCTGGTGGAAAATATAGTCTTAACTGAGAGAAGTCTGCTTTATTGAGTCCAAATTATGTCTCATACCACAAATTAGTGCTCAAATAACTTTTAGGGCAAAAGAAAAGTCATTAACATTGTAAATGGTGAAACTATTGATGAATATGCAATTTGTTTATAACTATTTTGCTAAATATTACGTATCATATTTAGTGCACAGGCACTTAAAACCAGAATTCTACACTGTGGTATGCAGTGAATCTCTGTGCATTAATGTAAAGTAAAGTAAAGTGAGTGAGATTGTCAATATTTCATTAAGAATGTACAAATAAAGTTATCTTCAAAAACTATGAAAAATGTAAGTAATCAGATGCTAAATGTAACTACAGTAGATACTGTACTATTTCCAAGTATTACATTGAAAACAAGTAACTGTAGTTACAGTGATCTATGCAATAATTTGCAGACTGTTGTGAACTAATACACTTTGAATTAGTTAGTGCCGCTTTTTTGGGGCAAAATAGTCGAGTCCCCATGTGTCCCAGTTAACAGGAGTTGACTGTCGACAGTTTCATTCATTGTATATTGTGTATGTTTTTTTTTTTAACTGATATTAGTGTTGATATTATTTCCTTTATGTTTTCCAGGCTAGATTAGGAATAGACGACGTCCTGCCTCCAAAACCTGCGACTCCCTCAGATCCAAAGAAGCCCGACCGAGACTGTCCGATATCTGCTTCGGACTCTATCTTTGCTGATGATAACAGTGTTCCTTACAGCATCAACATGAACGTGTTCCTGCCTGACCCTTCATGCCTGCGAGCCAGCCCGTGCCCACCAGCACAGCTTTCGCTTCCTGCCCAGATCAAAACCCAGGCGGTTGAGGTTCCTTCTTCTCAAACGGTGCCAAATGGAATCTGCTCCCTTTTCTCAACCAGTTTTCAGGAAATTTCTGGACACACCGCGCTGATGTTGCCTGATTTCACCGGCACGTTTCACTTCACTCCAGAAGATTCCACTATTGATCACGTCTTTGTGAAGCAGGAGCTGGAGGATTTTGACCTCCCTCGGGATGGGTCTCTCTTCCAACTTCTCAACTCAGAGCTGGATGCTCTTCACAAGTACTCGGAAGCTTCCACAGACTCTCGCTTCGATAGTCAAATGTCAGAGATACCTCTTCATCACGTGTGTCAAGTGACCAATCAGAGCGTCTCTGATTCATACTGTGATATTCCCACCACTGGTTATAGTCTTGTGACAAGTCACATCCCTCAGATCAAAATTCCCCATCTTCCTTCTCGTCTCGCATCAGTACCAAACAGGCCGGAGTCAAAGCTTGGAAAAAGTCTGACACCTCCACCATCATATGCTGCTTCTATTGCCTCCAAAATGGCGCCAACCCCCGTCACAGCCGAAACTCCCACGGCCACAAGGTCCTTGCCTGACCGCAAGACCAATCCAGACCTTGAAAAGCGACGCATTCATCACTGTCATTTTCCAGGTAGATGAGTGTACAGTATGTTTAACATCTAGTAAATAGCAGAAAAAAGTACATGGTTGGTGTTAAAAAAAGCAAAGGGATAATTATTTCAATAACTGGTTAAAAGGTATGAGTATAAGATTAGCAACATGCAGAGACACATCTTGCTTATTTGAAAATCGTTTTTTAATTGTGCTCTGTTCAGTAATTAAAACATGTTAATTTGTGCAGTATTTATAGTTCCTTTGGTGTAGTTTGGGTTTTTGAACGGTTGTAAGTTCAGCTGGATTTAATAGTTTTTGTTTTTTAGGTTGTAGGAAAGTTTACACCAAGTCTTCCCACCTGAAAGCTCACTTGAGGACACACACTGGTAAGAGTTCTTCTAGTACAACTGTTTTAATTTCTGCTCAGAAGAGCTGAAATGTATTATACACATGCGCGTTCTGAAAAGTAAAGAGTGTGTGCGTGCGTGTCATTATGGCCACTAGGGATCAAATTGAAATTGTGATAATTTTGGATTAAAATTAAGATTTAGAAAATAGATGGATGTTAACGCTGCGCGTTTAACGAATGGAGGAGAATTTTAAGATTTAAAATTAGCTTATAGGCGTAAGCTTAAATTTAAATAAGCACTACTCGTATACTGTATTTACGTACCCCGCAAATATAAGCGCCCCCATGATTTTTCAGGCATAAAACAAAAAAAAAACAATTTTTTTTTTCATTTTTGGCTAAATTAAGTTAAATTTCCCTTGTTGAATGCTTCTTTGTTTACAAACCTTGTTACTCGTATCACTTTTCATGTCGTTTGACTTGAATAACAGAAAAAAATAATCTATTCGATTGGAACTACACCAATCGAATTCCAACTCTACAACAGATTTGATTGCGAATCCAGACACCCTTTGCGCAGAATAGCTCATTTTATAACATATGCTGTGTGAATATGACTATAGCTAAATAGTGTGTTTCTCTGTACAGCAGACAGAGCGTTTTGATTGTGTCTATTCCTTGGATTTTTTTTACTTCCTGCCCGTGTTCTTCATTTTCGACTGTTCTTTTTCGGCGATAACGCTTTGAACTCCGTTTTTAGCTGTTAGCGCGAAGCTACCCAGATGTCTCTGTTTGTTGTCAAATATATTATAGTATTTAGTATAATCTTATTTAGTAAAACCATTTTTGTTCCAATGTTATTTTGTCCCTGTTAAGTGTCGCCGCATGGCTAACATTTCTTTATTTCTGTTAGTGAGTCAATAAAAGCTTATATAAATGTCTGCCTCCGGAACCATGGTTTACAGAAAGAAATAGCACCGCTGCATAAATACGACAATTTCTCGTTTATTTGTGTTATTTGTTCCTGGTTTGAAATGTGGAAAAAATGGGCGCCTACGTTTACGTGCATTTTTTTAATGGGCACCCTTCTAGTTTTTGAGCTTCTAAAATGGGAGAAAAGAGGTGCATATGTATCTACGGTTCTGGTTATAGTGTTATTATGACACAAAGATTGTCCCTTTGCTTTGTGTTTAGGTGAGAAGCCGTACCGCTGCACGTGGAGCGGCTGTAACTGGGAGTTTGCGCGTTCCGATGAGCTGACGCGTCACTTCAGGAAGCACACGGGATCCAAGCCCTTCCCATGTTCCGTTTGCAGCCGCCGCTTCTCTCGCTCCGACCACCTCGCTCTCCACATGAAGAGGCACCAGAGCTAAGTACTCGTGGACACAATCTGATTATCATCACGCACTAAATGTAGTGTAAAAAGAAAAAAGTAAAAAGTAAAAAAAAAGTAAAAAAAAAAAAAAAAGTAAAAAGTTTTATCATCCAAACGTTTGTCATGTGAGGAAAATGTATTTGGAAGTTGAAATCTCTTCATTCTTTGCTATCTTTTGTTGCAGATGATCTGTAGGGTAATTCCTCTTGATGTCTTTCTCGGCTTAATACGCATTATATAATTGTAATTCACACGACGTGTTAAACCTATACGTGTATTTTAATGTTTAAAATGTACGAAAGGGAAGGAAACTGAATTACGTAACTAGCCAGGCTCGATCAGAAGTGCGTTGGATCGTTGTGTGTAACTGTAATCTACAGTAGTAGTGAAGGTAAACGATACACATGATCAACGCACACCCAGACTGCTTCGCGCTGTAATGCACTTTACTCATATTGTGTAAAATACGAAACAATTATCTCCGACCGATACAGATTCTGTTGACAGATCAAGCCGCTTGATTTAGCATTAAGTCACTTTGAGCCATATACATTGGCAACATTTTGGGAATGACCCTAGTTTATTCCAAAATCACCTGCAAAGACATAGTTGGAATGTTTAAAGTAACCAAGCTCTTATCTTAACCTCAATGATCGGTATTGGAGATTACTCTTTACTTTAAATAAAAGTAAACGCAGTTTGTGCTGTTGGTGTGTAAAGTGCAAGAAGCTCTTAAACATTTTTTCTGAAATGGATCAACAATTCCTTCTTGTAGTAGTAGTAGTAGTAGTAGTAGTAGTAGTAGTAGTAGCAGCAGTAGTAGTAGTAGTAGTAGTTTATTCTCCTTACAACTTTGGAGTACAACATTGTAACAAAATTACGGAGAGAGGGTCGCCGGTAAAAAATTGTTTACAATAATTATAATATATAAATATAATTACAATAAATAATGAATAATAGGTAAACAATAATTTACGGGGTCAACCGCCGGATCATAACAAATATGACAACGAATTATAGAGCAAAAAGGTTCAAATCTCTTTTTTTTTCTTTTTTTAACGAAATGGATGTTTGAAACCACATCGCCTCGTTTGACGCAATGGCTTCAACACGTCTCTTCTTGTGGATGTTCTTGTCGTTAGCTTTTTTGATTCTCAAACTTAAAATACACGTTCATCAATAACTTTTTGCAGGTTTCTTTTTATTGTAGGATGGGTTACCTAATTATGTTGACGATGTTCATATTTTGAACGTGCTTTGTAGAATGAGGAGTGTTTGTGATATTACTTTAATGTTTTTTTTGATTATTTGTGTGTTTGTTTATGTTTCCATGTATTTCGGTGTGTATTTTGAAAGCATTTCTACTTTGTTTTAATGTTTTTTTCTGAGTGGAATAAAATCAATTAAAATATAAAACAACGATGTTCCAATGAAGTTATTCACTAAATGCAGTTTTGAAATATATGACAGTGTGGCCATAAAGATATTGCAAAGCATGTTTTGTTTTTTTAATTATGAATTTTAAAGTGAATAAATACAATTTTGAAAATACAAAATTTCACACTTTATTTTAAGGTATTTTGCTCTAACTTGCAATTGATAATTTAATTTTTTGTTACATATGAATGAATAATATGTAAATAAATGATAAATAATTATTAAATAATAAAATAATTATTTTCAGGCTATTACAATAAATCTTAGCAAAGGTCAAAAACCAATACGAAGCACATTTTGGAGGCATAACCGATAATACATGTTGTTTGATGAAAATTGTAATTAATTAACTTTAGACCATTAAAACAAATCTTTAAAATGCGGTAAGCCTTTTTACTGTGTTAAATATCGTAATTTTATTCATGCTAATTAAATATTTTTAAAACAAATATAAAATTAAAAATAACATTGATATTAAAAACTTTATTAAAACCATATACAGTAATTTGTAGGCGCTTTCCACTGTGTTACACTTTCAATAGTTCTTTCAAGTATATGTAGATTTGTTTCGACCTCCGGCTTTTATTTATCACTAGTCTTTTTCTCTAAAATCAATAGGGATAAAATGACTTTATATATTGACAATGTTTTAAACAGAAAACCTTTTGGTCAAATGTGCATTGCTGACATCAGCGTGAGATTTTCATGACATGAACAAAAAAAATAATGCATTGAAATTACGTACTTTTTATAAGACTGAAAATTGTCTGAAAGCCAACTATTGTATGCAAATGTAATCGCGGTAGGTAGGCCGACCCCTTTCACGACTAATGAAATTCACTTTAGAGAACTATTTAGAACTATTATGAGAACAATACCAGGGAAAATTTAGATTCCAGTAAACATTTACCGTAGTGTCTTTACTGTCCCACGCTTTGTGTCATACATTATCATTGAATCATTTTAATTCATGATCAGTTTTCTTGGGAGTACAAATAGTTTCAAGCTGCGATGTGTTCTGTGAAACAACGTGGCTTTTGGTAAGAGAGCACAAATCACTGTAAAGGAAACGGAGCCTTTTCGTTGCTTCCTTCACCTCTGCATGTGTTTTTATTTTAATTCCTCCGGAAAATCTCTGACCTGGACTTAATGAATTTCAGATGTCAGGAGGCGGAAGAGTGAAACCGCCCCGGACCTTATTATTGTTTTTCAACGTTCCCAGTGTGATTTGTTACTCCTACGTGTCACATACTCTCCACTTATTCCCAACTCTTTCTCCCCCTTTGAACCATTTGGTGGAACATTATAGCTATTGTGTGTCGATTGCTAGGCCTCTGTTTAGCCTACAATTCTATACTTCAAAATACCTTGCACTTTTTGTCCGATTAAGCTTGTCTAATGGGCAAATATTTAGATAATAAGGTAATCGTGCACTCTTTGTGGCAGTTTGTGTAATGATTCAGACATAGGACCTAAGTGGGGCCCTTACTGTAGGTACCGTATTCTAGTGACTTGCACTTTAGTAATTGTATTGTTACTTTAATAAGTATATGATTATGCGAATAATGATGACGTTGCACTATTTGATTGGTTCTAAGTTGCCAAGATGCCGCGTGAGATAGAAAAAATAGTAAATAGGGGAAATATAAACTTTGCGCTCAAATGTTAAATCTATACTCACATTAAACACATTATAGTTATCAACATGACTTATTATAGTCATCAATGTGTAAAAGCGACATCTGGGCAAATTAAACCAGACTGCACACCAGAAATAAAGGTTTTCTACACAGTCATTCATTTACTCTATGATTCGTGATTGGACCGAGTGCTGTAACTGGGGTGTGATGTCACCATTATTCGCCAGCCCGAGCCGATCTGGTACCTACACCGGCTGTCCTGCTTGTACTCTTCAGTTTAGTACACCATCATAGCCGTTAGCTAACAGCTAAATCCCACTTCTGACACCAATGTGGCGACTCGGCAGGGTTACGCAACACTCCCGAAGAGCACTGATGTCTTTTAGATACTCGTGTCACAATACACCGCACGACTCCTTTAATCACACTCATTCCACACACATCTACAACACAACAGAAACACCACTGAATTAAGTACACACAACACAAATGGTAAGGTTCCGTTTGTCCAGTTAAGAGTTAACAAACATGAACTTCACATCAAACACAGCACAACGACACAAAAAGATCGAAAGATCTCAAAACAACACTTAAAAAGACAACAAAACACACAAGTTTGCCTTGTGGGAAGGACGCGGAAGCAAGCGATTCAGCGGGTTGCTACAATATCTTTACTTTACTGTATCTTTATTGTATTTTTATCTTTTTTCTTTGTCTTATTTTTTTTGTATTTTATTCACATTTTATCTTTTCTTTTTATTGTATTTTTATCTCTTTTTCTTCATTTTTTTTATTGTATTTCTTTGCTCGCTTGCACCAATGTTTAAATGCTGAATAATCAGAAAATACATTTCACTACATGTTGTACATGTTGAATTTGAAATTGTAACCGTGCTCAGTATTTAACCAATCAGCGAAGACACACACAAACGCTGAGCAGTGGGCAGCTTTTTGGGTTCTACGTTTTGTACATTTTACGTAGTAGCTACATAATTTAGTCATAAACTCTGAAAAGTATGTAAAGTCAAGATAATGTTATTTATCAGTTTCTCGTCCTTACAAGAGCACTTGTGTTTACTGTGTGTGAAGCGACATTACAGTGACTCATCAAAAGGCTCATTGATGGTTTGAAAACGAATAATGCCACATCTGGACTTCCGGAGGCTGAACAATAGAGCATTTAGCCTTTGATCCAGTTTATTTCATTATAGCTTTAAAGGCCACCCACGCAGAGACTTTGCTGGAAGCATGATAAGCACAAGGGAATTTAAACTTATGGTTCTAATCATGTTCACTGACAGTGGTTAAAAATCAGGTTTTCCCCTCTTGAACAACAGTTGTTCTGTTTTAAACCAACTTTATTTGTTTTGGTAATGGTTTGTTTGAAATAATTCAGTGGTTAAAGTGTGTAAATGGTTTAGTGGCATAAATGAAAAGATTTTCTTTGAACAAATATATCTGTTAATTTAATAACTGTTATATATCTATATCCAAGGGGCTTGGGGGGGGGGCATATACACGACTGTTTTTTTTTTTTACTTTACAGTAATTTAGCAGACGGTTACATTTTATTACAATTTTTACAATTCAACAAATTCCTGCTTTCCCTGGGAATCAAACCCATGCTCCAGCGCTCTACTGACTGAGCTACTTTTTATTTTCTGAATTCACACATGAGAATCATCACTATTATGTAGTGCCCCTGAAAAATACTATACATTCTACTTTTCTATGTGATTAATTGAAGTTCTAGTACTTTACGTAGTGAATCTTTACGTGCAAGATCTGTTTGTTTTTGGGCTTCCCCCCCCCCAAAAAAACGGAATCACCCGGGGAAACCGACCAGTCATCTTGGGACGTTCGCTGCTACGTCCGAGATAAATCCAGATTCAGAAGCTGTCCCATACGGACCTGATGATGCCAACCAAACCGACCGTTTTGATATAAAATCTAGCTGGCCAACCAAATTTAACTGGCACGGCCTTAATTTTAGTGGACGGGAGATTGCATTGGCCAATTGAATGTTAAGCAATTTTAGGCAGCAAATTATTGCAAATGAATATCGGCAGATGAGATAACGATTGCGGTCATTAAAAGTTATTGAAAATAAAGAGAGAGAGAGAGACAGAGAGACGTCGACCAAGAACAGAGGAGTAGGATTTTATACAAGTGGCTGAAAATGAGTTTTTCCCCCATGGTGGTTAGACAAGGTAAGGTGGCTTTGGCTTTGTATTTGGAATCCAATTTCACTCTATGAATGGTAGAAAATGGATAGAGACCATTTGTCGTGGCAAAAAGAGTCCAGAGGGAACAGGATTTATTTTACTGTCATCAAAAATTTGTTTTGACAGAAGCACACATTTCAAAGTACGTGTGTTGAAACATTGGAAGAATCGAGAACATTTAAATGACAGGACATTGAACACTTTTTCCACTAAATATGTGGCTTTACAAATTTAAAAAAAAAAAAAAAGCAGAATTGTAAGCAGCTACTGATAAAAATGATGATGATGATGATGATGATCATCATGTCAAATTTGCACAGGCATACTGAGTAAATAAAATCTGTTAAAAACATGAGGGTAACAATTTTACACATGTGAAATGTTTAAACTATTAAGGTGTTGCCTTGCCAAAATGCCTCGATGTTTTTTTTTTACAGAGTAGAGTAAATGTATTGGATATTGCCAATGATTTCTAATTGATTCCAAATCTCGAAGCTATTAAAATGTGCTGGTCATTAAACGATTGACTTATACTGACCTCTGGTGGTCAGCGGTGTCGGGGTTAGGATAAACGCTTTTACAAAGTCAACATGAATTAAATTACACAGTCGACTATTTTTCAGTCTTTTGATTTTAAAAATATGGTCTAAAATGATCGAGTAAATCTAATAACAAGTTTCTGTCCAAACCGAAGGCCTTCATTATTGTGACTTAGTGCAGTTTCTGTACTTTACGTTTAATTTAACTGATAATAAACCTGTTTACATTTATCATTCTTTTCAAGAAAAGCTGATTAAAGAGCTGATTAAAATGATTTTTGAGTTTGAGTTTCTGAAAATGAATTTTTGAGACATCTGTCAGCATGACGCCTAAATCAAAGTCAAAGATTTCAACCAAACACACAGCGCCACTTTGGTATGAAATTAGAGCCACAAATAATTAAAAAACAAACAAGCTAAAATGCTTCACGCGCACGTTTTTTCTTTTCGCTTGCAACCTTTCACGTTTTTCTTTGAAACTTTTCTCGCTTCAGATTTTTTCGTTGGTTTAATTTTGTTTTCGTTTGTACTTCTCGCACTATCTTCAAGTGGAGGCGGTCCTTACTCTGATTGGCTGGTGAGATGAATGTGAATGGCGAATAACGAAAACGTGAAGATTGCAAGTAAAAAATAAAACGCCAAACGTATGAAAAAAAAATGAAACATTCGGTTATTAGAATTTTACGCTTGATATTTTTGGCAGAACTAGACAGAACAGAACGCACAATTTTGGTTGTACTACTCATCTCTATTCATCACAAATAATGAACAGAGAGGTCAAAAACAAGTGCAACAACAAGTCACAGATTGGGCAAATACGTGTGAGTTTCCGAGTGATGGAGTCTGTCCTTGTCCTTCCTCAGCTTCACCTGACGAAGATTGATGCTCTTGTACACAAAAACAGAACATGCTAAATGAAACGGCCCTCACACACATACACAAGTACATAATACACATAAAACTGGACTTTCGCACTTACACCAATGCGTGTGGCTGTGTTATTTTTTTGTTTTTACAGAATTTATTTATGTGACTGTCATGACGGCTGTTTTTGTTTGTAAAATGATGAATACCTGTCGGCCGGATGTGGGCGTGTCTATAGGCGGGGCCACATATTTAAAACGGTGTCCCTGGAACTCCACAGCGGGTGAGGTGTTTTTGTTTTGTTAGTATACACTGGTGCATAATAGCCATCCACAGCAGGAACTAACCAGGCAAACAGACAAACACAACTGCATTTTCTTAAACTGGAGCTCTGGACAAGTGGCAGAAGCTGAATGGATGGATCAATTTTATTGTTAATAATTTGGGAATTAAATAAGGTGAGAATTTTTAAATCGGCGCTGCGTGAACTACCTGTTATTGTACACTAGGGGGCAGCATTGATCTGACGTAGGCGTTGAACAAGTGAACAAAGACGATTGAGTGTACTGTACTGTACTGTACTGTACTGTGGTCCATCTCATTATAATCTGGCTCTCTGGCCAAGCGTATTTTATTATTTCCCACTGACAATGCGTTCTTATCGTGATCTTAAGCGCTGAACTTTGGGCAGACGTAGACGGTGCTGGGAAGATTGTGTTCCCTTCTGAAAGTCTAATCAGTCTTGACATTTCCCGTCTCTTTTCTTTGGCCTTTTTTTCTCCAGCATCTCCTCTCCTGAATCTGTCAATGAGGTAAATGAGAGCTCATTAAATCAGTTCTGTTTGTTTGTTTGTTTGTTTGTGCTGTAAGGATTCTGTATGTGCAGTGCCACCGTTGCTTAGCTGGAAAAGAGACTTACAATTAAAGCAAACACTTATTTGACTCTCCTGTTCAATTCAAGACCAAGAAAAGATGCTGGGCATTAGCCTAAACGAGATCAATTTCCACGGGCTCTTACAGATTCCATTTTATATTCCTCTATTTAATTTTCATTTTTTTTTATTCATTTATTTTTCAGTGTATTATTTGGAGTAAAATGTATACAGTACAATGTTTGTACTCTTTATGGGTAAAACACAATTTGTCGATGAATTTAACTCTTAACCTTGTGCTTTCTGGTTGTGAGAAGCTTTCAGTCTCACAACATTAACTACAATAATGTCTCTCATCAATCCACTCGACTAAATCAACCCTGGGATTAAATCATCAATACCTCACCCCACAGAAACAACTGTTATTTACGGCCTAAACCAGAAATTGACCAAAATATATTTGCCATTGTCCATAGAGAAATGATTTGTATACTGCTGGATATCAATCTAATACATTCAATATTTTAGTTGAATATTAATACAATTACATTTCTCTAATAAAAAGTGGAATCTCTTGTCAGCTCTGTTAGCATCAATAATTATAGACACATATATGCATTGAAATGTATGTTTTCTGTAAAACAAAAAATAACAAACAAAAAAAACAACAATTAAAATGTGTTAATGATTTTCTCTTGCTAAGGTTTGTTTAATGAAAATATGTGTTGTGGCCGTTCAGTAGATGACATAAAGGGTAACAGTCTTGTTGGTCTAAAATTCAAAAATATAACGCACATTCAGTAATACTTGTATCAATCTATAATGACCTTTAGCACAATTGAACCCGTTTTGCATTTCCATCATCACTCTCTCTCTCTCTCTCTCTCTCTCTCTCTCTCTCTCTCTCTCTCTCTCTCTCTCTCTCTCTCTCTCTCACTTACACACACACGC
>MU204393.1:109338-127327 GCA_017309775.1 Paedocypris sp. Pulau Singkep | reverse complement strand
GTCTCTCTCTCTCTCTCTTTCTTTATCTCTTTCTCATTCACTCACTCACTCACTCACTCACTCACACACTCTCTCTCTCTGTCTCTCTCTCTCTCTCTCTCTCTCACTCTCTCTCTTACACACAAACGCTGTCTCTCTCTCTCTCTCTTTCTTTATCTCTTTCTCATTCACTCACTCACTCACTCACTCACACACTCTCTCTCTGTCTCTCTCTCTGTCTCTCTCTCTCTCACGCACACACACACTCTCTCTCTTTTTCTCTCTCTCTCTCTCTCTCTCTCTTTCACTATATTCTGCTCTATTAATCTGCATAAATCCGCACTATCCATTGCACTAGCCTGTACATACTCATGTAAATTATTATACAGTGTATATAGTCTGTGTATACAGTGTAAAATCTGCTGTAAATAAGATTTATATCTATTCCAGCATAGATGGCTCATATACATACATGTACATATAGTCTCTGTTTATAGCATTTTAATTACATCTCTGCACATGTACATTCTGTATATTCTAGCTTATAACCGATATTCGGCTCTTACTGCTAAAGCACTTCTGGTTAGACATAAACTGCATTTCGTCGCCTTGTACCTGTACATGTGTAACGACAATAAAGTTCGAATCTAATCAAATCTAATATGCGCGCTTTGAGAAAGTTAAAACTGTGAAACGCGCCTGACAAATGCTCAGAACTTGAACACACACACACACACACACACACACACTCTCACTCTCTCTCTCTCTCTCTCTCTCTCTCTCTCTCTCTCTCTCTCTGTCTCTCTCTCTCTCTGGAACAATCTTAATGGTCAGGCTGTTCACCTTCTTTCAGGGTTACTTCTGAATCTTCGTATTTCAATCAGTGCTAATGGATTTGCTGGCCAGCACACAGCTCCGTAAAAAGCTTTTGTATGCACAGATATAGTCTCTCTCTCTCTCTCTCTCTCTCTCTCTCTCTCTCTCTCTTTCTCTCTCTCTCTCACTCACTCACTCATATATACACAACCCCCACCAATTTCCTCTCTGCCTCTGTTGCCAAAAATAGAGTGGGCTAAAATGCTAATAAAGCTTAAAAAAAATCACTATCATGTTCTCAGTAAAAACTGTCAATATATAATTTATGCTTTGTTTTATTGAGCAGTTTAGAAGCATCTTGTACAACTCTGGTGCAGTCTATATTAATATTTGAGACTTTACAAACATTTGGTTAAGCTGTTATTAGAAACATATAATAGAAGGCTTTATTAGGGTTTCATTGTTTGACGCCGAAAAAATATTTTACACTCTTCCCGGTTTGAAGTGTGTGAACAACACAAACGCTCGCTGGTCAAACGCTGATGTAACCCAGCCACTTTATTCTAAGGGACTTGCTGCGGAGTAATGAATAGCAGCACATGAACGCCTTGATGCCTTCAAGCGCTTTCTTTGTGCACGACTCTCAAGAGAAAAGCAAGATCTCGGTGCACTTCAGAAAGAAGACGTGTAGAACCCGGTATTCTGGAATGGAATGGAACAAATGTCCCTAGAAGAAAAGTAAAGCCCCGACATTTTATTTAAGCCGTGTGTGTGTGTGTGTGTGTGTGTGTGTGTCAGTGCCACTTTATGACATGAACCTTTTCAATTGCTTGCTGACATAAATTATGTTTATGGTTCAGAGGCTACAATTATTGACAGACATAGAACGCCAAATTCAGATAGTAAAATATTACAACAGAGTACTTTTTGCTAATTTTTCGTATTAATACAGTATATGTACAATAGAATATTAGGCAAGTGTTTCCTGGTCAGTGTTGAGAGTAACGTGTTACAAAAGTAATGTATTACAAGAATATATTAGTTGTTGCTGTAATGCACTAGTGTAACGTATTACTAAATGAATTTTGAAGAAAATATTACTTGCTACATTCTAAGTAACGGTTGCGTTGCATCAAACTTCTCACCCTCGAGACAATAAATCAAATATTTAATATTTCCTGTTCGTGACTTAATGTATGTTTTTGTTGCACAATTTTCTGATGCTGCTGAAACACAGAAAGATCAGCGTTGTGGGAAAAAATAAAGTCTATTTCATTCAGTAATTAATTCATAATTTAAACATGTATCAACCTACAAATGTACGAAGGAGTAACATAATAAGTAATATATAAGGATCATTTATACTGTGTATGTGTGTGTGTGTGTGTGTGTGTGTGTGTGTGTGTGTGTGTGTAGAATATCAAATATATAACACATTTAAATATACACAGAATATAATTCCTCTGTACACTTCTCTGCCTTCTAGAAATAGGGAAGCAAGTGACCCGTGTGTGTGTGTGTGTGTGTGTGTGTGTGTGTGTGTACTGAACAGACATTGACAGTGCTTGTATATTGACAGCGATTAAAAGAATCTAATTATGTTATTTTCCGAGTTTACAAGGTGACGGAAATAAGACACTTTGGCTACATTCGGCCACTGACTCTTTTTTACAGAACAAGTATTACATTTAAATTCTGAATAAAGTCTTCTGCTGCCTTTCCATCTGGCATTATTGACTTTGCAATCGCATCTACAATATAAAAAAGGTCTCTCATGCAATATAATAAGACTACAGCAAAACCAAATATGAGAATGAATAATATTTTCTCCGTTACTCTTTGGTTGTGGCATTGTGTCTTGCGCCATGAGCCTGTCTGGCCATCTTTGCATCCCACCCCCTCCTTGTCTCCCTCCGCCTGCCTCCCCCATCTCCTTTGGCAGCCTCAATTTTTCAATTAGATCTCCAGCAATTACATTACAGAGACCATCACTTAAAGACACACATAAATAGTCCCAAGACGTCCTGTGGCTGAGAGTTAAAAGAAGATATGAGATAATACACGGGCACGTAAGAGAGAGCGAGAGTAAATCTGCTGTGTCATTACAGCGACGTACTTTGTCACGTTTCCCCACAGTTTGGAGACAAGATTAAAGAAACCGAATGCATGATGCCAAGATAATATTCATGAACAATGTCAACATGAACAAACTATCGTGTCACACTGTCACACTTGGTACATTCTTGGAAAGACAATGTGACCGTTTGTAGACTTGAGGTTTGATGTTTTTCCAACACTGACATTTTTTTCTTCAGTTCACGTTTTTGAGAGGTCTTTATGCCATGCTGACAGCACTGTCTGATTCTGATGTGCCCGAGAGGTTGTTTCACTCACCCCTTGTCATCAAGCCATTTCTTTGTCAAAAAAAAGTCAACTTTGCTGTTTGAATGGAGACAAATGGAATTGGAAATGAGACAATATAGGCCACTTGGTCAAGAAACGCAGCCATAAATGTCATAATGACATTCCACAACTTGCATGATGCATACTAAAGAGATACTACAACGCAAACATATGTGTCATATAGCAACATCCATAGTAAAATAGTAGAATTTGGCTCAAATTAAATATTTTTTTTTTACATATTTATGTACACACTACTGTATGTAATGTTTTGTTTTCTTTTAAGCTGCAGTGGAACCTAATCAACATTAGCAAAGTTGTACATTTATCGTGGTCAAAATCCTTCAGTCAATACTAATTTTCGTTTTGTAATTGTCTCTGACTGTAATTGATACAAATTTAGATTTTGGGATTTGTATCACAAATAGACTGTAAACAAATGAATAGTCTTTTTAGCCTTTGTTTATGATTCCATCCTCATCTTCTGTAGTCCTAAAAACTACAGTAACAGCTGTACTCGCAGTCACACTGAACGACCTAGTCACATTTATGAGTATAACATAGAATTAATGTACTCTTTAAATTAAAAATTGTTAAATTATAAATCGCCTTTTGTTGCAAAAATAGCAAAAATAATGATTAGACAATATTGTAAATTTGCAATAAATTAACTAGACATTGTTCTGACGTTGCTCATATAATAATTTTAAAGGTAATTGTTGCTCTTTCACCTTGATCACTTACAACCTGCCCATAATTTACATTTTGTTTACATTATTTTAATAATATATGCGACAATGTGGGTATCTGGATACTATTAATCCAATTCTTCCTCTTCTTTTCTATTAAAGTATAACTGTCCACTAAACAGGCCGAAATCTCCCAGCAAGCCCAATTATTTTTCCAGTTTAATGTGAGCCAATGTAATTACACATGCCTCCTTCAATAGAGAGATGACTTCTTGACAGATACAGGAAGACTCCACCATTAAAAGAATTAAGGCTGAGGATGTGGAGGAGATGTGTCTGAGGATCATTTTCCATCGCACACTGGGGAAAGCCACTTATAGGCACACGCCAAACCAACCGCCTTTGTAGACGTTTCAAATATGTTTACCACTGAAAACAACAAAAAACAATATCACGATGCAACACATGATATGAGAAGGCGATACATTTGATAATCTTTCTTCGCTGAAACATCTCGCAGTGGGAAACCTGGTCGATGGAGCCATGAGAGAGGATGAATGCCCCTCACTTAGGCTGATTCAATTACACGAGCCATATTTCATACGTGATTCCCAAACCTCAAGCATTTCATTGTGGTTCGAGCCCTGACGTATTACGCAACATTTCTGTGCGCAGTTCAAAAGGACAAAAATCTCAACCGTAATACTGGTTTCACGATCTACGTTTTGTGGCAAACTTTCACTTAAAAGGTAAAACTGGCTCAGGCTTTGCTGCAGTCTCACTCCATCGAGGTGATTATTAATCACTACAAGTGCTCTCTGCTGTTCTTTTTCTGAATGGGATCTATGTCATAACCGGCGTCAGCAGTGTAATGGGATTAAGTTTCGAAATGCAAGGACAAGATGGAGGACGAGCTTTTAACATTGTGGGGTGTGGTGTAGAAGCATCGTCATTGTCCAGATGCAGAATACTGATGAAGTGGATAAAAAGGCATAAAAGGGCTGGACCAACCCCCACACTCAGTCCCCTCCTCCTCCTCTTTCAGCCACGCCCCTCACCAGCAACAACTCGTATTTCTCCCTAGAGCCGCACTTGTGAGCATCTCCTATAAGAAGCTGCTTTTATTCTCTCAAGTAGCTATATAACTATGGTTCAACAACAACTAACAAAGCAAATTTATCATAACAATTACACATACAATTGAACAACTCATATTTTCTTTGGACGTTAAACCAAAGAAATTGGGAAATTTCAACACCTTGATTTACTGAAGCCAAAAAAACGCAGGTGAAATCTCAATAAATGTTTTTATTCTTTTAACAATTTGATATTTAGACAACATTTATTAAATAAAATATTTATTTGTGTCTGGTTTTAAATAATATGGACCCACACACACACGCGCACACACGCATACACACACACACACACGCACGCACACACACTGTACATATATTAGCACAACAAAGTGGGTCTTTACATTTTTAAATATTCTATATTATATTGCAAAAAATATATATAATGGCACACTAAAATAAAATGCAGCAGTTTCTTTTGGCACGTACGTATATTGCAAAACTTAAAATGAACACAGATTGTTTGACGTCAGATAACATTTGCCGCTACATCTCTTTGTAAGTACGACGTGGCAAACTCTGAATATCAAATCACCCTTGTCTAGCTAAGGAGATTATCGGTAGATTACCTAAGGTTACATAGTGTAGATATTCCCAACTTTGTTTTGTCGTCTTATTAAAATTTAGAATATAGTGAGAAGAAAGACGTTTGGCACAGTTTTCACAGAACGTATTTTGTAGATGGAAGCACATTACTCACTACATGATAACAAAACTGTCGAACGACAACATTGGATTCACAAGACACGACAACATGATAATCTGCACTAGTCTATAACGGGCGTTCGTATTACTGTTATGACAAGTGATGACAAATACCTATGTCGGTTAAAGTGACAGCTCCCCCAAAAGTGACTTAAAGCACATTTGAGTTGATTCATCTTTTCTGGGCCTTACCACAATATCTGTATATTTCCCAAGAAAGGAAATATTAGGATTGCATATAGTCAAGACAAATGTGTTTATAGTATATATAAACACGTTTACCGTATTTATGCAAATATAATCAATATAAATATAAGCACCCCCCTGATATTTCAGGCACAAACGAAAGAATTTAAAAAAAAATCTTTGTTTTCTTTATTTAACAAACCTAACTTGTGACTCGAATCATTTTGATATCATTTTACCTGAATAATAGATCATTAAAAAGTCAATTCTAGTGGCCAGGACTTCATTTCCCAAGATCCTTTGCTCTCCAGTCTAACTCCGCACATGCGCAGAGCAACTGATTCAAGCTCAGGCCAGATTCAAGCTCTTTGTTTGTCAAACGCAGGATTATTATCCCCTGTGCAGCAATCAAGCGTTTTGATTGTGTCAGTTCCTTGGAATTATTTACTCCTTGCCTGTGTTCTTCATTTTCGACTGTTTCGACTCTTTCTGCGATGACACATTGGACTCATTTGTAGCCGTTGTGCTAAGCTAAGCTAACCGGTCGTGGTTTGTAGTCTTTGTTTGTTGTAATATAAACTATTCTACTGTATATAGTTTAATCTTACTTCTTCCAGTGTTATTTTGTCTCTGTTAAGTGTCACGGCGTGTCTAATGTTTCTAATGCACATGCACTCCATTGCATAAAGACGATGTGTTTCAGTTTATTTGTGATTGTGCCTGACTTGAAATACGGAAAAATGGGTGCTTATATTTACGCGTATATTTGAAATCGGCCATTAAAAGCACAACCTAAGTTTGTAAGCATTGAAAATAAAAAAAAGGGGGTGCTTATGTTCGCGTAAATACGGTAGATGTATGTAATGTAACTGTTTAAATGTCAAATGTCATGATTTAGCTTCTTTTGATGTAGTTTCCAGTTGTATACATTTTTTTTACATTTTAGAATCTGTCCTTCACATTGTTGAGGAATGTGTCCTTCACCTCACGCAGAAACTCCCTAGTTGCACTCATGAATCGGTGACTCGGGGCTGGAATCCTCCTCTTCGGTCAAGGTTTCCTTCCTGGCGAAGGTCGCGGCCAGGGTCACACTGAGTCTTGGTTTAACCGGAGCCATTTCGTTCAAGCCGATGATGTTCTTGTTCACCAGAGTGGTCTTGTCCATTATCTCAGTACTATGCTTGGACACCACCGCATCCAAGAAATCATATTTGGCCGACAAAGAGCCACTCTCGAACAAATACTTGAAAAGGTAGGAGAACGCCACGTTGCTCAGGAAAGAGGCCAGCATCGAAACGGTCTTGAAGGGAAACCTCTGCACCACGAGGAATTCCACTTCCAGCGTCAGATGATGAACCTTTTCCTCAATAGTCCATCCGGGGTAATAGATGAACGGAGGCAATTTGAGGTAAGGCTCGCCGCCACCGATTCGCAGGATCAATCCAAATATGTATCCAGCTACCGAGCCGTAGGTGTTGGTGCCGCGGACGAAAAGAACACTGAGGAGTTGGGGGAAGATGATGACGTAGACCAGGTCGGAACTCAGATACCATAAACCATAGACCGTCCCAGTCAACAGAGCCATGGCAGTGGCCAGAGCGCCAAACACAAAGATGGTAATCCGCATTACCCAGACGATCTCACTGTCAGATGCCTAAAATGCAGAGAAAGATGAAGAGAATAAGAAGAATAGAACAGAATAGAATAGAATAGAATAGAGTTGAATAGAATAAAATAGAATAGAATAGAATAAAATAGAATAGAATAGAATAGAATGCTTTGATGTCATTGCGACACATGGTTGCAACGAAATTAGGAACACTACTCCGTTTGGTGCAGTATAGGAAAAACACTCAAAATAAATATGTAAAAAAATGTGCATTGTGTAAGATAAAATATAAACAATATGTGTATAAAGTATATAAAATATAAAATTAGAGCAAACGTTTTCAATAAAACAATATGTTTCAAAAAGACATATTAACAGTAAGCAATAAACAGAGTAAACAATCAACAGAGTAAACATTAATAGAGAAAAGCAAACTTTGCTAATTGCACGGAGGGAATAAAGTGGCATGGTCAATTGGTCAATTGCACAAGGAAGAACGTGAATTTCAGTGCATTTGTCAGTGTTTTAGGTTGACTTGGTGTTCAGAGAGTGAAGAGCTCTGGGGAAAAAACTGTCCCTGAGTCTGTTTGTCTGGGTTTTGTGCGTTCAGGTGGTGTCCGGGGTGAAATGTGTCCACGATGATGTCATAAGTGACCATTAACCCTCCTATTCAGTTCGGGTCAAGTTGACCCGTTTGCAAAGTTTAAAAATATTTTTTTAAATACTTGAAAACACTTTGAAACATAATTCCTGCATGGCTTATTTGGTGTTATTATCGTTTTAAAAATGTAACGATTCAGTTCACATATGTGTAACACTACACTACATCTTTATGTTACAAAGATACTGTTTGGGTCAAATTGACTCGTGTTAAAAGTGGAAAAAACAATAATACCTAAAAGTATTTTTTCACTTTTGAAACTTTTCCTCCTTGTTAGTGTAATCTACATATAAGCTAAAATATTTCCGTTGACATATTTGTAGATCTCGCATTTTTTTTCTACAAAGATAATGTTCGGGTCATTTTGACTCTTCAGACAAATTCTAAGCTAAAAAGAGTCAGAAAGATCAAATACTATTTGTTTCACACACAGACACTGTTTTGGGGAACTTTTTGGTTTCTGACACTTAAATGCATAATAAAAGGCCCCGGGTCAAATTAACCTCGAACCAGAGCGTCAAACTAATGTCCAATATTCAAGAAAAGAAGCCTGGAAAGTCAAGGAATGTGTTTTTAAGCGCTTTACGGTATACGGACTGTCCATGAAATGATGAACCATTTGCCATCAAGATCAGGCCACACGTGCGTTAAAGTTGCTTTTAACTGTGATCCTCACCGTCTGACGGAAAGCCAGTTGGTAGATGTTCCTAGCGAACATGGAGCTGGCCGACAGAATCGATGAGTCAGCTGATGACATCACTGCAGCCGAGACCGCCCCAAGGCCAAAAAAGGAGATGTAGGCCGGGCACAGGTGTTGCAGCACTATCGGCAAGATCATGTCGGACTGGTCCCTCTGCATGGGTGGAACCGCACCATAGGTTGTCAGGTTCCAATCTGCACGGGGAAAGAAAGTCACGTTAGTTAGAGAAAACACTACAGTTAGGATATAAGAAAAAAACACGGGCAAAAATTGTATTTCCCGCTGAATTATTGGCCTCTTCACAAATGAATTCACAAATGAATTGGCATCTGTCATGTAGTAAGTAATAAGTAACTGGATACGTCTTTGATGATGAATCTGGATGCTGTGCTTCTCTCTTAGATGTAATATTTAGAGAGTTCACATTGCTAAATTGATAATCTGTGAATAATGCATGACGGAGACCAGCTGTTGTTATTTACTTTTTATTTAGTGATCTGAAGGAAACATGGTTTTCACCCAGGGCTAAACCAGCCGGAAACCACCACCAACCAGCAGATATAAGCGTTTCCCCGCTAAGGAGAAACAATTCTGTAGATAATTAGAATAACTATATACATGTACATACACAGGATACTGGGTATGTTTAAGAGCATCTGTTTCTGTACAGGCAACAGTCAAAAGAATTGCACACTTGCCGGATGCACATATGCTTGAGTTGTGAATAATTATTAGCAGTAAGGATTTGTAGTGCCGAGACCAGGGGCAAAACAGCACAATTAATAGTTAATCAGAAGATACTGGGTTTTTTTTTATTCTATTTATAGAAATGTGTTGAACACAATTGCCTATGTGTAACATGTGCTGTATTACAAATGTGTACTGTATTAACTTTTCAATACAAAGATTTGATGATGTTTTGATTTGAATGAAAATATGATTATTGGAATTTCAAAAGGTGTGAAGTATTTTCGAATTCATTAACTAAAATTTGACTGGAAAGATTTCTTCAATCTGGCTAAATGTCTTTTATAAACATGTTCTGTAATGTTTTTCTTTGTTTGGCATGATGATTTTTGCTAGCTTTATTTTGTGAGTTCTAGGTTCAAAAAATATGGTTGTTTGTGTAAATGAGTTAATTTGTCAAGCACATCTATTTTCTAATTCTTCAACTACAATTTAACTGCAAACGTTTTACATCTTCAATTTAGTTAAATATTTTTTGTAAAAATGTTTTTACAAAAAATGTAATGTTAAAATGTAATGTTTTTCATTGCTTAGCATGATTATTTTTACTAGGATTGTATAAGTTTGAATGAAAAAAATGAAGTTAATTAAGTAAAGAAATTAATTATTCGGGGCACAAACCACAATTTGACTGCAAACGTTTCACATCTCCAAT
The DNA here is from genome assembly GCA_017309775.1 of Paedocypris sp. Pulau Singkep. Taxonomy (NCBI): domain Eukaryota; kingdom Metazoa; phylum Chordata; class Actinopteri; order Cypriniformes; genus Paedocypris; species Paedocypris sp. Pulau Singkep. The sequence goes on along the minus strand of MU204393.1, from coordinate 117,041 downwards.
CGAGTTAAATAGGTTTTGTAAAAATGTCCTGTAATGTTTGTATAGCATTATTATTTTTACTAGCTTTATATATGAGTTTGAATGAAAAAATGATTATCGGAATTACAAAATGTGTAAAGAAGATAAGTATTTTCAGATTCATTGACTAAAATGTTTTTATCTAGCTTTATTTTACAAGTTCTAGGTCTGAAAGTGTGGTTGTTGGCAATTCAATAGGTCTAAAGAAGTGAAGTATTTCTGGATTCATCAACTACGTACAATTTGACTGCAAACATTTCACATCTTCAATCTAGTTAAATATGTTGTGTAAAAATGTCTTGTGGTGTTTTTCTTTGTATAGCGGTATTATTTGTACTAGATTTATATACGAGTTTGAATGAAAAAAATGATTATCGAACGAAAAATGGATTATTACAATTAGACTGCAAACATTTCACAATTCGGTGACATACGTTACCTGTGGAAGCCCCGATGGCTCCGATCAGGACGGAAGGAACAGCCATGATGATGCACCCGAAGGCTGCTAGGAAGGAGAGAACCTGAGCGTAGGTAGCTGAAGAAGCAGAAAGAACTCTCTGAAAATACACCTGCCAGGGAATCCCCCCCAACATCTAGGAACAAGAACATTCCGTTTAAATAAAGGTCAATGTCAATGCATGGCAACACAATAAGCAGACAGATCAATCCGGCCCTGTCTCTCTTTTATCACTCGTTTATTTTTCACCAAATAAGACAAACGTTGGATATTAAGAGGAATCTCCCTTGCACTCCAGACACGATTCATGCGCAGTCTGTCGGCCTACCAGAAGACAGAAATTGTCAGCCCACATCCACTTGTCAGCGCTCTCAATCTTCCCGAGCCATGCAGTCTGATTTGCATGAAGCTGCTTTACTGCCGTCACTCCGATGTCAGACACGGCCGGGTTCGAGAGTGCAAACGGGACGCTTAGCCACTGCGGAGGAAACAGATTCTGCTTTATTGCCATGAAATATGGTAGACTTGTGATGACATCATTGGCACCATCCTTTTACAGCATCGTGTCTGGAATAGGTCACCTCTAAAACAAACCAGACGGGGACGTTTCAAAAAGCGTGTATATGTGTCGGTTGAGAAATATTGCTTATAAACGGAACATGTGCATTATGCAAGCACGCAACTAAATGTCTTCCTTTTACGATATGTTTTCTTCACTAACAACTCATAAACTCCTGGTGATAGAAGAAAAAAAACGGTGAATTACCGTAGGTTTCTACATATTTAAATGTCATATTCTTTATTTCTATGTAGTATGAGTGAGCCAATAAAAAAAAAAAGCAGACAGTCGTGAAATAAAAGGGGGGAGAATGGCAGAGCTGACTTCAGCATATCTGAATCCTTACAAGTCCGAGGAAGATGCAGAAAAGCTGGACGACGTCGGTGTAGGCGACGGAGTAGAGTCCTCCCACCAGGGTGTAGAAAATGGCAATAAGAGCGGAAATGATCACAGACATGTTGATGTCAATGTCGATGATCACACTCAGCGTTGCCCCTGAAGTAAACACACAAAAATTAACACAATAACTACAGTTGGCAATTATACGTGCATGTAATGTTCACTTTGTAACGTTGCAGTTAATAGTTCCACCAAGAAAAAAAAAATCTACTTCCTCCGCTCCTTGCCTTCCTTACCAAGAGCAGATAAGATGGCTGCGGACCAGAATATTTCCCCCATTAGAGCGGGGACAAACAACAGGCCACCCATCCTTTTGCCATACATTTGCTGGAAGGGGTCTAGCATGGTGACGTAACCTCGTGAACGCATAGGTTTCGCAAAAAAGAGTCCCCCTGGATGTGAAAAGATCAATCGTTGTTATATATTTCTCTTTGATTTGAACACGTTAACTTGAACTTTGAGACATATGACGTACCCAGAACCAGGCTGAGCGCATATCCAAAGGGTGCCTGTGCCCACGCCAAGCCATACCCGGGGAGGTACACGTACTCGGCCGTGCCATTAATATAACCCCCTCCGACCCACGTGGCTAGAATGAGAACACATTTTTAAAATTGTACTCTTTTACTATAATTGAGAATCACTACAGCTGTCAAATTAACAGTTTCTTGGGATTTTAAATGAAAAAAGCATTTTTTTTTTATTGAATAGCTATCATGAAAACTATGATCCAAGATACTGTTCCAATATTATGAGGGGAAAAATATAAACGGTATAGTAAGACAAGGGAAAAAATATATTCAAACTTTTGGAGCATTTTTTTTTAATAATATTATTTGCTATACTTGTTTGAATACTGTTGAGTAAAAACTATCTGTTGAGCAAAAAAAAAACCTGTATTTCCATTTATCTTCATTGTGGCATGTAATGGAATCATTGCCGTAAAATACAAAAACCTTTTCATTCCAGCTCTCCAATAAACTCACCTGTCATTGTAAATGCGCCAACAAATAATCCAATATCTCGTCCCCCCACCATAATGGTCTCACTGCGATCGGCTCCCTCGGACACACCAGAATTCTTGTTTTTCCACGCTGCCCAGATTCCCACCACGAGAATCAGCAGGTAGAAAATGACAATGGCCACCAAACCCTCCACGTGTATATTCATCTTTCTGCTAGAATTGTCCTTTTTCTAAAGAACCACAACTCATTGAGACACAGTCCAGAGGACAGACCTGTTTGGTTGGAAAAGAGAAGCCGAATGAGGCCTTTTTTTTTTGTTTTTTTTACAAAATACACAGGTACGTTTGCATTAGGTTTTTTTGTAAGTATATATTAAAAAAAACACGTTGTAATAAATAAATCAAAATTGAAAAAAAAAAATCCGTTTCACCTAACGTATTGAGAAAAAATAGCATTTATATTCCAACAGGCTAAAGTAAGTATTTGACTATAAGAAAGCAAATATTCTCACCTTTGTGAATGAGTCAAAATTCCCTCGACTGCAAACAAAAAGCAAAAAAATCGCTCCCTGAACTGGACCAGGATTCCAGCCACACTGAGGCGAACTTACTGAGCATCCGATAAGTGCGCGCGCGTTTCGTCAGCGGAGGGACGCGCGCGTCACAGCGCAAACCAACTGCGCGTCATTGAAGGTTATCAAGTCAAGAAAACAATCAGACGGACAGCAAACAGAAGGAGCCGACACTAAATAAAAGACCTACACGGGCATCTGTTTGCGACTCTGACTGATTTACCTATCAGAAGAAGAGCGCGTAAATGGCGCGATCCAGAGAGCCGAGATAGTCTTTCCTAAAAGAATAAATTACACGATGAGATTTTCCCTCAAATCTCCACAGATTTCAATCGTGGCAACATATAAACAATATATGAAAGAACACATCTTAAACAAAGTGTGCATTGATTGCCCCTTTTTCAAGAATTGCATTCTTGTACTCTATTTTGACCGTCTTACAAATTATTGTAATTACGTATAATTTTTCAACATTTCATAAATGTATTCGACTTTTAGTTTAAATAGTTTTTTTAAACAAAACGTTCAGAAACTGCCACCCAGTGGTCAAGTGTAGATTTACGGGATCACAAGTGAACAATTAGCCAAGTAGCTCATTAACAAAGTGGCTGCACCGTTACACCACCACGTTTTTACAATCATCTCCCGTTAAGAGGTGTTGCACATTTTGCTTATTTTGTAAGATGTTGATGTATGTGGCAAATCTAAACAATGCGTTTTGAAACAATCAATGTGAGATCATCAACTGTGGCCATATTTTGATTTTAAAAAAAGAGGAGACAAATTGAGACACGCTTATCTGAGGGTGTTGAACATGCTTTAACATGCTTTAATGAGGCAAAATTAACTAATAGAAATCTGTAAAAACTTCTAACAAAATAATGGTATTTTAGACTTAAAAAAAAATAAAATAATAATAAAAAAAATAATGAATAAAACAAATAATATTATATATAGATATATATTAGCTTTAATATCAAAATATATATAATATAATTGAAACTTTATTATGCTTCCATTGTGCAAAATTAACTCATGAAATACAATAAAAGTACACATCTGCAAAGGCGTGCACCAAATATTAGTCTTAGACTCTTTTAAAATAAATTAATAAATAATTTTATGGAATAATGTTTTAAATATCAACTCTTCTGTTAGAAAATCCAGCTTATATCTCTTGATAAGAAGAAGAATAGAAGAGTTTCACAAAGATACAAAGCTTTTAGCTTTTTATAATGTGAGCTTTGAGATCTCCAGGACCTGACAGAGACATATATAAACTTGAGTAGTACTTGAGTAGATGGACTTAATACCTTATACCTTAATGCTTAAGTATTTTTGGCTACTTTGTACTTAGTATCGAAAATATAAGCAACTGTTACTCTCTTCATGAGTATCATTTTACTCCCCTACATTGTAGTGGACACTTACCGTTACTCGTTACATTTTGATTGAGTGCGAAGTTGCCTTCTTTTCTACCACGGTTAATATCTTGTGCGGATGATGCAATATTTCCATCAGCATGGTGATGAAGGTACTTGATGCTATTTATCAGCTTAATCATATATTTTTTAGACAGATGAGTTTGAATGAGACTGGCTATTTTTGTTTTATTAATAATTATTTGTTCTATCATTTTGAAGCGTTAAGGTGTTAACATTTAATTTCAATATTAGGAAATAAAATTCAGCAAGAGTAAAATGCAGTAAGTTCTTTTAAAATTTGATACAATGTTTACTCGTCTTCCTGGAGTTGGTGACTTGTAATGGAGTAATTTCAACAGTAAGTTGCTGTTATTCCTGATCAAATTCAAGAAAATTGCGCTTTGAGACATTTAAAACAGTGAAAAGCGCCTTACAAATGCTCAGAACGTGAACTTAAAATTCCAAAATGGCGGCTTCTGATGAGGAACTGAAGTCGTGCGCACAGTGACACGTTGTTATATAGAAACATGGCATTTTATATTTATTTCATTAATTGTATAAATTTAACATTATATAATAATGTCAGAGTCAGCTTGCTTTGAATAATTTGTTAAAAGTTATACATTGATTACAGCTGAGAGACTTTCATCACGGAGAAACTTTTATTAGTCCCACACTTGCTCACAGCAAAATACACCAATAATGTAATTGATACAGTAGTCTACTTTAAATATTTACTGTAAAAAAATACAGCAATTTGTTACAGTGCACTAGACAACTCCATCGAATTTTGTCAGGAAAAACGGACTTGTCAGGAAAGCCATATTTTATGTCATTTATTCTTTCCACGTGATGGCAGGTGAAGCCGTTAAATTCCCTTCACTAATTATGTTTTCCCCCTAATTCCTTGGTGGGAGGCGACAGTTGCTCCGGTAATGAGCATCCAAACATCTGCTTCATGTTCTTTGAAGTGTGTTGGCGCGAGATGAACACTTTTATGGGCTTAATGGTTTTTAACCATATAGTTCCCAACTTAAAGGTATGAACATCTTTACTAAAAAAAAAGTTGTGGATATTTAGACTAGAACCTAAAGAGAGTACATGTGAAAGGATTTAAAGGCTGCTCACTGCTCCGGGTTTGTGTGTGTGTGTTAAATGAATGAAATGGACACTAAATATAATAAATTATTATTACAGAGTCTGAACGGTTGGTGATAAACAAATTGTCCACTGAGGAGACTCGTTCATCTAGTCATATAAAAAAATCGGCTCAAAAAAAAAAAAAAAAATCACTCACGAAGGACACACCACTATTATGGATCTATTTGTTAAAGAAAAGAATAGAATAGAATGCCTTTATTGTCATCGCGTCACATGGTTACATTAAGAAGAGGCAGGCCATCACACATTGAGACATATTTTAAGTGAAAGATGTTTTTTCATTGCAAGTTGCACAGGACTTTTCCATAGGTATAAAGAGCGCATAACCAAAACATTAAGCTGCTCAGAACTGACACAAATCCCAGGAGTACTTGCATTTCAGTATGTGCAGGTTTTTTTTTTTTTAATTATAATTATTATTAGTATTGTATTGCTGCTGTAGCAAGGACGTTTCCCCATTGTGGGATGAATAAAGGACTTTCTTCTTCTTCTTCTTCTACCGATACAGAGTACTTGCTAGGATAAAAACCTGATTTAAATTTACAGGTAACAGTTTGTCATATAATAATAAAAAAAACAACCAACAAGGGACTAGTTTTGAATTAAGAACATATATGAAAAGAATGTTTAATGCAAACTATTACAGCATAGATATAAGACAATAAAGTGGTTTGATTAGAATTATAAAATATAGTATAAACATTATTTATAAAACAAATTTAAACAGTGCAAACAGAGACAGCACAAAGGCTATTTATAATACATCTTTGCTATTTAGTGCACAATATTTGAACAAACGTTTTTCTCATTTTCAATTAAACTCTTCAATTAAACTGAGATTACACGAAAACTGTAATAACAGATCTGATCTCTGTCAGAAACTCTTGAAGTGTGTCCTCATGTGCTTATTCAGACTTGATATTTGTGGGAAACTCTTCTCACACTGAGAGCAGGAGTACGGTCTCTCACCAGTGTGAGTCCTCATGTGAATCGTCAGACTTGATCTATGTGAGAAACACGTCCCACACTGAGAACACGAGAGCGGTTTCTCCCCAGTGTGAATCCTCATGTGAGTCGCCAGAGTTGATCTCTCTGAGAAACACGTCCCACACTGAGAACAGGAGAACGGTTTCTCACCAGTGTGAATCCTCATGTGCCTTTTCAGACTTGCTCTCAGTGAGAAACACGTCCCACACTGAGAACAGGAGAACGGTTTCTCACCAGTGTGAGTCCTCATGTGCTTCTTCAGACCTGATCTTTCTGAGAAACACGTCTCACACTGAGAGCAGGAGAACGGTTTCTCCCCAGTGTGAATCCTCATGTGACTCGCCAGAGTTGATCTTTCTGAGAAACTCGTCCCACACTGAGTACAGGAGAATGGTTTCTCTCCGGTGTGAATCTTCATGTGTCTTATCAGGCGTTCGCTCAGAGAGAAACTCTTCCCACACTGAGAACAGGAGAACGGTTTCTCTCCTGTGTGAATCTTCATGTGTTTCATCAGGCGTTCGCTCAGAGAGAAACTCTTCCCACACTGAGAACAGGAGAACGGTTTCTCTCCGGTGTGAATCTTCATGTGCTTCTTCAGACTTGATATCTGTGAAAAACACGTCCCACACTGAGAGCAGGGGAATGGTTTCTTCCCAGTGTGAGTCGTCATGTGAACATCCAGACCTGATTTCCTTGAGAAACCTTTTCCACACTGAGAACAGGAGAACAGTTTCTCACTGGTGTGAGTCTTCATGTGATTATACAGTGTTGATCTTTGTGAGAAACTTTTTCCACACTGAGAACAGGAGAACGGTTTCTCACCGGTGTGAGTCCTCATGTGATTCTCCAGAGCTGTGCTTCGTGAGAAACTTTTTCCACACTGAGAGCAGGAGAACAGTTTCTCCCCAGTGTGAATCCTCATGTGAAAATCCAGACTTGATTTCCATGAGAAACTTTTTCCACACTGAGAACAGGAGAACAGTTTCTCACCGGTGTGAGTCCTCCTCATGTGTCTCATCAGCTGATTGCTCAGAAAGAAACTCTTCCCACACTGAGAACAGGAGAACGGTTTCTCACTGGTGTGAATCCCCATGTGACTATTCAGTTGTGATCTTTGTGAGAAACTTTTTCCACACTGAAAACAGTAGAACGGTTTCTCACC
>MU204393.1:83621-105756 GCA_017309775.1 Paedocypris sp. Pulau Singkep | reverse complement strand
ACATTTTTGATCTTTCTGACTCTTCCATTTTGTCTGAAGGGTCAAACTGAACCGAACATCATCTTTGTAACAAAAACATGTAGCATTCGTTACCAATATGTCAACTATATATTTAAGAAAACACTAAGACAATAGCAAATTGTCAAGCAAGCAGGAAAAGTTCCAAAGTGATAAAATACTTTTGAGTTTTTTAACACGAGTCCATTTGACTCGGACATAATAGGAGGGTTAAATATTACTTCTAAATGTAGTAGAGAATGTGTCCATAAGCTGCTTATGTGGTTTTCACGCTATGTGGACGAGTTCTCTCGCAGACACACATCGACTAGTTATTGCATTTAATCTCAATTATTTTTATTCTTTTGAGTGTTATTTAGCCACTGTAAGTGTCACTGCATGGATAAAGTTTCTTCTTTTCCACTAATTCATTGACCATGCAAAGTGGAAAAGAAAATGTTCAATGTGGAGACAGCGACAAGGTGAGAGTTACTATGAAACCCACAAAAGCTCAGAAGAATTTGTGGGTGACCGACTGTGCCTCCAGATTGTGGCTATACCCGTCTCACTAAACTCACACACATCAATCAGCATTCTGCTTTATCATTTTATTTGAATATAACAAAATAAATACTGCTGAAAAAGCTCTACAACACATTGATCTATGACGGCTGCTAACCTGAATGTTTCTCCACATAATACAAATATAAATATATACCGTATATATTACAGAAATTGTATCATAGAACATTATATTATGAAATGTAGTAAAGACAGGGAAATGATACAACTGCTTATATTGCGTTATTTGTCAGATTCTTAAATAACTTACCTGAAGTGTCTCAGGCAAAATGTAAAAAATGTTGAAAAAAGCTCAATAAAATATGCATTATTACATTTTCCAACATTCAATTAAATGCAAAGAAAAGAAAGCGCTTACAAGTTATAGCGACTAATTCTTCCTCTACGAACTGCTACAATTAACATATTTATTATTAGCCACAATATCCTCACTGTCTGAAATGGACCTCAAATTGTCATGAGAAAATGTAGCACTTTCCCAATTTTCTAAATACATAGACTCAAATGACAGACGAGGAAGATAAAGAAGAACAGAGAAAAGCAACTACATTTTTACTTAAAAGCAACTACAGTTTTACATAACTTGACAAATGATCACGTGAGTGTGCAATCTACAGTACATTACATGGAAACCGAATGTTTAATTCCAAACAAATTGTTATATTACACATCTTAAATCACTAAGTAAATAATAAAAAAAAATGCTCTTGGTGGTCCATTTTGTTTGGAATCTTCAGCAAGGACTTCTTTCTGTTTTATGAAGATTTTACGTTCTCATCGCTCTGATTTGATCTGGTAATGGGAGAGTGAGAGAGAGAGAGAGAGAGAGAGAGAGAGAGACTTAATTAATTAGACATTATAAAATTAAAGATTGGTTTACGATTTAAGTGCATTTAAAAATTGACTTGGAAAAAAAAAGCACAAGACAACACTAAACATTTTAATGGTCTGTTAACAATTTCACAAAATTAAAAAAGCCAAAGAGGAAAAACAGGCAGTGTGAGCGTCAGGCTGAATCCTGGACTGAATATTTCACACTTTATTTCTATTCAAACCAGAACAAGGATCCAGCCAAACGTCAGGCCTGACCTATCACAACACAGCGCTATCAGAGGAGGACTGGATGGATTCTGGGATGGATACAACCAGACGGAATGTCTCAATGTCAATTTAATACTTACAGTGAAATTTGTTCTATTGATAAAAACAAACAGATTAAAATGGGATGTTTTAAAATGACATAAAACGTTTTTCATACAGACGTCACAACCAGAATGTTAACATTTAAATGCAATTTTAATTCTAGTTAACCCTCCTGTTTCAGAATTTCAGAACCCTTTCAGTTTCAATATGACCCGGGGCCTTTTATTATGCAAAAAAGGGTCAGAAACCAAAAAGAAAAATATGAACGGAACCATTTTTTGTTCATTTGTAGATTACGCTAACTAAGACAAGCAAGAGTAGATTCAAAGTGAAAAAATACTTAAGTATTTTTAAAATTATTATTAAACTTATAATAACACGAGTCAATTGTCAATTTACAACAGTTTCATGTTTACAACATAAACATGTAGCGTGGTGCTACAACTATGTGAAATGAATAGTTATATTATTTTATATGATGATTACACCAAATACGACAAGCAGGAGAAGTTTCAAAGTGAAAAAATACTTTCAAGTATTTTAGGGTTGAATCCTCAGACCCTAAAACAGTAATCACATCCTATTTAGTGTAGAGTTCTTTTGATAGTCCAAATGAAGCTGTTAAAAATAATATGTTTGATAAAAAAAAAACTTTGGTTGAAGCCGAGTGATGATTAAAATGGAAAAAAAAAATGACAATGACGCTAATGGGGATGAAATTCAAATCAAAACCTTTTTTTCTATCACACCACCAACGGCGTGTGAGCTCTGGTGAGTGAAAAGCTAAGACAAAGTCTAGTATAATTGTAAAAATGACATGGAAAACACAAAATAATGTTTAGGAACAAAATTAGCTGGTGTGACTATAATAAAGCATTTAATGGCAAAATGTAAAAAAAAATATCCGTTCACTCAGGGTTGAAGATTTGGGAAATGTGTCTGTACCTTGCAGCCAGTCGACGCCCTCTTGCAGCCCCTCCCCTTTTACAGCATCACTAGCGCTGCAATACAAAAGAAAAACGTTTGACAAATGGTCAATATCGAGCAGCGTCTATTTATTTACAGATAAAGAAATGCAAAAATTATTTTACTAACTTTTTACAATGTGTTCTCAAAAGTACCATTTTAGTAGATATTACTAAAAAACCCTGCCAAAGACACATATCAAAATTGAAATCGATGGTAATTATAACATGGATTGCGCACCAAAAGTACAAAAATCTGAAACGCACATGGAAAAAAAGTTTCGAACAAAAATGTGAAGATTGCGAGCGAAAAATACAAAACCAAACGAAAATGTGACGCAATTTCACTTGTTTCTTCGATGTTTTGGGCATTAATCTGATTCCATACAAACGGCGCGTCCAAACAGCGCAACCTCTAGTGCACATGTCATAAGGAGTGATGTCTTATCTCGGACTAATTGTTAGTTTTGTGTTTGTGTCAGCATTAGATAAGAAGAAACCAAAAGCTGTGCGATACCAGATATGCCACGGTTTGTCCTTAATGTTTTCCAGACACAGCAGTTGGGACACCTTTACCGCCGACAGCGCGTCTCTGAGGTCCATCTTGTTGGCAAAAAAAAGCACAGGTATCCTCCGATGTTTGATATCTGTAAAAGGTTTTGAACAATGTGGAATCGGATTAGTGGCAAAAATATCAAACGGAAATGAACGAAAAAGCTTCACAACTACGTTTTTTTTTTTTTTTGCTCTCTTCACGTTTTCGTTTGAAACTTTTTTTCGCTTCAGGTTTTTCATCCGCTTGGTTTTTTTGGATTTTTGACCCGAGCTTCATGTGGGGGCGGCCCTTCTCTGATTGGCTGGCGAGAACGTGATTGACAGCTGCATTCACGGCGAGGATGTGATTGACTGGAATGGGGGGAGGAGTTTAGCGAGCGCTTAATACCATCATCTCTGGAGTATATAAATGTTTGTAGTGATTAGTTTGTCTGGACCGACACGACACCATCCACATCACTGCTCCAGAAAAACGTTGACAACGAAGACTGCGCTTTTGAGACAGTTAGTGCGCACGTATACAGGGTTTCACGTTAAATTCTAGTTAGCACGGAATTATAAACGTTGTTAAAACAAACGTTTTAACAACTCTTATCATTACTATTTTGTTATCAGTCCTATTTTGTCATTACTACTTTGTTATCATCACTACTAATAAAAATACTAATTATTGAAGTATGCCACAATAATTTAGCAATATTTTGCAAAAATAACATTTAAAACACAGTTTCTGTACTAACATTTTAAAAAATCAGTACATTTGCTGAACTCGTCCCACACTTCATGGTCAAGCAACTGTCAATCACATCTCATCAGCCAATCAGAAAAGGGCCGCCCCAACGTCAAGCTTGGGTCAATAATATGAGTAAAATGGATTGTTCAATCATTTTGGTTTGCAGTACTTACTTCAATTTAAGGTCATTTGCAAATGAGCCACACACTTTTACACACATAACATACAAACCATTATTTGTCAAAGAAAGTCAAAGAAGCACATTTGAAGCGCAAAAAAAAGTGGACAAAAAACCGGAAGCGGAAAAAAAAAAAGTTTAAAACGAAAATATGAAAATTGCTAGCGAAAAACAAAAAAAATTAAAAAACAAACATAAATGTGAAGCGTTTTCTTCGAAATTTACGTTTGATATTTTTGGCACTAATCTCTAAACACATTTTAGAGACGGAAAAGTACAGTCACGATTAGATAGTTGTGAACTACAACATCAGACGGAGACTCACCAGGGTGAATTAAAAAGGTGTCTAGCTCCTCTTTCGCCACCACCATCCTCAGCTTGTCTCCACTGTCGATGACAAATATAATGGCCTGACCCTCTCTGGAACACAACAATGATAAAGATGTCTCACTGTGTAGGTGCAGCAGAACTATTTTAGATAGAAGTCGGAAAAAAAAGATTGGAACTGACTTGTAATAGTGCTCCCATAGATTCCTGTACCGGCCCTGTCCGGACATATCAAACACTGTGAACGACAGGCTTTGGGGAAAGAGAAGAAATATTAATAAATATCGTATTTACGTGAAAACAAGCAGCCGTTTTTTCCCCAATTTCAGACGCTTAAAAACTCGCAGGGGTCGCCGATTTCAAAAGTGCACGTAAATATAAGCGCCCATTCACATTTCAAGTCAGGAGCGATCGCAAATACACGGAAACACGTCATTATGCGTGCGTGGTGTTTTGTTTCTTTCCTAAAATAATTTAAGAAAGACTTTTTATTATTTCAAAGCTTTTATTAGCTCAATTACAAAAGTAAAAAAATGTTAGACACGCCGCGACACTTAAGAAGTAAGATTAAACTAAATACAATCATTAATATTAGAACAGACAAACACAATCAAATCGCTCTGTCTGCTGCACAGAGAAAATACAGTTCTGATATTTAACAATACTGTTGTGATATTTACATCTAACAAAAACCGAGTTCAATCAGCTTTTGTCTGACATGCAAAAAAGCCTCACTCAGTGAACAGCGAAGGATTATGGGAGGTGTAGTTCCAATCGCTAGAGTACATTTTTATTGCTTTTAAGTAAAACAACATTGAAGTGATAAGAGTCACAAGTTAGGTTTGTTCAATAAAGAACTAATTGTATTTTAAAGAGAAAATGTACGTAATTTTGCCAGAAAGCTAAAAGAGAAATTTTATTTTGTACACAATATTGCTTATATTCGCATAAATACAGTATATAAATAAACATAAAAAACGTTTACAAATGTTCACCTTGACGTCTTGAACTTTTCAATACTGAAACCTATCGTCGGCACAATGTCTTGAGTCTGAGCCTGAAAGACACGTGATGCATGTTCACACTCATTCCTTATCAAGCTTCTTTGAAAAATGACATACGTTTGACGGCTTTAGCTGGTTGATGATGGTGGTTTTTCCACTGTTGTCCAATCCTAAACACAGCACATTGACTTCCTTCTTCTTTAAGCCGAGCCAACCCGCAAGCTTATCAAACAGCCCCATTTGCCTTCTTAACGGGGGTGTTTCTGGAAAGATAGAAGTTAAACTACATTTTAAAAATTTGATATTTTTAATTAATATTACATTGAGAAGATCTCAACGAGAGCTCAAATCTTAGAATCAAGATCAATATAGTACGTTGGATTTCAGCAATCTTCCAGAAGAAAGGCCATTTCATGGTGTCATTTTTTACTTTATGCGTTAGTTTAATTTACTTCATTTCACTTCACCTTCATTCCTGCAAAGGAATCAGTATAGCTAAAAGCAAATGCCTATTTGTGCCTATAGACTTCATTAATATTTTTGTCTGCATTCTTGTGCTATTGGTCTTAAAGACGAGACTGAAATGGATGAATGGACGTATGGTTTGTATGTTATGTGTGTAAAAGTGTCCAAAAAAAAAAAAAAGCGTGAAAAAGTGTGTGGCTCATTTGCAAATTACCTTAAATTGAAAGTAAGGCTCAAGCACTGCAAACCAAAATGATTGAACAATCCATTACTGTAGATATGTCAATGCCTGCGATGTTAAAATGCACACACATTAATCCACACCATACTAAAAAACACTATTTATTTATTTATGGTTATGTTTATGTTCATTATGATGTGGGCCATGTTATGGTGTGGGTGTATGGTGATGTATTTATTTATAGTGTGTACAGCTTTGTTTATTGTTTATTTACTTATTTATTTTTTATATAGAAATACTTATATACGTATATTTGTCTGTGTCTGTGTGTGTATATTATACATATCTGTTCCTCTATATATTGCGTCGGCTGTTGTGACATGCAGGTCAAATAAAGGCTTTTTCATGAGTTAATTGTATTCATTCATACACATATAATAACTAAAATAATGCTGTATATAACTGTTATTTATCACTATTAATTTAATAATTGAAATGTTTTACTCAACATTATTTCTTGCAGCTAACTTGTGAACAATTTGACTTCAGGTTTAATAGTGTTTTAGTTGTTTTGGCCAGCAGGGCAAGTGCATTGTGCTTGCGAGAATGAAAAACCTCTGCACTGATTTTATTCATGTCAATTTAAATCACTATTAATTCATTGAAAACGCGTGAAAACGCCTTTCTGCCACCATATTGTCGGAAACATCATACACTTACTATAAACTTTATTTGTTTAGCCCTTTTTAAATCAACTTAGTTGAAACAAAGTCATTTACAGATAAAACATAAAAAAACAACCCACAAACTCATTTAAATACCAAAAACATCAGGTGTGTAAAACAAGATTGTAAAAATGTACATTATAATCTTTATTTCACAAATATTGGCCAAGTCTAACGCTGACTTAAAAACAGGCCGATTTGAAAATATATTTGGTCCTAAAATGTATATAAACGTTTTAGAGTTCCGAATATAAAGAAGCGTCTGTAATCCGCTTATTTTATTAGCTGACATGGCTAGGCTAGCTGACACTGAATATAAATACAAGGCTAATCAAGGCCGAGATGAGCGCTAGCTTCCCGGCTAACCATCTGTCTCCCTTCAGTCTTACAGAACATCTTAATGTGTCTCTCTTTGGCCTTATTTCAATATTTCTCCGGCTCTAACTGCGAGTGTGTTAATCGAAGCCTCGATCTCGCGCGGTATCTAGTGTGATTACCAAAGACGTGTAAACACTCACCTGGAAACAGAAAAGCCTACATACATACGCCGCTTCTTAGTTACCGATGACGCTTTCCTTGCGCTCTCAACGGCGCCACCTCGCGGACACATGCGAAACGTTTATTACTCTTATAAACGCGCGCATTTTGTGATGTACGGATGAGTCCATGACGTCGGTCCGGTTGGTTGATTTCAAAGAGTTTGTTGTGTGGATCTTTCCCAGACTTTGAACACATGATAATTGTCATGTGTTTTACGTCTGATGGTGGGATTTTACTAGGTCAAGGTAAAAAAAACAAGTCAAAGTTCAGTGTGAACCCGCAGTATCTTCTATTGCGATTTCTGGCCTTTTAATAGCCATTTAAGTGGAAAAATAATGTTTTTATGACATGTTATATCAGCAAAGTTCCTGCCGGCAGATAAAATGTGTGTAGTTGTTTTATAAAACTCATTACTATTTTTCACGCGTTACAATGTGGCTGTAGGGAGTTGTAAGTCGAATTCCGCTTTTATCCAAAGCGACTTAGAAGTCAGTACAATTTTAACAAATTTTACAGTTTGCCCTCGAGCAAGACGTTTAAGAGTTTAAATTTAACATCACTGTTAAAAGCGACATACATGTAATTAATTTCAGGACTTTGGGCACCAATACAAATAAAGACATATATTTAATACATTCTTCTCAACCGAGACACATACATGGGTCCCCAACATTTGCCCTTGAGTGGCATCACTAATTGTCCCACTGCAGAATGTAGATGTGCAAAATGGAAGTGATGGGAGAGAGACTGGATCAGCTCTGGTGGGACGTCCAGATGCTCCACTCCATCACGAGAAGCCACAACTGCCTCCACAACAGACTGATTCTCCTTTTGCGACATTGTGCAAGTGGAGTAGACGACCTCTCCTCCTGGACGGACGGCTTGTAAGGCTGAACTAGCAAGACGGAAAAAAAACACATATTTACTCAAAGTCAAGTGTCTTCAAATAGCTTTTTAAGCCAAATTGATCTTGTGATATAGATAGAAAGCTTTTATTGTCACTGTGCATATATACGATGTGGATTATACATATGTAACGTACAATTAAGACAACTTCTATTCAGTGCAACATGCAAGAGGCATTTACAGTACAAAAGTCCGAAAAACATACGTTTCAGGTGAATCTGGCCGTGTGTGTGTGTGTGTGTGTGTGTGTGTGTGTGTGTGAATGCTGTGTGTCCTGTAAGGCGACCTTGAGTGCCATGAAAGGTGGCAAAAAAAAATTAATTGAATGGATTATTATTAGTAGTATTATAATTATTATAATTAATAAAAGTTGACGTGCTATGGACAGCACACAAGTAGTAAGTAGGTGTATAATTCTTTTTTCTTCATAATACATATGGAAAAATATATACATTAGAAATCTATATATACAGTTTGTGTGTGTGTGTGTGTGTGTGTGTGTGTGTGTGTGTACATAGTGGATTGGATGTAGCATATTCAGATGAACCTGAATAAACAACTTTAAGTTTAAAACATCTTGTAAAAAGTTGACTAAACAATCTCTAGTAGTATAGGTATGTAAAACTATATCATTTTACTAAAATAAAAGACATTGCTATCGATTTAAACTGCAATGCTTTACCGCATTTAGGGTTAAGATAAGCACCACCCAGATTTTTCAGGCACAAAAAAAAACTTTTTTTTTACATTTGTGGCTAAATTGCGTTAATTTGTTTTGTTAAACAAACCTAATTTGCTACTCTTCACACTTCAGTGTCGTTTTACTTAAAAATAATAAAACATAATCCACCCTAGTGATCTAGAATACAATATAGAATACCACCAACAATCCTTTACTACTCACTGCACGCCAGACTAAAGCTGTCATGTTTTGCTCTGTGCAGCAGACAGAGTGATTTGATTGGTCTGGAGTTCTTCGTTTTCTATTTGCTCCGAAACTTTGGAGCGCTTATATTTACAGGCATATATGAAATAGGCGATTATAAGCAGCCCATAGGTTTTTGAGCTGCGAAAATGGAAAAACAAAAGGGGTTTTCTTATTCGTGTAAATACAGTATTTGTTAATAGCTACTGTTGTGTGTGCGTGCAATTCCACCAAGGCAATTAAATTATTGCTTTTATAGCTAGACAGCAATAAAAAACAAGCTTTGTTCATTTATTAATGTCAAAAAGTTTGTGTGTGTGTGTGTGTGTGTGTGTGTGTGTGTGTGTGTGTGTGTGTGTGTGTGTGCGTGTGTGTGCGCGTGTGTGATCTTTACCACAGAAGCTCTTTCTGTAAGAGTGGAAGTCGAGCTCTCTCTTCCAGCAATCTTTCTCCTTGCTGGACATTATGGGTGTAAAGCCAGCTCCGGTCATTAGAACACGGGGCGTCTACAAGTACCTGAGAACAATGTGAAAAGAGAGCACACAGAGATCATAAAATAAAAAAAAGAAAAACTTAAAATAAAAAAGAGAAAAAGGAGTGTTACTATAGAATTTAATTGATGCAGATTAAAAAAACAGGCTAGTCAGTGAATAACAACGATGCCAATAACAATGGACTTTTGAATATAGTGATAACATCTAGAGTCTATAAACGAGTTGCACAAATGGCGCGCAGTTTTGCTTTCTGCTTTTTTAATATCTTGGACAAAAAAAAAACGTTTTTCCATTTAATTTGAGCTGGAATATAGCGATTATATATATATATATATTCTGAAAAGCAATATTGTTTTTTAAAATGTGTCCACTGCTAGGACAAGATTTCTTTAAAAGTGATTTACGGTAAATGTTGACATTATATTTAATTTATGACAAACACATTGTCACTAAAAATAATTTCGTTCTGGTGAAGCGAGTACAACACTTTAATTTATCTGTGTAAAATGTAAACTGTTTGCCAAGTTTATTTTATAATAAAATTCATGTGAAAGTAATACCTTGTCATAAGCCCCTGGCGTCATGTTTCCAATGCTTCTACCGTCCAGACGAGACGCTGTTATCAGGTGTTGAACTGAGATAGGAACGTATGATTCCAGAGTCTTCCCCAGCCAATCAAATCTGTGCTGATTCACCTCATTACAATGCAAGAGCCCTGGATCAACAGAGTCCAAGAGGTCTGTTCATTTGGTATTCCTTTCGTATTGACATCTGTAGTGCTCAGAAAATCAGTAAAATGTCAAGATAAAAAAAATATTCTTCAAGTTTAAATTTTGCCATGTACAAAACCATGTTACATGTATATACATTACATGTATATAAACACGCTTGTTACAGTATAACACGCTTTCTTTGTTGCAAGATTTAATGACGACACGGAGACATTGCTAATCGAGCACAAAAAGCTAAATCAATGGAAACCTGCGAGGAGAGAGCAGCTCTGATGACTGTGTAACATGTTTCTTGTAATGTCCTTTGTAAACGTTGGTTTCACGCAATAATAGATCACACACTCATGCTACGTCAAACTAAAAGCATAAACAACAATGCACTACTCTCTCTCTCTCCTTCTCTCTCTCTCTCTCAAATAATCTGGACTGCTATTTTTAAAAGATATACTGCATTACGAATAGAAAATGCTTATCCACGTTTACGCGTCTAATTTATTATTTTAAATAAAGTTATAGTGCAAATTATGTAATTAACGTCTACTAAAATATAATGTCCACGCCCCAATACTGAGATATACAGTAATACCAATACTGTCTGGAAAAGTCTAAGAAAGCTAGACAAAAACGAGAAAACAAAATATAGCGCAAATAAAATGTAAGAAAAATAGAATACAAATACTAGGATGAATAGGTCAGGAGGATTAATAAATGAGATTTCTCATTAAACAAACATTTTTGTGAAAATCATACAAAGCGATGCATATCTGAGTTACAAAGCGATGCATGGAAAAACAAGATTGTCATGGTCATCATAAATAAATAGATAAATAAATAAATATATGTTTGTTGTAGTCGTACTATATAACTGATATAAAATGATTTTGCTAGTAGCGTGACAACCTGTCTTAGTCTTTTCCTTTTACTGAAATACCGTATTTACTTGAATATAAGCACCCTTGCATGATTTTCTGACTCAATAACAGAAACGAAAAATCAGGGGAGGAGCTTATATTCACACAATGACGGGAACCTAAAATCAATGTTACTAATTTTCCATTCATTTGTGGTGCAAAGAAGGAAACACACCTACAGTTGCTTTCTGCAATATAGCCAGGCTTTTCCCGCCTGGAGCTGCACAAAGATCAAGCACCTTTTCTCCATCTCTCACGTCTAGAGTCAGAACAGGAAGAAGAGAAGCTGCGTTCAGGAGGTAGTACTGCTTCAGAAAGCCTTGCTGGTGGCCTTGGGCAGGAAGCTGAAACGGATCTTTGTGAATCCAACACTGCAGTGGAGTTTGTGCGCTTGAGAAGTGAGAATCGGCAGGTGTTTGTGAGAAAAGGCTGGAGAATCCCAGCTCTGTGAGGAACTGCGGGAGGTTTGTGAGGTCACTGAATCGGTTGAGCAGGACGCCGTACTGCCAGGATTCTGGATCCAGGAGGACATCCCTGTACACGGACAACATTTACACTATATTACTAAAGTACAAGTAAAACTACTAAGTATAACACGCTATTCTACTACAACAATGTCATAATACCAGCAGAGGTGTAAGATAGGATTCATACTCCAAAGTATTATTAATGATTTTATTTTATTTCCAAATGATTCTGAAGATGTACGAGTTTGTTGAATAGTATATTGTATTCACAAGTCATGTCTCTGAACTGTTAGTGTATCGTGTACGGATTTATGTTTCTTTGGTGTACTCCTTTTTCTGATGATTGACAGCTTAACAATAATAACGAATGAAGCGCTTGTGTTTGCTAGTTTGATCTGAGGGTGAATGTTTTGAAAAGGCGGGAAAAGAGGACTTCCTGTATTGTCTTCAGTCCTGTTTTTGGAT
The DNA here is from genome assembly GCA_017309775.1 of Paedocypris sp. Pulau Singkep. Taxonomy (NCBI): domain Eukaryota; kingdom Metazoa; phylum Chordata; class Actinopteri; order Cypriniformes; genus Paedocypris; species Paedocypris sp. Pulau Singkep. Next base: position 93,462 of record MU204393.1, on the reverse strand, counting down.
GAGAATAAACCAACTTACGGCTGGTTTGCTCTCTCAAATGCATGACTCACAGATCCGTTTTTTTCGAGAGAACTGCCGAACAAGAGAGATGTGTTACTTGGTCACTTAAGTAGATTTTTTTTTCTTCATTTATAGTTTATTTGAGTGATCCTCCCTACCTACTTTTAACTTCTACTACTTAAATTTGTACGCAAATATATGTACTTTCTACTCTTTATATTTTAAAAATAGCCGGCTTACTCCTGTTTAATTTTGGTTCGTTTTATTTTCGTGCCATCATCTATCTAAAAAATCCTGATAAATTGCGCCATTCGGTTGTTACTTTGTTACATCAGTACAAAAAAGGTCATTGATGACAAGCTTCTGAAGTGTGAACCTCACCATTACAATACTAGTCATCAAAATGTACACTCTGAAACACAATGCTTAGTAGCGCACATATATGCTTTTGTAATGGGTTTGCAATGTAATAAAAGTAATTATATACAACAACGTTTTATTATAATGCTATAGTCCTATAACATTAAACAACGTATTCAACACCATTACTTTTCCTTGTATTACTTTTACTTTTATACTTCCAGTAGTTCTCAAACCAGTACTTTTAATTGAGTAAAAAGGTTGAATTGATACTTTCACTTCCACAGAAGTCTTTTTTAACTCTATACTTCTGCTTGATAATGAATGTGACTACTTTGGAGTGCACTGAATGCCAGACACCAGAACATATTCAATAAATGTAATACATAATGAATGCATTTATACTAAATATGCAAATATATATTCATAAACATCTCACCTTGCACGACGCCACTGTTCTCCGAGCTCCTCGCTGTACTGACCATCAAAGTGTTTAAGAACAGTTCCACACACTTCCTTTCTCGTTTTAGCCTGTCATGTTAAAAACAACAACAACAACGTTGTTCATTTGTCTATACATTAAAGAAAGCACTAATGTTTTGGACACCATTAGCATGCCATTTGGGACATTTTAGATTGGATATTGTTTGACATGCCTTCGAATAGAGACGCTTTGCTGAAGACGTGCCAGGGGATGGTCTATGAAGCTCAATCGAATAACTGTGTAAATGTTTAAGAAAAGTCACTGATTCGCTTGAACAACATTTTCTGCAACATGATAACGACGTGAACATGTCACATGCATTAGCGTTGCTTTCCGAAACGCAGAGTCTGTGGTCCGGCGTCTTTCACGTTCCCCTGGAAACGCCACACCGCACACAAGTTCCGTTCCGGTCTTCTTCTTCCGGTCCGAGATTATATTTTGGACATTGTCCCGTATCACTGGACCGTAAGCATCTTTAACACGATCATACTGTTGTTGAGCTTTTACTGATTTATTGGACCAACATGTATTACCTTGAATTTTAAACTGATGTAAATTGAGGGTGTTTTTGTCAATATTGTCACTAGACGGCCGCATCGAAATGGTCCATGCTCTGCATTTAACCATTTAGTGAAGTTACACACCCAAACCCGGAGCAGTGGGCAACCCACTGACACAAAGTCAGCTCAATGACACACCAGACTGGGATTCGAACCTGCCGACTCACGCGATTTAATTTCTCGAGTCGTTTGACAATCATTTTATATTATTTTGCACATTCGTGCCTACATTGGCGTTCATTGATATTTGTAACAACCTTTTAATAGTTCTAAAGAAATATTTGTGCAGCATCGTGTTGACATCTCTGAAGGCATCCATTTGAAATGCTTTGGAAAAACAAGGATTTATTAAAAAAAAAAAAAAAAATGAAGACTCACTTTTTTGTTTCAGTACATTACTCAGTAGTCTGATTCTCTAAATTAAGAGGGATTAGATGTGCATTTGATCTGGTCCTGCTCACAATTTGTCCACTCTCACAAATACAACTCCCTTTCTAAATAATTTGTCATTTTAACTGCTGTCAATTTTTTACCGCTTATTCCATTTCTCACAGTCTCACACCAATAATGCATTTTCAACAACAAATGAATCAACAGATAAAAAAATTATTTAATTTGATATTCATATCAAATGTAAACGTAAAGAAATGCAAGACTTGGATTCATTGAAACCAATCCGGATCATACATGTAAACAAGTGTCAGGTAAAAAGCAATTGTAACGCAGCATGGTTAACATATACAAAACAGCGAGGTGTTACATCATATCAAAACAGAACATGAAATATTACAATGCTAATTATATTACATTTCAGTGGCTTAAAAATATATATTACACAAACATATAAAAATAGTTTCACAAACTACATAAAATTCTGAAAAAACCTGCATCTGCTGCTGTTGATATCTGAGCTAGTGAACGTCATTCAGAATGTTAAGACAACCGTTTCAAGGAAACGCGACTTTCAGATGGAAAAGGATGTTTTAAGGCAAGATGTGTCACAATCAACTGCATTTTTGTATACAGATCATATTACGCTTGGGTACAGACACGCATGTACTTCATCATAAAAATATCAAATAAAATAAAAAATGCATGTATGCATTTTTGTGATTCTCTTAAGGTTGACTTTGTAATACATTTTTACAAAAAAAAAGATACATGTCAGTTGCGCCAATAACGTTTTATAAGCTGCCAGTGGATTGTCCGAACAGAAATCCTGAACGTTTCCCAACTGAAGAAATGGTTTTGACCAGTTGACAATCTATTAAGCTAATTTCGCTACTTAATTTCGAACGATGTGACTTGTTCCAGTCGAGATCCATCTGGGCATCCGAAATGAACCATCAGTTCCATGTTTTCTGAATCATTGCATTAAATTAGAATGCTACAAGAAGTGTGCTAGACATTATGAACAATACTCGGATTAGTTGAGACCCTCAAGGTGTAAAGCAGCGTGGCCACAAGCTGATGTAGCTTTAGGAAATTGCATTATAGGTATCGCTGTTGGGTTTCTGCTTGACTGTTTTAGCTGGGAGAGGTTTGCCAAATAAATCTGTGAATAGAAAAAGTGAATTCAAAACATCATAATATAATAAACACAGTGATACCCCGACTTACGAAATGAATCCGCGCTGAGAGCCGTTCGGCAAAGATTTTGTTAGCCGATCCACATTTTACATGTAATCCATCAAATCTTCTAATCCATCTAATTTTCTGTATATTCTGAGTTTCTCTATATTTTTTGTACATTATTGTGTATTTATTGTATATTCCGTGTTATGGCATTCATTGCGGGAAGCAATTTAAGAATTTAATTGTACAGAGAAACTTGTACAAATGATAATAAAAGCTTTGATGTAATCTGTGCCATGACTTCTGGACAAACATTTTTTAATAAAATGATAAAATATGCTAATTGTAAAACGCAAAAAACATGTAACAGTTGCGAAGTTTGCCCTTTGACAGAGGTTTACAAAAGTACAGTATATAATGATACAGCGGACAGTCTCACAAGAGCGGTTACCGCCATCATGCAAATCCCTGTGATTTCTGCAACTTTTATAATGGAGTAAAAAAAAGTCGAATTGAGCGCACGCATCTTCCCGCTGGCGTTTGGGGGCGTGGACTCGACTGCCCCGCCCACCCCGACACCACCCACTCCAAGCTCGTTTGTGATGATATAGCGAACGAGTTAAACTTTAAGAAAATGTTTTTGAAATTAAAACTGATTATTCTAATCTAATGTGTCTAATACACGTGTATTACATTACTATTGAAACGATTCACTCTCGCTGCTGTAGAGCCGAAAAATGAGAGAAAAGCAGCTGATTACTGCAGTAAAACTCATTCAGATGATGTGAGTCTCACCAGCGAAATGAAGGGAAAGAACCTCACGTCCTTCACTTGTTCGAGACAATAATTGACTGGACATTTTCAAAAAATATAGTTTTTACATGTTTTGTTATGCCATGGTATATTTTGCATTGCAACTTGTAATACAATATTTGGGGTTTTTAGAGCTAAAATAAACAGTGAATTTAATCATAAAGTACAACGTTGATTTTGAGTTGATTCTCCAAAATGATTCTACCATTCTTTGCAAGTTACAGGAAGACTTGTCTTTGTCTATAAATTGTGTGTTTATTGCCTGCGCTTTATTCTACTATTGACGATAATTTTCTTTGTGAAATTACTTGCCTGGCAATTTATGGCATCATATTTTGCAGGGTTCACATGATGGTCATTACTGCATGCAATTGATGAAAATAGAAAGAGTGAAAAGCATCAACAGTTTTTGAACGTTGAAATAAAATACTAATTTAATTTAAATGAAATAAAAAAATTACTATTGCTCTCAATATATTTTATCATTATTTTTTTTTTATTTTAAAAAAATCTAAATATCGTTTTGTCTTGTTATCGTGAACCAAGTGTCTCGTGGGAAAAGTGTCTCTTCCCACCCCTAGTAATTCGTGTCTATCACTTAACAGAATGACGTAGCAATAAAAGTGTGCAATTTAGAGAAAATATATTTTTAAAAATTACACAACATAACAATAGTATTTGAAAAGACAAATTACCAGGATGCCGCGAATCATCAAGGGCCTCGAGCTTTGGAAGTCTGGAAACTTTAGAAGAACCCCAGCTGACTAAAACAAAACCAATACTAGTTTTAGAAACAAACCATCAGATTGAATGGATAACGCAACTACGAAGGATTATTTAGAATAAAAATGTCTTTATTAGGCCCAAAGTGGGGAAAGTGCATCTTACAACAGCAGAAAAGTGAGAAAAAGAGAAAATGCGTAACAAAAAACACATCTATAAATAAATAGATTCAAACACAAAAAGCGAGCAATAAAATAAAGTAGATTAACCAAGTGTTTTTTTTTAACCTACATTTATGAAACATTAAACGTCTTATTTACTTACCTGTTAATTGTGCATTAATACACTAACTAAACCCTTTATACCTGAAAGGCTGGAGGCTGTAGGGCTTTGGGACGTTTCTTCCATTCCAAGAGGATCCACTCTGTGTTTGCGCTTTAGCCAGGATTTCTTCGACTTCGTCTTCTTCTCGTGAGCCGCTGCTTCTGATTAGAGACAGTTGTTGAGCCCAGACTAAAAATATCAATCTCAGTACAATCCGTATGCTTCTTGGCCTTTTTAGAGTTTTTTCTTTAAATCAAATAAAACTAGCAAACTAAGTTACGGTTTAAATGAATGTTTTTAGCAAAGCATCGATTGGTGACATTAGTTTGTGCACTACCTGTGTCCGTTTGCTCGGGAGAACGCAGCTCATTCTCTTCGCTCTCCTCTTCTTCTTCTTCCTCCTCCTCTCCGTTTTTCTCTTGCAGGCTTGTCTGTTCTTGTGATTCGCCCTCCTGTTCTTTCTCTTTCTGCAGTTGCTTTTCTTTGGACAGTCTTTCTTCATTCTGCAACCAAGTGAACAGAATTCTAAGAACGCAGTGAAACTTTTGACTAATTTATTTGTCGGAATCGTTTGTAAACAGACCTCGGTAACAACATTGTTTATCGGCTGAAAAGGATTGGCCGTATGGATGGCGTTTAGCTCCTCCTCTTTTACGGTCCTGCCTTCTTGCTCCACCTCCTCCTGGTCCTGCTTTGCTCTGCGCGTCAAGAATTTGATTAAAATGACTTTAAAACACACACATGTGAACAACTCTTTTGTTCACACAACAACCCAATTGTTTGCAGGGGAGCAGCGGTCTATTGCAGAAAACCCTCCGAGTTGTTAGTGAATTAAACCTAAACCGGCTGAACCTGGACACGTCGGTTTCGTGGCACTTGGTACGAGTTCGGTTACCGAGCTAGAATTGTATGGCACTTAGAAATATATCTTCAGTGGATCGACGATTTCACAAGTCACGAGATTGAAAATCGCAAGAATCCACGAGATTGAAAATATGCGGTAAAAATAGGCATGACACGTGTTAAATGAAGGCAAAGTTGGAGGTTTTAATGCTGGAATAAGAAGAATTTCAAACGCTTACTGTAGATTTAAAAAAGCAATACAGCTGGGAAAATATATTTCTAATTGTTTTCTAATGCGATCTTGTTTTTAGAATAGAACATAATTCTGACTTTATAATTTCTGACACATTTTAATTCTGACTAGGGCGTTTATTCCGAGAAAACTTGCAAAACTTTTTTTTTAATTGCCGAAACTGAGCCTACGTTACAAATGAACATTTAATTTTATATTAATAACTATTTACAGATACAAAACAAAATTCACAAAGTCCACCCCAAACCATTCCAAGCCAAAAATCATTCATAAAACACTACTACAACAAGAACACGATAAAAAGGTATATAAAGAATTAAACTGTTCCCTAAAACAGTGTCTTCATTTCATTTCTTCACAAGCATTTTAATATAACGCTTATAGTTAAAATTCTTCCCGACGTTACGTTGTTTAAGCTGCGTCGTCTCCTCCACGGGATCGCTAACGAAAGGACGAATCTAGGATTCATCCATGGGATGTTTCGTCCTGCGGATTGTTTCCAAACTTCCGGGTCGAAACGTCCTGGGTTGAAAGTCTAGTTACCGAAAGGACACGTCGTGTTCAACACTGGTTTTGTGTTAAGGACATTTAAGGCCTTCTGATTTATAGTGTAATTTTTATGTCGCTAATTTGGCCAAAATGTATGTATTTGTAAGTGATATTGAAACCTATCAAATCAGATTTATTTACACAGCCCAGATTTTTACACAATCGTGGTTGATCCAAAGTGCTGTATAAGGTAAAGGAACAACGATAAAAGAATAATAAAACTTCAGTGTGATAAAACTCATCAAACAAGGGTACAAATAAAAAAACTGTTAAAATAGAGATTATTGAAACAATTCAACATCAATTTCATAGACAAATACACAGCATCAATCAAAAGCCAGTGACTACAAATACGTTTTTAAATTAGATTTTAAAACATCTAGTGACGCTAGATGCTAGGTGACTACTATGCGGTTTTGTACAAGATAAGCTTTAGTTTTTGTTGTTGGCTGAATCTAAATGCACTTTATCTTTCATCAGTTTGGGTGTTTATGCCCCTATGTTTCATATTGCCTTTTTGTTTCAAATAAAGGACCGTGTTGATTAAAAACCAAATAGAATGCTTATCTTCTTTTTTATGAACAAATAGTCATTTGGGCAACAACAACAACAAAAAGAAAAGTAATCGTTAGAGTAATCGAAAAATTAGCTGCAGCCCTAATATCCTTCCATTTCTGTTACCGTGTTTTTATTATTTTATTGTCATTCACTTCCAGGACAGAAAGATCTTCAACTCTAGCTGATATATTGTGTATACTAGCTGACAAACAACACAGTATTCTCCACACGACAGTTACAGCGTGAGTTGCTGTTTATCGTACAGTAACATGCTTTTGAGATTGAGTAACAGGAAATTGAGATTCTGATAGAATCACCACGTTTTTAAATCCATTGGTGAAGTCTAACGGTAACGAGACAAAACATGAGATGAAAAATATGATGGGGAAAAAAAAAAAGAGAGAGATCGCCAGTCAACAACAACAAACTTTCGCATAGCAAAAATCGTTCGGAACTTGTGACATTTTGTTTTGATGTTTCGACGCATTTTGTTACTCTGGATTTTCATTCTCTAGGATACATTGGACATTTGCTTACAAAAATCGTTGACCTCAGAGCTTAAAAGTAATTATTGATTATAATTAGTGCCGCAACGTTAGCATTAGTACAAGAAGAACACTCGGTACAGACCTCTCTTCTCGGATGCGTCGAACTCTCTCCGCTCTCTCCTGCTTTTCATGTTGTTCCTGGGCTTTCTGGTCAGCTGTATCTTTTTGAACCCGCTCTGAGATTGCGTCAAAGTCCTTGGCGATGCTGCTTAAGAGCCAGTTAAGGCCGTTTTTGATGGACTTGTCAGCCTTCTTATTGTAACTCAGAACGGCACTACATGGTTCCTAACAGCAGAGAAAACAATACAGAAAAATGCACATTTAATGCATTAGTTAATTAATTACCAATTACGAGTGACAGAGAGAGAGAGAGAGAGAGAGAGAGAGAGAAAGAATTAAATTAATCGTTAAAAGACATGCCATGGAAATTCATGCGGAAATGCGGATTGTCTGATGTTCATCAAGCCTAATTTGCGAATAGAAACTATATTTTGTAAAATGTTCTTGTTCAGAATTACTTGTACGCTTTCAGTAAATGCTACCAACATTCTAAAAGTTTAAACTAAAAAACTAAAACTTTAAAATGATCAATGGGTTAAAGTGTTGAATCTAGAGTTAGTTTGATTGACATTAGTATTCATTACAGCCAATAGTAATTATTATTTATATTATATTATATAAAGTAATTGATCTCCTCTTAGTTTTATATACAATTCCTTGCGTTATTGGCATACAAAAAAGTTTAACTCGTAAAACTATTGGTTTACCGTAATGTTGTTCGGACCCATTTAAACCCTAAAAATATTTGTATAACAGAATAAAAAGTGCTTAGTTTACCGGTTCTGTTGTCTAAAATATTTTCTTTTGACTTTGTGCGGCAGCCCTAATCCAAAGGTTCAGATGCCGATTTGTTTTTTTTTTTTACTCACAATTTGACAGAGGCATTTATTTTCGTTGACGAGTTTCTCCAGTGAGAGGGTTTCAATGATGTCCGCTTCCGCCAGTGCTCCATCTTGGTCCTGTTTGTTCGCAAGTCTATTAGCAAATTAAACATAAAAAAAATCACAACAAAGGTGACTTAGTTGAACAGTTACACATGTTTGGACTTTATTAGTCACTTTTGATAAATCTTATAAGACAACGTGATAAGTGATAAGAGGACGCAAAAAAACATGAGCTGATTTCTTCACTTAACAGCAATTTAGCAGATGCTTTTATCGAAAGCTACTTACATTTCATTACAATAGCATTTCTCCATGCTTTAGTCATATAGGATGCAATACAGTGGTACCTCCACTTACGGATGACTAACAAATATGTCCCTTTACGAAAGACGTTGCCGGGAAAATGTCGTCTCTTTTTACAAAATTATTTCACTACACGATAGGCCAAATGTTGTAGCGTTTGTAGCGACAAGAATGCTTATGCGAGTGTTTTTCTTACCACTAATATGCAGGGAGATCTTTTGAGTAAAACATGCAAGAGTCCAGAGTCCCTAAAACAGGTCTCTTATTATTATTATTAGTAGTAGTATTATTTAAGCATGTCAGTGAACAGAAAAAAAAAAAAACACTTTTACAGAAGTAACACGGTTACAGCAATCCTACTTCCGGAACCGTGCGCCGATTTGTTGTGAAACTGTGACACCCGGTGGCTGAGAAAGCCAATGCATGTGGATTGGTTAGACACAGAGAAATAAAGTTTTAGAGTGCAGCCAACTGTTGTGCTATTTTGCAACAACATTACCGAGAGAAAACGTTCAGAACAGTGTCTGTGCCGATTCATTATGTTTACGCACAAAAGTACATCCCTTGTTGAGTTAGGAACTCGGCTAACATCATAGTGATGTCAGAGTCCGCTGAAGTTATCGCAAGATTATCGCGAGATTCAAGAAAGCTGTATGTAACATGTGTTTTTTTTTATCACAATTATGCGGCCCATTTTGTTAAATTTTGATTATACGAAACTGCTGTCGGCACAAATACCGTATTTTCTGGACTATAAGCCGCACCTGTATATAAGCCGCACCCCTCTATTTTCGAAAAAAATAAATAAAAAAAACCATAAACAAGCCACACCTGCATCCACTCTATTAAAAAAAGTTCCCTTTCCAGTTGTTCACTGGACACTACTGGGGACAACATTACGTGACAGGGAACAAGGTTTTAGTCAAAACCTGGAGAGTTTTGCAAGCCACAGATATGTATGTACCATATGTTTTTGGATTCGATTTTTTTTCTTTATTACATAT
>MU204393.1:53018-83521 GCA_017309775.1 Paedocypris sp. Pulau Singkep | reverse complement strand
CACCTGCATCCACTCTATTAAAAAAAGTTCCCTTTCCAGTTGTTCACTGGACACTACTGGGGACAACATTACGTGACAGGGAACAAGGTTTTAGTCAAAACCTGGAGAGTTTTGCAAGCCACAGATATGTATGTACCATATGTTTTTGGATTCGATTTTTTTTCTTTATTACATATGTTCACGGATTTACGGCTTCACGAGTTGTTTTAATTAGGTATGCATGAATTATAAAAGAAATATATCGAAATATTCGTGCACAACCTGCATCTTCCTGAGCCTCCCACGGCTTCTGCAAGTCACTCCCGTGCTTCCTGAGTTGCGCGGTCGCGCGGCGCTTCCGCAAGTCACACGCGTCTAGTAGGCTGAAGAAGGACGGTCTGGCTCAATAATGTTAGTTAATGTCAGATGTTAATGTCAGACGTCAGCAATGTCGGACTCCCTAAGCTGCCCATTCAAACACTTTGCAAATTAATATATCCGGGGCCATGCGTGTTAGTATATTGTTAATTATTATTTCGTTCCGTTACTGTACACATAACAATTTTTCGTTTTTATGTGGAGTAATATTGTTTTGTTGGCTTGCATTCGTTAAATGAATTATGGAAATATTCGTGAAAGACTGCGGTCTGATAAACCAGGGTTCACTGTATTTACTACAGGAACAGAACGATTGTGAATTGTAAATGTAAATGTATGTAGCTAAATAGATCCTTTCCTAACCTGTATTTTAACACCAGCAACTTTGCTGATTAAAACGGGACAGAAAATAAGCAAAAACAAAGGTGTCTACAGTATTTAACTTCATTTCAGTGAAATCACGTCTAACCATCTTCGCTGAAACCCACAAAGTCGTCTTCTTCAGTGTAGGAGTTGAACAAACTCCTAAAATAAATGTATTTATATATTTATATTTATTTCAGTAGCATATTCTTCTTTGCATTTGTTTTGTCTTTTGATACCGATTAAAGCGCGATGATTCCGATTGCCCCCTAGCGGTGGAAAAAAAAATCCACAAAATAGCCGCTTTTTTCTATAAGCCGCATGGTTCAAAACCTAGGAAAAAAGTAGCGGCTTATAGTCCGGAAAATACGGTATATATTGTAAAGAGAAGTACCACTGTATAGAGTAATTGGATTCGAATGCCAAAAATATGGTTAAAAACTATGCCCTAGATTATGACCTATGATTGACAGATGCCCTAGATTATAACCTATGATTGACAGATCAAGTCAAGTTTTAAAACTCACACCAATACAGGTTTCCCAGCAATTCGAGGATGCTGTAGAACTTCGGCAATCGTGTCTTTGGTCTCTTGGATTCTCTGGACATCGCTGGAGTCTACAACAAATACTACACCATACGCTTCTGAGTAGTAGTTCTTCCAAATGCCACGGATGCGCTTGCCTCCACCCAGGTCAAAGATTGTGACCTCAAATTTCCCTTGCTTCAAGTCCACCTTCGAGAAGCCCACTGTAGGCGCTACATCTAAAGGGTTTTCTAGAACAAACAAGAACATTCTGCGAGATTTGACCCAGGACATTGACAAGAGAAGCGATAAAACCACGTGATGATGAGGGATGGTTTACCTCCCTGGATTCCTCTGACGGTAGCCGTTTTTCCAGCATTGTCCAGACCAACCATTATTAACGTCACCTTCCTGTAATTACACAAAGACAATCACTGAAGACTTGTCTCATTACGAGGAAACAGGTTCCTTACAGGTGCTTGTTTCCATCAATGCAATGAACTAAACACTCGCGGTTTTGCGCTTCTTTCATGAGATGAAATGATAGTGAGATAGATCTTTTTTTTTTTTTTTCGGTTGACGGTGCTTTCTGGAACTTAGAAAACATTGCACTATAGTTTCTGTAGCAAAAACAAGAAATGATTAAAATATGATCACAATAACATTGGACATTTGTTTACAAAAAGCCTTGACATTTGAGCTTAAAAATAATTATTGATTAGAACACCAATATTAAGAAAATTGGTTTAAGAGTTAAGATATAAAGAGTGGCATTATGACTACACTACACACAAAAAAAAAAAATCACAACAGTGAAATGTATTATATGTAAAAATGTATTGTATATAGTGAAAATATTGACTTTATTGAATATTGTAAAATACACAAATATTCAAAGCATTAATACATGCACGTGGTTTTAAGTAGAATTCTCATGCAGACTTCACTAAGCAAACACATCAGTATGTGGACAAATATCCTGAAATGACATGGGATTTCTTCTACTCATATAAACACTTTTACTTGCATGTTTTTTTTTCAACTATACAAAAATTCTCACGTAGACTTAACTAAACAAGACATCAGTAAGTGGACAAATATCCTGAAATGACATGGGATTTCTTCTAACCCTCATTAGCTTTTGTCCAGGCGGGGTTAAACCCTGACCACCAAAACACATTACATATGGCAAACCATTCGGCTACCAAACACACCCACACACACACACACACACACACACACACACGTGAGTTTACTTAACTGCGATTCTCACACCGCAGAGACATTAAGCGAATTATCCAAGTGCCAGTTCAGTGTAACAAGAAAGTCTTTGTCACAACTATAAATGGGACAAGATGACAACTGGAGTTCAGTCTGATCAGGAATTAACCTGGTTAAATGCGACTTATCCAGCAGGTCCAGTGACAGGGTGCGAACAGACAAACCACATTTAACAAATTAAATTGAGCCGAGACTTAAGTCTGGTAGTAGCTACATAACACAACTTTTCTTAGGCGATTGAATAACCAACTACATGGGAACATGCACAATCTACATTGACATAAACCAACTTGAGAGAAAACATGGGGGGACATAAGAGGCTAGTGTAGGGTTTTTAATTTATGGTTGTTTGTTCATTCTGATGGGTACGGTGTTATGCTTATTTATTTATAGTGTGTGTGCCATGTTATTTATGTTAGTTAATTTAAATTATGCATGTTTATTTACTTTTACATATAGACGTGTGTTCCTACATATATACGGTACTGACTGCATTCATTCTGTCTGCTGTTGTGATATGCAATTTCCCCGCTGAGGGACAAATAACAGCATTCTCATTTAGTTTCACCAATTTAAAAACATGTTATCTTGACAAATACTTCTTCATTTACAAACTATTGTACGTGATTCTCCGTTTTACATTTATTCCAAGTTGACAGGTTAACTCGATTTACACTTGCTAACACTTTCTGGATCAGTCAGTCACTTTTTTTGTACTTTACTCACTTTTTGTATTTTTACGTTATTTTATTGTATTTGTATCTTGATAATTTTGTATTTTTTTTCACGTTTCACATTTTATCTTAACATCTACTGTTTTTTGTATTGTGTTTCGATTCTTTCGTTTTTACACATTTTATTGTATCAAGAACACTTTTCACTACATGTTGTACCACGAATATTATGTATGTGATGAATAAAATTTGAATTTGATTACCAGATGAATGCGTTTACCACATGTCATCTCCCCAAGTTATGTTTGATAAGAGAGAAGGAAACTGAAGGTTTGTTATCAGAGTGGTAAGCGCTCGATCACACACACACACACACACACACACACACACACACACACACACACACACACACACACACACACACACACACACACACACACACACACACCTTGCTGTTGTACCTGAAGTTGCTCACCTTGCGGGTTCTCTCCATTGTTTTAACCAGTTGCAGCAGTTCGCCATTAGATTGAACATGTCACTCCAACGACGCAAATATCTGCTGGTTTATAACAAACTGCTTTGACGTAAATTACTTTGTTACTTCAAGCTCGCTTCCAAAAAATTACCTACTCCTATTAACTTGGTGTCCAAATTTCGACAAGACGAAAACGCAAAAACGATCATCGTGGGAACTGTGGGATTTTAGCCACGATATAGCCACGACATTTAACGTAGTAAAAACGCCCGCATACCGAAAAGATTCATCTTCATATGTCTCCGAATCAAAGCAGGCTTACTGAAGCCTGCCCGGCTAACCCGTTAGCACTCGAGTAAAGCCCATGTAATCGATGGTATTACATAACAATAAGATAAGCTCGCGAGTAACCGCATAGAACAAAAGAAACTGAGTTCTTGTGAAGCAGAATAAGTTACAAATTAAAACCGGTTTAAGGAAATTGTGTCCGCCTAACGTTCCTCAAGCAGCTAAGAGGTCGCTTTGTTGATCTATCTAAACTTAGCCGCTGCTGCTAAGTGCTAAGGTTAGTGCCGAGCGTCGTAAATACCACGTGTCTAGGAAACTGTTACAATAAGTAACCAATCAAAATAATCTAACGGCGTATTGCTGATTGGTATTCATTTTAAAGCATTGAATATTTTAAAGTATAAAATATTTTCACTTAAAATACATTGTTTGAAAAAAAAAAAAGTCGTTTTATGTTGTAAAATCATTCGTTAAACTATTCACTTATGGTGTTGGATTATCGCAATTGTAACGTCTTGTGGATTTGTTTAAGAATGTCCCATAAAATAAAACCCAACACACACAAGTTATATTGACTATTGTGTATTTTTGTTCACAAATTAATACCTGAAAACGTGAGATGTTTTTTTTTCAGCGCCTTTGGGGGGAAAAGTTGTAAATCCAACATTCATAAAATCGTGGCAGTAAGAGTTAAAACTGTGAAAAGCGCCTTACAAATGCTCAAAACTTGAACCTGAACAGTCCTAATGATATAGCGCTTTGAGCCTTTTAAGATGTGTTGACAAGCTAATGTTGCATTTAATAGAAGATTATTTATTATAGTGCTAGATAGGATATACCCAAGCTGTAAAAAAAAAAAAGTATATGCATTTGTTTATTAAACAGTATAGAGACTGAATTAACGGAAAGCAAAGAGAAAATAATTTTTAGATTATATATAATAAATTAACAATAAACATGCTATTGATCTAGCAATATTGATTATGCACGTGACCTACGACCTAAAGTATGTGATCACGTTTATATTTGGGCTGCTGGACCAGGTCCCTGTCTGACCCTTCCATGTAAAGTATGCGGTTACACAACTCAACACTGTTCACTTTATAGTTTCTATGAGTTATTCAGCCGCAGCTTTGATTGTTTTGCATAGTTCTACTGCTTTCTCTTTCAGTAAAGTGTTCGTAGTATTTGCCAGAAGTTCTGACATTTTTTCACCACAAAAGTAACATGAAGATACAAGATTCAAACCAATCAACTTTCACAAAATACATTCAATACTTTTTCGAATGGCGGTCATGTCAAACTCCACTCGCTGTTCAGTATTCAAAAATACATTTTTACAAGTAAAACAATCTTGAAATTAAATTGTATTTCATACAAGATCAATTAACTAGTTTACAATTTAATTTCTGCTTCTGCTGCTCAACAAACCCAACCACCCTCTCTAAAGAAACATTGCTTTTTATAACCTAAAGGAATACCATATTACATCCCAACAGGTGAAACAACAAATATCCAAATATTTAAATTTCAAAATCAAATCAATAGCATTTAAATAAAACAACAATTCAAAATACTTCATTACAATACAAATAATTATTAACTTCTAAATTATTAACTCCTTGAGTGTCATGAAAGGCGCCAATAAATTAAAAATCGAATGAATTATTAAATTATTATTAAATGTACTCAATTGTACTGGTGACTGACTGGAACTATGCTTATGACGGGCAGGTTCATTTATGGTCTGTGTTTGTTTGATTGTTTATTATGATGTGTGCAGTGCGTTATGGTGATGTTTGTTTGTTTATGTTTGATGTTTGTTTATTTGTTTATTTATTTGTTGGATTTGTTGTTGCTGTTAATTGTGACGTGAAATTTCCCCGCTGTGGGACTAATAAAGGATTTTTCAATTCAATTCAATTAACCATAAACAACTGAAACACCCGAGCACTGCTCCCCTGGACCATCAGAATAAAATGGTTCAGTACAAATTGGAGCCAATGAGATAAATTGGCAGTGGCCGTCCTCAGTCCCTCCTTTGCCCGTCAACAGCCGCACCCACGGATGGAAGCTCGTCCGGATCAGCAGGGTAACCTGTGCCTCATTGTGTGGCTACTGTGTCGGTCATCACAGTAGGCAACGTTAAATGTTTGCACTTATAAGTTATTTTAAAACCAACACACACCAGACAATTCAGGATAAAAGTAGACCCTATTTTATTCACGGCTTGTATCTGATTTTTGTGTCGTTGTAGAAACAACATGTTCATGATGTATTATATACACTATCTTTTGTCTAGTAACACTAAAACTAGACATCGAATGTTAGTTCCTATATTATTATGTGCGTGGTCTGAAACAATGATGACCAAAATATTGTTTTTAAATGCACAAAATGTGTAAGAAAGTAACACTGATGAATTACAATGTGTTGAAAACCTTTGTTATTTTTGAAAATGAAATTCCAAACCCTGCTCACATCCTAGCCAATGGCAAGTGTCGAAAACACCATTTACCAACAGTTCTTACTAGAAAAAAATATTTGTTTTCCTCTTTGAGCGTTACACATATTTTTCCGCTTTCATTCTTCTCCTGAGTGATTTACTCTTCTGGAGAATTTTAATCACTGTGATTTAAATTATTGCAGTGACAATTAATACTATTCTATTCTATTCATCAGTCTGAAACGCTAATGAAACTGCCACTCTGCTTTGTTGAATGGCAGGCGGTTTTTTTTTTTTTTGAAGTTTTTTTGTTTTTCTAGCCACTGCTGCTTTCTCACTGGTCAACCATTATAGTAAATCAGATAAAACACACTGCTTATTTACTACAGCTCTCTTAGAACAGTCTATAAATGTGAATTTATGAAAATGCTTTTTAAATACACTTTACATTTTTGTGAACCGAACCAGCAGTGTGATTCTCGCTTAGTGAGACAACAGCGCCACCCACTGGGCTAGAGGAGCAGTAGTGATAGTACCAAAAAAAAACACAAAGAAGGGAATCATCATGGCAACATCTTTCAATACTACAATCAATATGATCATGACTTTACATCCAAATCTTTAATATTGATCATGTACTTAAAAAGTGTACATATCCAAACAGTATGTACAGTAAATGTGAAACCACTTTAAACGGGTCTCAGTTTGAGATATTACTGATTTGCTTTAAATTATATAAAAAACAAACAAACAAAAAATAATCAGAACATGGTACTGTCCAATGAGGTTTTGTGGAGTGCACACAGTATTATCAACATTTTCTATATCACAGAAAATCTTAAGATTCATACCATATAACAAAATGTCCTTAACGGAAAAAACCTGCCAATTTTATCATCCAATGAAACTAGCGATTTACACCAACAACAAGTCAATTTATCCCGCGTATAAAAACGTATTTGGGGTTCCAGTGAAGACGTTTTAAAGCTCTGCGGCAGAATCTGACGTGACTCTCCAAATTCACCAGGCACCTAACCAGAAAATGACAGAAAGAAGCACATGAGTTCCGACACTTTATTGCCTTGAAAGGAACAGGAAAGCCTCACTCACTTTCATCATCAGAATCGAAGCCAAAAAGTGAGGTGCACGTGTCCTTGTGTTCCTGTAGCTGTTCCTCGCTGCTGAAG
Source organism: Paedocypris sp. Pulau Singkep (assembly GCA_017309775.1). Taxonomy (NCBI): domain Eukaryota; kingdom Metazoa; phylum Chordata; class Actinopteri; order Cypriniformes; genus Paedocypris; species Paedocypris sp. Pulau Singkep. The sequence continues at coordinate 75,924 of MU204393.1, read as the reverse complement.
GAGCGGAAGCAGCGAGGGCATCGCTGTTGGCATGGCGACGCCGCCGCTGGTGTCGACACCTCCTCCAGCATCCTGGGGCTCACTTTGGGTTCCTTTCTTCGCTTGGGCATGCTGATGTACGACTCGTCCAGGTACATGGAGGGAAGAGGACGAATGAAATGCTTGCTTTTCGGCTTCCCTGAATCAAACGGGCTTAGACCTTTGCTCTCCTTTTTGGATGGAAGAGCCTTTTCGCTCTTGTTGCGTCCGTTAAAAAGCGCCGGGACACCTACAGGAGACTGCCCGCCTTGGACCAACGCTTTCCCTTCCTCGCCAAGCCCGTCTGATGTTGTAACCGGTTCCAGCTTCCCCGGGGCATCAGATACACTTGAGAGCGAATCCGCTTCCACAATCGAACTCACGTAATGAGTCTTTTCGTGTCTGTAGAGGTGCATCATGTTATCGTTTTCAACAGAACACCCGGGGAAGCAGCACATGACTCTCAGCGGATGATGGCCCAGCACGTGCTCACCCAGCTCTATCCGGGTCTGGAAGCGTTGTTTGCAGCCGTAATGGTAACACGGATACTTGAGCTCACCTCGGTGGTGCATGACGTGGTCCAGAAAATGCTGAGGGTTGAATATTTTTCGGCAACAGAAGAGACACTTTTCCTTCCCAAACGTGAAGAAAAACAGAAGCGCCTTCTTGTCGCCGTGGTGATGAGAAAGGACGTGGGACAGAACGGCGCTTGCTTTCGAGTTAAACGTGCAAATCTCTACGGGGCATTTGACGTGAGTGGATGGTCCCGTCCTCGCCGCCTCTGGAGTTGTGGAACAGGCCGTCCATTTCTTCGGCCTGGTTGCAGTTGACTCTGTAGACCTTGTAGTATTTTCTTTGGGCTTCAGGTTCTCCAAACAGTTCTCTGGTGTTTTTGCAGGCATTCCATTTTCTTCGTGTTCTCCAGTTGCCATAGTCGTCTTCAGGCTAGAGTTTAAAGGCCTTTTTTCTCCATGTTCACCGTTCATTTTAACCCTAGCGATGTTTCTGTGGTCAAATAATCTCCCATACACTTTGGACTTGACTCCATTTTTATCACGCTCAGAACGAATTTCTGGAGTTCCAAACTCATCTTCTTCACTATCGGTCGAAGCATTTTGAGTCTTCTCATTGTTGCTGTTCATGTTCGTTCTTATTTTCCTATTACCTCCATTTACCCGGTGAGACAAGCTTTCTTCAGGATTTAGCGATTGAACATCCTTGGATCTTTTCCTTACTAGCCTCATCTTGAAAAGTTTCCGATTCTCGTCCATTGACTCAGAGCTCGTCAGAAAACGTTTTCTCATTACGCGCGCCATCTTCCGATCTTCAGCCGTACTTGGGGGATCGGAACACTTTGCGAATCTTGACCGCCTTGGCCTTGAGCAAGACTCTGGAGGAACGTGGCTTAGTCTCGTCTGTGTGCGTTCTGTGGGCGCTTCCGGTTGCTCGACATTACCCTTGCAAATGTTCTCCTTATGAAGACCGCTGGATTTCTTTAGCTCCTGAATGTGCAGCTTAAAATGGACTGAGGGGATGCGTCCGTGGCTGTACTGTTTGTGACAAAACATGCATTTCTTATCCAGCCGGTGATGCCAGAGTGCATGACGGAGCATGTGAAGATTTTTCACTTCTTTATTGCAGAGACTGCAGACAACTGAGAACTTACAGGTCTCATCACTTGGCTCTCTGGGAGAAATAGTCTCAGCAGTTGGACTTTCAACAACCAGATTAATGTTCTCTACGCTTTCTTCTCCTGAACACTTGCTGACCACTTGAGAAGCATCCGAATGGTTTAATCCGGCGTCAGTAAGGCCGGTTCCTGACACGCTCTCGTCGCTTGGATCAGTGCTGCTCGACATGCGATGTGATGCGATAATCGGATCGGTTTTCGTGAGAGGCGTCTCATCTGGTGTTAAACCAACAGAAACCTGTGCACAAAGAACAGCCTGGTTGTCCTGACAGTGAAGGCCTGTGTTGGAATCTTTTGGGAAGTTGACCAATGTCACTCGAGTGGTTTCAATTCCCTCTCCATTCACTTCTCGGTTTATAGGACACGTTCCAACCGATGATCCCTCAAATACAGGTGGACTGGAATATGTGTGGAATCTTTGGACCATAGAAAGGGCTTGATCTGAAAAAACCTCGTCGGTAATCCAGACGTCGTCTTTGCTTTCAGCGAACGGACCTCTAAAAACTGACCAATGGTCCAAAGTATCTTGAGACGTCGTCGTTTCTGTAACGCGTTCAATCACGGGAGGAAGATCTGGTGAAACCTGGTCATCACAAGGTGTGTGAACTTCATTATCAGGGTAAGAAAACACTGTGGATTCGTTGGCTGGACTGGAAATACTCGACTGCTTTGGCTTTCTTCCTGGCTTTTTGCCTTGTCGGGGTTCACCGTATTCTCCCTGCCTGATCAACTCATTCACAAGCCATAAGGGTTTTCGACCCCTACGTTTCACTGTAGACATATCCGCCTGGCGGGCAAGCAGTCTTTGATGCCGACTATTCAGTCGCCTGGTATTGATTTTCGCCAAGTCCAGCTGTCTGAATGAACGGCGGACTGGACAGAGCTCCGGGTCTTTCCGAAGCAGCGTTCCTGGTTTCCTCCCGCGCCGCTTGGCGGAGGGTTGCGCGGTCATCTCGTTCGGACGAGTGCAGAGAATCTGTGATTGCACACTCAAACCGATCGGACTGCTATGCTTGTCCACTCTTCGGTCAAGCTCTTCCGAACGACAACAACACTCTCCTTTTGTACAATAACTTGGCAACCATTTGTCCTTTTGCATCATCTCACAAGTAGCTTTAGCAACTTTATCACTCATTAAATCCAAACAGTTTGTTTCAATATTGCTTAGGCTCCAGAACTCAGGGTCAAAGTAGAGGCTTCTTTTCAGAATCTGAAGAACTTCAAAACGTAACGGATTCTCCACAAGACTCTGATCAGGGTGGTATTCTTGGTCCGGGTGGGAGTATAGTAAGAACACTGTCTTATACGAGTCGACTGTCCGTTCTAGGAAGAACACAAGTAAAGCACAAGCTCTACATACTTCAAGATCATTTGGGAGAAGGTAGGCAATAGTTTTGTATATGAGAGCTTCAGTTTGCGGATGGTCCTTTAGGTCAGTTTGCAAAGCAAGCGCGCAAAGCTCCACACAAAAGCTGAGGCCTTCTCGTCCAATCTGAAATCAAACAAAACCAAATTAATGTGGTGGCAATCCTCCTACCACAACCGTATGGTCAAGAAAAAAAATCACTTTACCTCAGACAAAATCACTTTCATAAATGGAAATATTGCTTTTATATCAGTGGAGGACATAACCATGTTTTTGCATTCCTCGAGAAATTTTGTCGTAGAGTGTTTTAACCGCAGATAGATTTTACTCCAAATGAAGATCAAATTCCTGCGAAAGCAAAAAAAAAAACATGTACTTTAGGACCACTATTTTAAAACAATATATTTTACAGTTTATGACAAGATGGGATTTATCACTCACCAAATACAGTACATGTCACCGGTCTGTAGCTTCTGACCCAAAAAGAGTTTCGTCAGTATTAAAACAACCTCGCCTTTTTCTTCAGTCTCTGCCGTGCAGAGTATTTCCACGGCATCCTTCACGTCTATGTTTGCCACCTACACAGAAACGTTTAAAAAGCAATAGATCCATTAGGACAAGACGACATTTCTTAAGAGTGAAAACAAACGATGCTGTTTATGTCCATAAGCTGTATTCGATCATGTGACAAACTGAGACCAAATTATTGGAAGGATTAAGACTACTGGCATGTAGAAGTTTACCTCTTCATACAAGATGTCCAAGCGAGAAGTTCTCCATAAGCAAATGAGGTAGGCTTGCTTAAAATACAGATGCTTTCCTAAAACAGAGTGATGGATGCAACTCTTTGCAAGTGCCAAGGCTTCTGGAAATCTCTCGCAGGCCATCAGGTAACGCACACGTAGCTCAAAGAAGATTGTACTCTCCGAGCTCAGATAATCATTTACTGCAAAAACAAACACATAAGCAAAACCAGATTCACTTATTGTAATATGTGCAATAATGCAAACATCCATATAATAATAAAAACATACAGTGGTGCCCCGACATGCAAAATGAATCCGTGCTGAGAGCAATTTAGTTCGGCGAAAATTCAGTGGGCAATTATTTTTTCCATGGGGCCACATGAGAAATGAAAAATATTGCACAGGGCCGGACTAAAACACTGAACTTAACTCTGCATAATATTACTGTTTCTTTATACCTCAAAAACTATACAACGAGCTGCGTTGGTACATCATTCTTACCTGCTTTTAAATCACTACCGAACACTCATTTGCTTTCATTTGCATTTGACGCAAATGGAGTTGTGACATTATTTTATCTGTCTTTTTATTTAGTCTGTTACTATATGCTGTTTTTATGTTGTATTATCCTCTGTATGCATATCACTTTGTGTTTAAAGGCTTAAAAATAAAGCTACAGTTTCAGAGTTGTTTCAGATTTTCTACAGTTTCAGCAGAATTGTTTTGACAATTGGTGAGACTGGTAAGAGCAGCGGTGCCACATTGGGTTCTAAAAATACACTTTTTGGGATATGGCGGAAATAGAGTGGTACTTCAATTCACAAACGCAATTCATAAAAATACACGGGGCACGAACCGGAGGCGCGGACATTCGAAGCTATTTTCAGGCTTTCAAATGCTGATCGTGGAGAGAAGGATAGAAACAGAAATAAGTATTGTACTGCGAGTTACCAAAAAAAAATAAATAAATAAATCAACCCGTTTGAGCGATTACTGTACTGAACCAAATTCAAGGGAAGAGCGGATGAAAGCAGAAAGCGCGAAAATGAATGAAAATGTGCAGAAATTAGAGCAAGGTTTTAATATACATTAACCATTGAGCTAATGAAGGAAATTATAGAGAAGCATGATCATGGCATTAGTCTGACTTCTCAGTGAAAGATCTGCGCGTGCTGTTCCAGTGCTGGGAGAGAGGCGCACACGCATAAACATGACAAGTGTATAAATGAATGTTACACCAGTACAATTCTTTCACGTACATTTTGTCTACATGGTTCCGCTTTTTAAAATGTGTTTATAAAGAAAATAAACCAAACCATCATAACGAATGAACCAGTTGGAAATCAAATCCGACTTTCATTTAATTTTTACAAGTTCGACGGGCCAGATTAAAACGTTTAACGGGCCGTAGTTTGCCCAGGTCTCAACTAATCTGTGCAATGACTTCATAAATTCAGACTAATTTTTTTAATAAATGATAAAATAATGATTGAAATTTAAAACATGTCACATAGCAGTTGTTTAGTTTGTCTTTTGGCAGATGTTTATAAAAGGTACAGTATATAATGATATATCCCTATTTACGGAACAACGGAAATCTCAGGGATTCTTCAAGAATCCTCTACGGGAGAGAAAAAAAAAAAAAAAAAAAAAAAAAAAATCGCCATTCTGGAAGACAAGCTTATTTTATATTTTGAAAACAAGATCTCTGAAACTAACTAAAAGAAGTCTAAACAGCTGTTTTATATGTGTCTGGACTCTCATCTCAATGCACGCTAGCGGCAAGAAAGACGCGCTTCTTTTGTAAAGCAAAAATATTTCGGACGATATTTTTGTGGCGACGCGTTTTGTTATCTGGGACATTCGTAAGTTGGGGCACCACTGTAAATACAAAGACCATTATAAATCCAGATGAAAGATGAACTGACCATCGTCTTCAGGTGGTTCAGAGTTGGTGAGGATGGCCTGAAGAACCGGGTTTGCCCAGGGTCCCTGCTGTTTAATGATGTGCTTGACTTGCTGAAGATACACGTTCTGGTGTCTTACCAGGCTTACACAGCAGTCCTGTCACCGAAAGAGAGAAAAAAAAAAAGTGATGACTTTGTCCAACATTTAAACGACAAAATGAAATGTATGGCTTTGTGACGTACTTGAAACGAATCTAAAATGTCCTTTAAAGGATGCTCAATGAATTCATCCTTTGCAAAAAACAGCAGCAGTTCAAAAATGCTCCTATAAAGAAAGAGAGAACACATAATTAATGAAAAGAGAACTATTTATTATATCATCTATTACATGAAGAAATAATCACCAACTCTTTAGTAGTGGAACAATACGTAAATGTGAATAGTCAAACAGTAGTCAGTATGAAGTAGTGGTCACAGTACAGTAGTCAAATCAGTCCTGCATTGAAATAGTTTAGTCTAATTATGTACAATTAGTATTTTTATTTTCAAAAAGTTTTATTATTATATTAATCACACGTCATTTGTACAATAACTATGGTTTTTGCTGTGTGAGTCTATAAGACTATTTTTCCCTAATTCCGCACAGCGACTTTGCGTTGGTCTGGAACGAAGAAAAGCGCTATAAATAAACTTGAACTACTAATAATGACATTCAAGGTATTTGCAGATACACAAAAAAACCTCAAAAACACAGGAACAACATTTTATAAGTCCAGGAATAAGACTTTAAAACAATAAAGTTTTTAGACAGCAGATTTATTTTGCAATAATGAAAAATTGGGCTTTGAATAGATTTGTTTTACAACAAGTCACGACTAAATGATTAGCATGGTGCCCCATTTCTACGCTTTCCCAGTCAGATATTTGTAAATCAACACAGATAAACATTTTCTTGATTTTGTCATCTTCGAGTTTGAAACCGCAGTAAACATACACACACTTCAGAATTAAATCCCTTTTCAGGTGCTAAAATGTACGAGTTGATAGCAAAGTAATAAGGTAATAAGTACACGTGACCGCTGCGCAAAATCACACGTGGGCGTACATCATCAGGCCATCACGCCCACTAGGACAGTGCAGCATTTCCACTAGCTTTAAATTAATTAATTTGGTCAGCACGGCAGAAGAAATGCAAGATTATCTTATAATATTTAAATGATTGTGTGTGGCGGGGATCCTCCCTGAAGAACGTGCGCACACACACACACTCTGATCTCCGACAAGCTTGTGTGAGTTTGGCAGAATTGTATAAATGCTAGATCCCAATGAATTATGGGAGGTGTAGTTCCGCTAGAATAGATGATCTATTATTCAAGTAAAAGGACATCAAAGATATGAGTCACAAGTTAGGTTTGTAAATAAAGAATTTTTACTTTAACTTTAATGAGAAATGTAAGTTAATTTTGCCAGAAATGTAAAAAAAAATTTCAATTTTTTGCGCCTGAAGAATCAGGGTGTGTGCTTATATTCACGTAAATACGATATTTGCAAAGTAGGAAGATTTCTCAACCAATCAATAATTTGTCCCCCAATTGATTAGTAATAGAAACAACTAATTTGCAGCCACCTTAAAAATGTGCCAAAATAAGGAAGCAGACACTTACAGGGCAAGGCTACTAATCGTGCAGCTCACGTGCTCACAGTCTGAAGGGAAGGATCCAGAGTCCTGGACGAATGAACACAGTGCACTCCGCAACACTTGCAGTTGGGGGAAAGGCACCTGCCACCGGCCCGTTTGCTCCACAACCAACTAAAAGAAGATGAGAAATGTTAATAGTGGAAATATTAAAACACACAATAAAAATCACAACAATCCATGATCAATAATAAAAAAAACAATAATCAATAAAACAGTGAATATCAAATCACATTTGCACTGAAAAAATTCAATGAAAGACAAATTAGAACGTTAGGAATGGCAACCAAACATCTGTCTATATAGGGATGTCAAAAACTGAGGCACAAAACTCCTTAAGATAAGGTTAAAAATGTATAAATAAAAAAAAAACATTTTTTGAAACAAACTTGAAAAAAAAAAAACAGACAGGGAAATTAATTCCTATACACGTTATATAAAACAATACACGTAATTCTGTTCAACTTCAAAGTTTTGGATATAAAAAATTATCCTGTCAAAAGTATACAAGTTAGATACGCGATACGAACATGCTCCAGAAATTCTGCATGTCCATACATAAAAGAATAAATTGAAAATGAGCTTTTTAAGCAAAAGATAAGAGTAAATTATACAATAACAATTACAAACAACAATTGTATTTTATACAAGGAAATTAAAGCACTGCATTCTGGGATCTGTAGTTTGTGTTATCTGCGCCTCTTTTCGCAATGCCAACAATAGCGGTTCCATATAAACTAATCTCGCGGACCGGGCATTGTCGCACACTGATCCAGATGTGGCCCCGGGGCCAGAGTTTGACACAAAACGTCTTCCGCTTCTGAAAATAGTGAGAAGTGGATGCCCAGTCCCTCACTAGAAACTTCCATCGGCTCTTAAGCCACTGTCAGAAAGCAGGTCCCCTTTCCACCTCACCCAACTTCTCTTTCTCTTCACCAGTCTCTTTTTCTTCCTCGTGTCCGAGACCGTATCCTTAGGTCATGACCCTAAGATGACCATAGGTGCCGGCTAGACTGTAGATCGAAAACTTATCCTGACGCTTAAAGACATAAAAGACAGTAAAAACAATACAGATAACAAGATCTGCTAAACTTAGATCTTTTTTCGACACAACGACAGGGAACAAAAAAAAAAACCATTACAAGAGCCACCAACGAGTCATTGAACGCAAACATTTTTGACAGTCACTAGATTATCGCGTGTAGTCACAACAAAAGCGGAGGGAACCAATACTTACAAACGGTTGTGACTACATGTCGTCATGATGCAATGTAAAAACCAAAGGCAATACACACTTTATACTGTTATTTAAACATAAAACACTTTTCCACTGTAACTGTAATCTCGAAAATTGTGCACCATGATGCTAACCGTTAGCCAAATTGCATGCTAGAAAGTCATATCGTGCGTTGCAAAAACCAAGACGAAACGACCTGTTTCCGCAATAAAATGTGTTCTGTTGTAGTTTAATTACATGAAGAATATAAGCACGGACAACGCAATTTTCGAATCATTTTGGACGTAAAATGGGGGATGGGATCGTGCTAGCATGCTGCTAATGTTGTTTAGCCTAGATTAGTTTGAGTTTGTTACCATTTCACTGCCGCTTTCTCTGCGAACCCTTACCTACCTTGCAAAATCTAGCACAGTACGACATACTCTGGAATCCATGGTCGTCCCTTGCTCCAGTATTTGGTAAGGTATTAAATTCTTTCCTCAACCTGTCCAACTCCAATTCACTCTCTTCTTCCGCCATACTGCTCGCCGAACCCAGCGCGTACAACAGCAGTGTTGCCAGATAGAGTCACTGTTTTCCAGCCCATAAGTCATTGAAAAACCGCCAGACCCCGCAAAAAAACGCCCAAAAAGTATATCACTAATTAGGAACTTGAAAGTGTCATATTTACTGTAGCGTTATTGCACACCGATTCAAGCAATGTTACCGCACGCTTAAATGCAATTCAATTTAAAGATTTTATTCTAACGAGACCAAGGGCTCTTTCTCCGGACATGTCCTCTTTTTAGGTCGTGTCCGCGGCGTCCGAACGGGTTTTATAAATTCACGAAAATGTCAGGTTTTCACTCGTCTCTAAAGGATTGTAGGTTCTCCACCCGTGCTTCAAATATATTTTGATGTTTTGAAACAATATCGGACGGCTATCGTCCTGCAGTTTTTATATAAAAACAATTTTAAGCAGAATCTCATGCGAATCATCTCACGCGCATTTCATGAAGAAGTCACCTTTGATTGGGCAATGTACGGATGTCGTCGTTATAGTGTGATTGGTCTAAGTAACTGTCTGTGAAGTATTTCAAAAGTGCTTTTAAACCGCTAATAATTTTGTCCTCGACTGTACATAATACTGTACCTTGGGATGTTTATTTTTAATTGTTATGGTGATTATTGAACATTACTTTTACATTACATTATGTGTTTTATTCAATGTATTTACATTTGAAGTATTTATATTATATTATTATAAATACATTTAAGTAATCAGTAGTTTTACTTTTCAGACAGTTTTAGGTTTTCTTATATGGGAATATGTAATATCGCAAGCAATATCGTTATCGCATTATTCAACAGCAGTATCACATGTTGCATATTTTCTCAATATCGTGCAGCCCCAGTTTCAAAAAGTTTCTGAGATTTAACATGTTAGTTATCATAGTAACAAAAAGAACAAAACTGCAACTTATATTTCATGCAATTATAAAAGTGCAATAGGTTTGTAGTATTGATGCTGCTTTTTTCCTATTTAGAACGAGTGTTGAAAAAAAAGAGGGAGTGCCTCCTCATGCCACTTTGTGTCTATCTAAATGAAGATCCAAGCAGCCTCTTCAACGAGTATCTGGTAGGTAATTCTGGTAGGTTCAGCCATAACAATATCCTAGGGATTTTAAGTACATCACAATATTCATTTAACATTGTGGAATATGGGTTGTAGGAATAGCAATTTTGGTCCTAAATCAATTAAAAATGTTTTTTTATAAAATTAGAACATATGGCTTAACACCAACAACCAGACAATCAAATTAATAAAAATCAACAATTCTCTATACATATTCACACGTGTGCTTTGAGACAGTTAAAATTGTGAAACGTGCCTTACAAATGCTCAGAACTTGAAATTATTTTACAATTTTGATAATTTTAGCTTCAACCGTGTTGTGTCGTGTTATCAGTCATATAGAGCAGCCGATAGGAAACGAGTGTTAGCATTCGGTTTCAAATGTAAAGATTCAAATTAAACAGCATTTAATTTTGTTTAATTAATATATTTTTCATTAAAATTGCATTTATATCACTTTAAAAATTTTTTTTTTGCAGAGATGGTTCAAAATGTCAGATTCAAAATGTGTGCTAGTGTGCACGCTTCCCGGTCTGTAACTCGTTCTGGCGATGCACGTGCACAATAAGCCTGATCACAGAAGTGCGTGCCCTGAGAGAACTTTGAATCTGACAGAGTGCTGCCTGGAAAAAGTTTAAAAAAGGATATATATATATATATATATATATATATATATATATATATATATACTTTTAGTTTTTTTTTTTTCATACAAATTGCTCGTTTCATGTCTTAAGTGTACTACTTACTGTGGGAAATTAATTAATTTGGACTGTTTAATTTGAATCTGTACATTGGAAACTCTGCATGCTTTGACTCATTTCCTATCAGCTGCATTATATGACTGATTCGAAATAGTGCAGAAACAGACACCTACATCTTGGATGCTCTTGGGTTAAGATAAAACATTAAAATGTAAACTATCATTTTTTAAGTAAATTTTTTTAAAGTATCATCTGTACTTTAATGGAACAGTTTTATTTTTAGTTACTTTTACTTCACTACAGTCCAAAGCACAAGATACTACTTTTTACTTCTCTACATTCCAAAATAACACATTGTGAGATGAAGTGGTGTTTGATTCATGAGCAAACTGATTTTTTTTTCAATGAATGTGCGTGTGCACTGGAATTATGTAAATGGCTGGTGATTTCATTTTTCCTTTTTTTGTGAGTGTGGAAAGGATTCCGAAGGCTGTTTTGCAGAGACAGACCTTTGGCATCTACAGCATAAATGATGAGGGAGGTGATGCCACCACGAAGCCAGCTGATGTTGGAATAGTGATTGAGGGTTCTGAAGTGCTTCATGACTTGGGAGACCTTGCTTCTGCATGTGCACTCTTAATGGGTGTCATATATGCAATGAACCTCAGTTATCCTCAGGAACTGAAAATTTATTTTTTAGATTATTTATTTATACATTACATTTATATAGCACCTTTGTAACACCCAAGATCGCTGAACAGGGATGGGTCGAACATACAAATAACAGAAACTACAAATAGTAAGTTTACGATGAATATGCAATTGAAAATAGATGAGTTTTGAGCTTATTCCTAAAGGTGGGCAGTGATGTTATTGTCCGGAGATCAGATAGGAGATTGTTCCAGAGTCGAGGAGCTGAAAAATTGAAGGCTGTGTGTCCAAAAGGGGAGGAGGGGCGAAGGGGACGGACAGCTGAAGAGGAGCGGAGGGTACGCGCTGGTGTGTGTGGCTCCAAGAGGCTGGAGAGATAGCGAGGTGCCAAGTTGTGGAGGGCTTTAAACGTGACGATGAGAATTTTGTAGATGATACGTGATGAGATTGGGAGCCAGTGGAGGTTCTTGAGAATCAGTGACAGTGCAATTGTCAACATTGAGGCTGAAACTGCCAACTTTAGAGAGGGTTGACTTAGTGCCAATTAGAAGTACCTCAGTTTTATTACCATTAAGTTTGAGGGAACTGGATGCAAACCAGGTGTTAATTTCTTGAAGGCAGGTGGTGAGGGTGGCAGGAGGGAGAGAAGCAGAAGGCTTAGTGGAGATGGAGAGCTGGGTGTCGTCAGCGTAGCAGTGAAGGCAGTATCTGACCCAGAGGGAGGAGATCAATTGTGAACAGCAGGGGCCCCAGGACAGAACCCGTGAGGCACACCACAGATGGCCTCGCAAGTCCTGGACCTGAAATTGCCAAGCTGATAAACCATGATAGGGCAGTGCCAGAGAGACCAAGATGAGAGGTCAAGGAGCACAAGTATAGTGAGTAGCCCAAAGTCTGCTGCCACCAGTTGGGGATCCACGTTGGTATCATGGCTGTTTCGGTGCTGTGGAGGGGGCAGAAACCAGATTGGAATTCTTCAAAGAGTTCATTTTGGGTAAGATGTTTCTGGATTGGGGCGGCAACTACTTTTTCGAGAATTTTAGAAATATATGGCAGGTTAGAGATGGGGCGGAAAATATCGAGGTCTTCAGGGTAAATGTTCTTTGAAGTGCTTAAGAAAATCTTCCTCCAACTGGATGCTACCAGACTCTCAACCAAGGTACAAATGCTTAAAACTAAGTGTGTGTCAATCAACATGAAGGCCTGCTTTGGACTTGATATACAAAAGAAAATGTGAAAATTTGTATACCTTTTATTTGTTTTGTGACACACAACACTTTTGGGTGATATTTTTACTTATTTTGTTATGTGAAGAGTGCACAGATGCTTTAATACAAACCAGCTGTGAGTGAACCAACACTGAGCACCTAACATAGTTTATGCCAAGTGTGTGGCCTGCTCAGTTGAAACAATTAAATTTTTTATATACTCTACATTTTTTCTTTTTGTGCATCTTGCACCACTGTTCTAGTAGAGTGCTTGTAACGTGTGTCCAGAGTTGATGCCTCTCTTGTATGTTTAACTGTTTTTCTCTCTTTTGTAAAAAAGAGAATTTGTTAAATGGTTGTGTTGTTAATAAAATGTCAGTTAATAAAGGAACGAAAAAAATATGTTATATTTACTGAAGTAATTTGTGTGGAACCTGTTGACAAACTAAAGTTAATTCCATGTAACATAACTGACTTTAGTTGGTTCAACTCAAATGTTTCTTAGCAAAAATTTGTGATAATTGTTGGCTTGACTCAAAAATAGTATTTATCTTTAAAACAACCCTGTTAAGTTAGATACATTTAAAATATTTGTTCATAATTCAATTTTGTGGAACCTGTTGACAAGAAAATATTAAAATCAACGTTTCATTTTTTGAGTGTAGTTATTATATAAATGATCTAAAAATATTACAGAAGTTAGTTTTGCACCATTGAAGCATATTAAAGAATGTTTATCAACCTCGGAGTGTTATGCTCACGCCGGATAGTGAAGAGAGGGTTGGCGTGAGCACGGAAAGATGACAGGCAGACTGAGTACTGAGATATTACAAACGTTTTAATGAACAGTTGAGTAACCGGGATACTGACACTGATGAAGAGATGATGATGAAGAAGAGTTGAAGGAGGAACACAAACTGATGACGAAGGTGAGTCTGTACGAAGAAATCCACATGAGAGGAAACAATTACGTCGACAGACAAAGAGGATGAGAACGGCGGTAGTTTATATAAGGGTGGTTAGAGTAGATTCCGGTGTTGTGGATGATTGATGCGGATTGGGTGATGAGTGCAGACAGGTGTGCAACGGACATGGTTCCGGGGATGATGACATCACAGAGGGAGTTGTAACACCGAGGAGCCTGTCGGAATTTGTCTCGAGGCCGGAAATCAAAATACGGTCACCCTATTTATACATAAGTACATTTATTTCCATTTTGTTGTAATAACATAGATATATGTATTTATACATTTTGTAAAAATGTGTTTCTGTATTTATTTATACATAAGTACAATTATTTCTACTTTGTCATTTATTTTTGATTTCGGCAGTTTTGGTCCTGAATTGTTTCTGCCACACAAAAAAATGTGTGTATTATTCTAACCCCCTTTTAATATAGTTACATATTACCGTAAGTGTATTCTGTTTCTAATATTCGGCTGAAATTAAATACGGTACATGGAAATAATTATTGTTCATATATTCATTGAGAGAGAGAGAGAGAGAGAGAGTGTCATCATTGAAAGTTCACTTTGTTTGCGTTGTCGTAGTTACCTAATCGATGACGTTGGCTTCGTTGCAGCTCTAGCTAGGTTACAACATGTTTTACAACAAACACAAAACCGCTGCATAGCAACCGCCCTCCCTCAAGTAGTCAGAAGGAGAGACTCAAGCGGCAGAATTGGAACTCAGTCCACTGTCTCAAAGCGGATATCATCCAGATCAGACCCATAACTGGACAAAATGCCGAGGTATGGACAACTTTTTAACATTTTTTTCCTGAGAATAGATCGTTTTTTAACATGTTGTATAAGTGTACGATTCTGTTTCTGAACTGTAAGATAAATTTGAAATCGGATTTTTCACATTTCTCGCTATGGTTCACGTTTTCAGTAAAGACAGTAAATGTCCGAGTCCGATGTGACCTAGCATGTGAATAGCTAACAATGATCAAACTACAATGACCCAACAGAGTAAGAACTGATGAATCGGTCTATTGTGTTTCTAACACGGATACTTGTCTTACATAAATACCGCGCTAAAATTGAAATTTGGTTGTCTTGTTCTATCTTTCATTATCATTCATTTTCTCTCTAAGTTCCTTTTCTGTTTTCTCATTCTTCTTTTTCTACCTCGACAGGAGCAGGAAATCTGGAGGAAGAAAGAGCACATTGGAGTCACGTGTTGGTCCGGAGCAGATGAAGAACTCCAGATCCCAGCGTGACGACTTTCTGCAGCGTATGAAGAAGCTTCATGAAGTAGGTGCAAGTCTCGTCTGCCTCAGGACACATTAGATCCAGTCAGAACAAACGTTTCAGTGGCGTAGAACTAAAGAGAACCTGATAGCATTGTGAAGGTAAAGACACTGACAGAAATATGTTTAAAAATGGCTCTCTTATTTATTTCTTTTTCGTGAACATATTCTGGTGAAAATCAAATTCTGATTTTGAGCAAAGGTATCTTTTTATTGACTGGTTACAGTAGGTTCAGAAATGAGTGTTACGCATGTGTTAAATCTGTCTAGAATTGAAATGTCATCTATATTTTTCTTCTGTTTTGCTTGATCATGCAGTTCTTGCTGGGTCTAGGCTTCCCGGGGTCCATCACTGTGGAGAACCTCCACTCCACATCCCTTGAGGACTTTCGAAAAGCCCTTGAGTTCATTCCTTGTTTTTCGGAGGCGTCCTTTCAGATTCACACCAATGAAGTTGAGGAGGAGATCCCAAAGTTGCTGAAAGATCTGAGGTGAAGACATCACGAGCGCGTCGGCCCGTGTGATGCAGTGTTCAGATCACTGATGGTTCACTCTCTCGTTTCAGATATCCTGCTGCTCTCTCTAATAGCTCCGTGTATTTCTTCGGGAATTGCCTTGATTTTCTCGGAATTCTCTGGCTCAAGTGGATCCAAGACTGGCTCAGGAACTGTCTCATGGTCAAGGTAATTTACACAAACACCAGGGCTGTTCAAATAATCACAATCAAAATCCAAAGTGTCACAAGCCTGTTTAATTTTGTGCTACTCTGATTGGTTGTAGTCTTGTGGAAACACGAATGTGTTCACGGAGTGTCAGATAAGCAGAAAAGGAGTAAAAATGATTCACGGCAGATTAATAGAAATTGTTCGTTTTTTGTCCCTTTTTACACAACCTTTTTTTTTTTTTTTTTAATTATTAGCTGCTTATCAAAACATGTCATTGTGTTTAACGGGTTAAGCATCAGGGGCTTTTTAGAGGCGGTTTAATGTTTTGTTTTCTTTTTATCAATTCCCAAATAATTTTTTTCTTTGGAGAGTTTGAAATGTCATATTTGTAACTGGTGTTAAATATTGTTGCAGAGTTATGTCCTTATTTCACAATGCACTTTTATTCTTTATCTTATTTTTTATGAAATAGCAGGTGCTCGAGGAATCACGGTCAGCTTTTAAAGAGATATGACTAAACGAAAGTATTTGATTAAAAATAGAATATAATAAAGTGCCTTAATTGTCATTGTATTGCAGATTTACAATGAAACTCAGTTTGGTGCAGAAGAACAGAAAAAACATGAGAAACCAATATAAATTGCTGCAATATATTGAAATATGGCAAACAGAAACGGTAGAAAACACAAGTAATTACAAGAACACAAGAAAAATGTAAATTTAGTGCAAAAACAAATAACCGAAAGTGGGTGTAGTGCACAGGTTTGATAAAGGTTCAGTGCAGCTGCTGGTTATTTATTACTCATTATTATTATTATTATTATTAGGGGTTAGTTTGTCTTCATGGTGTTCAGAGCGAGAATAACTCTGGGGAAAAGTCAAAGGTTTATTAAAGTTTCACAGAGTAAGAAAATAATTTCAGATTTGCCCACAGCGCTGCAGCTGTGATTAACTCATGTGGGGCAAAACAACTGGAACTTTATATACTATATATACAGTATTGCCTCAGAAGAACAACTTCCATAACACAACACGACTCATTGATGGAACAACACATGAACCAAATAAAAACATTAAAAATGTTGCGCTTACAGCTTGTACATATGCAGGAATGGAATATGGCACATTATTTCTGTTTCTGGTTCCTGCAGGTCATGTTTCTTGAGAAAAAGAAGAGGCTCTTCCCGTGTGGTGTGGAGGCAGGGCCCGAGTTTAACAAGGTGACCAGTCAAGCCAGATGACCTCTCACTCTGCATTCATCAAAATCTAAACCTCTTGCCTTGCATAAATTCCACACTGGAACTACGTACATTTCCCACTTTCTGGACGCTTCTTCTAAACGCTCCATCTTTCTGTCTTCTCTCCACAGGTCTTAATGGAATACTGTTGTGATGCCTATATGAAGTTCATGGAGGGAGACACTATTAAAGAGGAGAACGAAGTCATACTCAACATGCTGTGTAAGTTTGGCCTGATACAGCACTATTCACAGGCTCCCAAATCACAAGACCCCAGTAATAAAATGTGGTTTTAAAAAATACTGATCTATTGTCCAAAAACGAAGGGATTCCCCAAGACAACGAAACCCCCTTTTAAAGATATTAAAGAGAGAATTTCACTGCAGGATGATTAGGAGACTCCAAAAACAAAACAGCTTGAGGAAAAACATCCACACGAGAAGCTCGAGTTCAGCAGTCGACTGTCTGTCAGTGTCAGCGCTCGAGTAGACGCAGCGCAGATGACAGACATTGATCTTTACTGTCACAACAAGTTTAGTTGTGTTTCATGCTTGACGTGTATTGCCACAATGAGGATTAAGCACAAAGCACATGTACCAAAGAGCATTTTATATATATGTACAGTATATTTATCTCATCAACCATCCCTGTGAGAGATCCTGAAGGAGCAGGCTTTACACTACAGTAGTCAAAGATCTTCGGCGTTAACTAGATTCACTCACACAAATGTATTTGGCTATCAAACATCATCTAAGCAAGATGCTCATCCTTCTCCTGTGTTTCCTCAGTAAAACCATTTACAGTGAATAAGCAGGAGTTCTTTTCCCAGCAAGAGATGCACCGGAAGATAATGAAGCAGGTGGAGAAAATGGATAAAGAATGTCAGGTGTGTTTTCCAGTCAGTGAACATGTTCTTCGTGTGAAGTTCAGAGTGTTTGTTGCTGTTTGGTTCCTTCTGTTGCTCAGTGCAGAACCGTGTGTGTGTGTGTGTGTGTGTGTGTGTGTTTGTGTGTGTGTGTGTGAGCCAGAAGTTAATTCCAGCAGACGTTGAGCAACAGAACCGAAAGAAGATGGAGCTGCAGCAGAGTCTGTTACGGGGCATGAAGGAAATCAAGCAGCTGATGGGGATCAACTCGGACTCTGACACGGCGCTTGGAGGAAGTGGAGCAGCTGGTGTGGAGCAAAGAGGTCAGACTGAACTGTTCTTGACACTCACGTGATCTTCACTTCTAACTCTCCGTAGCTTCACTAGGGCTTATTTTCACGTTAGAGTAGCAGTGTCAATCCTGTTATTGTCTTTTCTCACAGAATTAAAACATAATGAGTGTATAAAATTCTCCAATTACTTTTGTTGTGTCAGGTGGTGCGATCTAGTGCACTTTTTATATATTTTTAAGACAAAAACACGCAGTCGTAAAAAAATTCGCAAAAACAAATCCCCAAATTCGCTCATGTAAATATGGAAGGTATCGTGCAGAAATGCATGATGGGGAAACCACAAAATTCAATACACTTGTGTAAAGTGTGACCACATTCTCACCTTACTCTGGAAAGCATTAGGGATTGTTTATTATTTTATTTTGTGTATATAGGTTTATAGTCGAAAGACGTTCCACTAGACATCAGTGAACCACGCCTTCCACAAAAAGCTCAAAGTGTCTTTTGTTTTATTACAGGTGCCAACACTCAAAAATCACCAAGAGTGAAGAAAGTGAGGAGAAGGCAGAGGAAGGGAAGTTCTGGATTAAAGAGGAATTACTTTTACTTGCTTTTCCTTGTTTTTACCCTCTTGTCCTTTGTTTGTTTTATTGTGTTTTAAAACAAAGGGAGATTTAAATTTTACAGTAGAGGTTTTTTTTCCCCACCATTTTTGTTATTTGTAACTTAAAGTCAGAGACCGTGAAAAAAGATGTTCAGAAATGTTCATGCCTTTTGTTAACAGGCTGTGTGTGTGTGCGTGTAGTTGGTATCATTTGTTTTATGCCAATGTTGCACGTGTTGTTAAGCGTTGTTTTGAAACAAAACTTGTTTTTATTATCTTAAAGTGTTTTTTTTTGTCGCTTTTACGTTTTCTCTTTCCTTTTAGTTCAAGCCGCATCTGTAATAAAAAAATTTTTTTGTATAGACAATCATAACACGGCATTTATGAGTTTTAAAATGTGAAACAGTTTCTGCCTATAAACGTCACCGTTCAGACGTCTACCATTCAACATGCTTGTTTCTCGAAACACAGGACTAAAGATTGGGGTGATTGATTGGGGTGTAATGACTGGGGTGTGTTTTAATTAAGTGTGTGTTTACATTGTAAAAGAAAAAAAATATTGTGATTTCATGAATAAACTGGTGCAGGACAATGAATGATCTCATGATTTGGATGGATGATGGTGACGGACAGATCGGATGTCCTTAAAATGCATTGAAAGAATTAAATTCACGTAAAGTGGTCTAACCAATTTTCAATATACAGTATCGTATTCAAATACAGTGTTAAATTGACAAGTTTTACAAGCTGAGCTTGAGATCGGACTATTTGTTTATTGGAAATATTTGACTTTTCAAGGTATTCGTGTGACTGGTGTGGTATCGGAGTGTGTGCGTCACCCAGCGAAAGATTTGGCTTGTGCTCAGAGGAAGAGACCGTCGACCCGTACCTTCTCATGCCATCCTAGCACTAACCTTTATTGTTACACCACGTGTAGACTCTTTCTACTTTAGTGTACATTTTGTGTTCTATGGTTTTTGTATTGTTTTGTGTTTTACGAATTGACTGTATTTACTTTATGGTAAAATGGTTTCAACCCGAGTCATTTCAACAATCGTGAACAGAGGTACCACTGCATTTTCCAGAATTTTCACACACAGAAAAAAAAAACACGTAAAGCCGTTGATGCTAGGACTCAAAATGAAAACACAGTAAAAAGAACCAAAGCTCTACTTCAATATTTCATTTCCACAATCAAAAAAGAAAAAACACTTTTAGCATCTTATGGCAAGAACAATCAACATAGAGTATTTATCTTCTCGTTCATGACGTGAGTAAAACCACCCAAGGCCTGATTGAGACAGGACACCTCTAGGGGTCAATTGCTTTAAAGTACAAAAAGAAAAAGAAGGCCCTCGTGACCACAGTTAGGGTGCTTTCACCAACAGTTCGCTTCATTTGGTCTGGATCAAGGGCAAAATTTGTGAAATTGTGATTTAGTTGTGATTTTTTTTTTTTGGATTTAAGACGCACATTTATTCTATTAAACTAATAAAAAATATTCATTCTTGAAGGGAAAGATAACATGAACAAACAAACCATACCAGAGTTTGTTTGGAAGCGTACCGAGAACAGCTTTTCAAGTGGTCTCGTTACGCTTGTTTGGTCCACTTTTGGTGATTTTTTTCCTAATTTTGAACACAAATGAACAATGGACATTTTTCTTTTTAAAAGAGTCATTTTGTCCCAATTCCGCTTTCCAACTGCTTTGTGTTGTTCTGGGACTAAGAAAAGCACTATATAAATTAATTTGAACTTGAACCCGCCCAAAGCAAATTTTGCCAATTGGCAGAATATTCTGCCAAGTGCCCTACCATTAAATTTTTATATTACATTTATTTTGGGTTTATAATAATAATGATAATATAATGATAATAATATTAATTTGGTATTAATTTATTTGGGGTGATAATAATAATGATAATATAATATAAGGATAATAATGATAATAATCCAAGCCTATTACCGTATTATAACGTGTACTTACAAATATGAACATTTAACACTAAATTTGTTTACATCAACTTAAACGTAAAGAAATACTGAACATGTTCATAAATACTGAAACAAGATAACAAAAGAATGACAACGTGCAACCGTGTGTGTCGTTCCAAACGTTGTTTGTACTTTTCACGAATCACAATTATCATATTAAACGTGTTTCATTTACATAGTTTCAAAAGCAGACCAATGTGAAACCACGCAGAAAAATTCGTTGATATAGAGAGCGTAGATATCGCTCGGGTGAAATCGACAAGGTTCGTGTATTTCCGGTTGACTTCGGCAAGTTCCGCCTCGGATTCCGCTTCTCGGCGGTGAAAGGGCTGTATTTCGTCCCCCTCTTTCTGAGTTGTTGTCCTCGGTGACGCGACGGAGGTGTATCCTGACGCGGTCTCTTACGTGTCGGACTAAATAAAAGTGGAGCTCCGGGGGCCTGGAAGTGACGAGGCGAGTCAGTGTCGGGTAAGACGAAATGCATTGGCAAGAGAAAGGTAATGGACTTATGTAAGTGGACATGCCGCCGCGCTCGAACCATCTACAACAAAGAGATCATGGCGGCTGTGGGCATGTTTCACCACGGCTCAGACCTGCTTTTAGACAAACGAGTCAGTGAAGATGTCGGAGGAAGAAAAAGCGTGTTTCACTGTGTAGTTTTCCCGAATCGCATTGACCCCGTTTAATATTTCTCGTCTGTCGTTTGTACAACAAAACTCTTCCGAGTTTCATGCACAGCAGCGTGTTTTTGCTTGATTCGAAAATGTATTTTGTGTTTTATTCACAAATGTTTTTACCTTGAATAAACTCCCATTAATGCATTGTTCTGACTTTAAGAAGATAAATCATTTCGATGTGTTTTGATTGAGCCTAATAAAACGAGCTACGGTCGAAAATAACGAGCTAAGCCAAAAAGGGCGGCAAACTGATCTGAAGCAATATGGTTATTGTTTCCAAACGAACACAAAATATGTTAGTGACTTGGATGGGAGTTCATGTCGTAGGCATACATTACCACACTTGTGTATGTATTTAAAACCTTACAGTAAAATGTACGACAGTGACAAGATATGTTTTAAAATAAAATGTATCATGTAAATTCAAATCGAGTTGTATTGAATTCATGGTTCTTGTAACTCATATATTACAATTTAGTTCAGTCCATAAAATATATGACATTAACAAAACATGTAATGGGTTTAAAGATTAAGCAAAAAAAAAAAATAAATACATCTTTGATTAATTGTGAAGTTATTTTTTTTCAATGATCTTCGGACGACTGCACAGTCGTCAAATTTGAATTGTCATAATAATCAATACATTGGGTTTTGGATTGTAATCAGTACATTTGTAAACCTACATACTCTAGGCGATCTAAATGACCATGGAGGCTGGAGCAGATGTCCAGCAGGGCAGTGACACAGCGGAGACCGAATCTCAACAGATCGCCACCTTGGCACAGGTGATTTTAAACATTTTTCAGAGAATGTTTTAGCATCTTGTCTGTTGATATGCTTGTAAGTAGAATTTTTAATCTAAAGGATGATCAGGTTTTTTTTGTCTATGTGTGTGTATATATATGTTTTTATCTCTTCCCAATGTAGGTTTCTCTGGCTACAGGACAAGTGTCTGCCACTGCTCCCACAGTGACCCTAGTGCAGCTGCCCAATGGCCAAACAGTGCAAGTTCATGGTGTTATTCAGTCCGCACAGTCTTCTGTCATACAATCTCCTCAGCCCCAAACTGTGCAAGTAAGGCCTTCTGCAAAATCTTTTAAACAAGGTTAAAAAACACACAATCGTTGTTTATAGGTACACAACACTTTATAGTTAGTGTTATTGTGATAGTATTATCAATAATGTATTTGTAGCGCAATCAAAGAGAAAACGGTCCTCAAGTTTGTGGCGTTTTCTTCCTATGAAATGTGTGAAATTGAGTTTAAACTAGGGCTGGGCGATCATGCCAAAAATCTCAATTAGCTGAACATTTTAACTCCATTACAATTATTGTAAATGAATGTAATCTGAACGATTATTTTATTTATTCATAGCCTACTTAGTTCACCGACAAGTTTTTTTTACAATAAATATCGGGTGAGGCGGGTGTGGTAAATGTCCTGGAGGGAGGGGAGAGGGACACCAACGATCTTCTCAG
>MU204393.1:32191-52982 GCA_017309775.1 Paedocypris sp. Pulau Singkep | reverse complement strand
GCTCATTTTAAAAGTGAGAGATTTTTTTTAATTAAGTGTGCATTACTTTACTTTAAAACGATAGAAGGGAACACACACACACACACACACACACTGATCTTCTTTATCAAAGTCAAAGTCAGCTTTATTGTCAATTTTGCCATATGTACAGTGCATACATACAGAAAATCGAAATTTCGTTCCTCTCAGTAGATACAAACAGATACAAACAGATGACATTTCAACATAAAACTTACAAGTACTAAAAGTAAGGTGTCGTAGTAATAAAGTGAGGTTTGCTTTGCATTCCTATGTGACAGGTAAAGTGACTTGTGAGGAATGGCAGATGATAGTGCAAACAAAGTCAGTGCAATTTAGGGAGTAGTGCAAGTCCTTATAAAGATAGATGTATCTGCTCTCACCATGCGCTGAAGTGTCTTACGGCACGACGCATTGCAGGCGCCGTACCACACAGTGATGCAGCTGGTCAGAATGCTCTCGATGGTGCCCCTGTAGAAGGAGCACATGATGGGAGCTGGGGCTCTGGCTCTTCTCAGCTTGCGGAGAAAGTAGAGTCGCTGCTGTGCTTTCTTGGTCAGTGCTGTGGTGTTTATCATTATTTATTGAACATCCAAAACTAAAATTAAAGCGCACACAGTGCCTAGATCAAACAATCACTTTGTTCTTGAAATAAATAACTAAAAATAAATAACTTGCACAATTGGAAACAAAACACACTATTTATTTGTATATTCTTTTTTACATGGAAATGAGCAGTTCACTGCTTAATAAAACAACTCTTGTATAACCAGTGCATTTCTTGCATCTTCTGTAAACAAATATTTTATTGTGCAATGTATCAATTTAAACCAACCGTTGTAATGAAATTCCAACTATGTTTAAACACTGTTGCATGAGATGATCTTAGTCATGTCATGGCACTTTATCCAAATGCAAATATAAAAATGTACAGTTCAGTTTTTACTAAGAAACTAGAGCGTGGTTAACCCTTTCTAGTTTCAGCAGGACCTGACGCTTGTAACAATGTTTCCACCCGAACTGAAAAGGTGGCTAGGAGCAACACATTTGTAGTGTTATCTTTACACGTCGCAACAGTTGTCCTGCAGTGTCTATGCGTTACTTATTTTTGATCGGTCTTCCTTCCTTAAGTCAAAATGTGTCCAAACAACGGAGGCCGCGTTTTTATTTTGGGGTCTGAGGCAAGCCGCTCTTGTCATGCACTTTTGGCTCTCTCCATAAGTGGAGCAGAGCGATGAAAGCCATGCAGAGGTTTTCTAAGTAATCCAAATATTCGACCTGGAAAAAATTGAATGATTATAAGTTCTGAATTGTTTTTTTCCTTTAAATTTTCAATTAATCGCCCACCACTAGCTTAAATACAACTATAATGTCAATGTTTTTTAAATGCGCTTTTTGTGTTGAACATACAGATTTCTACCATTACTGAGAGTGACGATTCGCAAGAATCGGTGGAGAGTGTGACTGATTCCCAGAAAAGGAGAGAAATCCTGTCGAGACGGCCCTCTTATAGGTAACGGAGTGTTCATAATAGTAATAGAAATTTCATTGGTGTAAGAGTGTATGTGCATGTATAAAAAAAACTACAGTGGTACCCCAAGTTACGAAATTAATCAAGTAAAATTAAGTTTTGTTAAGCGGGAATTTTGTTAGCTGAGCGACATTTTACATGTAATTCGTCTAATCCTTGCCATGAGTTCGTGAATTCAGACAAACATTTTTTTTTCACAATTGATAAACTATTGTTAATAAATGTAATACAATGTTACAAAGTGGTTGTTTAAATTGCCCATTGGCAAATTGTTTATAAAGGTACAGTATATTGAATTGAATAAGGCTAATTTAATTGAATGAATTCGATTGAGGCGTATTGAATAAAATAATACAGCGGAGAATCTCACTTGAACGGTGACCACCATCTTGAAATGATGTCACACAGGCACGGAACTAACGTCATCAGAATGTTCCGCCTGGACCATATAGAGTGTGACACCCAGCGAGATTAGCGCATCCGCGTCAAACTTCTATCAGCTTATTTGCAAGTTTCATGTGGGGAAAATTTGTTTTGAAGACGCGCAGAAGCCATTCTAGGAGAATACCCGCTCATTTTATATTTTGGAAGCAATACATTTGAAACTAACCAGTGCTTTTGTTGTTGTTTTTTTTTTATTTGATGTGCATGAGGATTTAACCAGACTTTCATTCATGCCTGCTCGCAGTAAGACCAAGACGCGCTGGTTTCATATAGCAAATTTTTTTCCGCAACTCGGGACAAAATTTTTGCGGCGATGAATTTCGTTACACGGGTTTTCCGTGAGTCAGGGTACCACTGTAATTTTTAATTTGACGCATTCCAGCTATCAATAAACATCTTTAGATTTCACACTAGCATACTTTAATTTGTCCCAGCCTTTATCACATTATTATAGAATGCTGGTGTTTTGATCTGTCACAACAGAAGTCAGTAACGTCTCTATGTGTGACCGTATGCTAATAGTGGCACAGTGCTTCCAAAAGGGTGATATTAAATGCAGAAAACAGGAGCTTTCTGCAGGAACATCGGTGTGCCTAAGCTCGATACCTGCCTTTTTCTCAGCACATTCAATTTTTTAAAAACACTTGTTTGGTCCATAACAAAAGGTTTGTTAAATAAAGGAATATTATATATTAATATACTTGTCTTTTTTTCCGATAAATCACAATGTTAGCTAATGACTTTGCATTACAGTGGTAGCCAGACCCCAAAAAAGATTAAACAACTGTTTTGTACACCTGTACTGGACTCTCATCTCAATGCATGTTAGTGGTAAGAAAAATAGACTTCTTTAGTATAGCGAAAATATTTTGGAAATTGGGGGGACATTTTTGCGGCGACGCATTTTGTTATTTGGGAGTTTTGTTATCTAGGACTACTTGTATGTACATTTGTAAGTCGGTGTACCACTGTATTTTACCTTTTGAGTTGACAGCACTGATTTAATCTATTGATTACAAGCGAGATTCACAGCATATTTTCTTTTAAATGCAGAAAGATCCTTAATGACCTTTCATCAGATTCCCCTGCTGTCCCGCGAATAGAAGAGGAGAAATCAGAAGAGGAATCCGCCCCCGCCATAACAACCGTTTCTGTGCCAACACCCATTTACCAAACAAGCAGCGGGCAGTACAGTAAGCAGACCACGTCGACATTCTGTGTGGTAGAGTATCTGCCAAAAGAATTACCGCATATAAGCATATATATATATAGCGCCTATTTTTCCATGTTTCATGTCAAGAACAATCCCAAATACATGGAAACACGTCAGTGCAGTGGTGCGCGTGGCTGTTTTTTTATTTATTTTTCCCTTTAAATAATGGTTCTGGAGGCAGACATGCATATATGTTTTTATTGGCTCAAAAACAGAAATGAAGAAACATTAGTCACGCCGCGACACTTTAACGGGACAGAATAACACTGGAAGAAGTAAGAAAAAACTAAACACGGTCATTGATATTTGAACAGACAGACCATATTGCATCCGGTAGATTCACGGCAACGGCTAGTGCCTGAAAACGAGTTCGGCACGCAAAAGCTTTTGAGCATAAATAAACCAGTTAAAAACGAAGAATGCCGTAGTCAAAGTCAATAAATTCGCTCTGTCTGCCGCACAGAGAAAAACGGCTAAAAAACTGGACACATGGAAGCCTAATGCCTCGCTGGAGTGAGACGCTAAAGATTATAGGATACGAAGTTAGGTTTGTTAAAAAAAAGAAAAAAAATTGTATTTTTTTGAGTACATTAACGTAATTTAGCGTACGTTATTAATGTAATTTAAAATAAAAGTTTATATTCATGCATTTAATATAGAAACATCGTGGGTGCTTATATTTGCGTAAATATATGCTTTTTTTATGGGACGTTTTATGATTCAAGAACGGTTTCATTGACTGATGTTCCAACCTCCCTTTCAGTTGCCATCACTCAGGGTGGAGCCATCCAGTTAGCCAATAACGGAACAGATGGAGTTCAAGGGTTGCAAACCTTGACCATGGCAAACACGGCAGGAGCGCAGCCTGGAACCACCATTCTGCAGTATGCTCAGACCAGTGATGGCCAGCAGATACTGGTGCCCAGCAATCAAGTGGTTGTGCAATGTGAGATTTTGCAGTTCTACACAAACGTGTCTCGATGAAATGAATGCTGCAATGGATGAGTTTGTCAGTGATGGCTGGTTTTCTGTTGCAGCTGCATCGGGAGACGTTCAAGCGTATCAGATTCGAACGGCCACTTCGAACGCCATCGCTTCAGGGGTGGTGATGGCCTCCTCTTCTGCTCTGACCGGTCAAGTGGTGCCTGAAGAGGCCACGCGCAAGAGGGAAGTGCGGCTAATGAAAAATAGGTACATGAATAAAATTGTGTTGTGTTTGAGTCCTTTACATAAATAACGTTTTTACCTTGTACTAAATGACCTAGGGATGCACCGGTATCAGCTATCGGCCACAATACCACATTTTCTAAAGTGCTGCCGATACCGTGGCCGGAAAATGTCTAGGTTTGAGTGGCGTGTAAGGGTACCGAGTGCCCGCCAGCCCAGCTTGACTGCAACAAGCTTAGAGAATGAGAGGCGACAGATGTCAGCCTCGTGGAACCACATATATTCAGGTGAATGGAGGCTTCAAAACAAATGCGGATTGCAAATTGTGCTCAAACTCAATTGTCCAGAGGCTCATAATGTAGCGCATTTAATACAAGTAACTTAATCAAGCACCTGAAATCTCAACACAACAACGAGTACAAAGAGTTACCTTCTGAACCAACACAACTCACGCTGCAGCCAACTCTTGCAAGAGGAGAGAAAAATGTTAGTTTATTCAAATGTTGTGCACTAAGCAGATAAAAGATTTATTCTTAATGCCTCTTAATGCCTCCTTTTTTTATTGGTACTCTGTATCAGCGAGTACGGAAATGTAAATACTAGTATTGATTTGCAACAAAGTGGTATTGGTGCATCCCGTTTCTTTGATATGAGCACTGAAGACATTTGGCTAACCACTCGACTGTAATGACATGCTTCTACCACAGGGAGGCAGCACGGGAATGCCGCAGGAAAAAGAAAGAATACGTTAAGTGTCTGGAAAACAGAGTGGCTGTGCTGGAGAATCAGAACAAAACACTTATCGAGGAGCTGAAAGCGCTAAAGGACCTTTACTGTCACAAATCAGAATAACCAATACCACGCCGACACGTGCAGAACATATTTTCTCGGGTGCATCAAGAGGCACAGATGGTGGATTTTTCCACATGATCCCTTTTTATATTTCGCATTGTTTACATTATCTTGTGTGTAAAAAAAAAATGTAATCCGTTATAGATTGTAAGTTTTTATGTTTCATTTGTCAGCAAAAGGTAATATCCGAATTAAAAAAAAAAAAACAACAACTTTACAGGCTAAGCAGGGTGTAGGCTAACAGTCAGTAAGGTGGGTCATGTAAAGTTCAAAGGTCACCTCTCAGCAGCAGTTCTTCACCGGACTCAAAGTTAGCTTGAGTGTAGATCCACAAACATGCAAATACACTTTTCCTTTAATGTGTTGTGTGCAAACATGATTAAACGAGGGCAATTGGCCGCTCTCACCGTTGTTTAATTCATATGTATATTATGTTTTGCTTTCCGAGCTGCTATCCATATGCTATCCATCGTTTGCAAAATGTTTGTGATGTAAAGCGTTGATTTATACCGCAGACACGAGTGTATGTATGTGAATGAATACATATAAACACACACACAGAATAAGTGTAAAATAAATTGCGAGGGACACCAAAACATTTGACGCAAGAATGAAAAATACTCGGATGTTTCTCAAGAGCCCGATATCAGAAATTATTTTCAGAGAATTTGACTGTAATGCATTATAAAGAAATGTCTTTTGCTAATGCCTTTGTACAGGTCATTCTTACAGGTCACTCAGTGCCATACGCTGGTCACAGACTGCTTGTATTTTTTTTCCCCATCATTTCTGGAAATAATAGAGAAGGATTTCCTAAATACACACTGATCGTTCACAAGTATACCATTTATTTCTTTATATATTACTCACTGTCTGTTTTTATTGCTATTATGTAGCTGTTCATCATAACAATCTGGTTTTAAAACCATGTTTTGTTAATTTATATTTGTATTTTATGATTAAATGTTGTATATTTACTATATGACTTGTTAACTTGTCGGTTCAAAGCAGTTGAGTTTGGGGCAGCTTTGTGGGAAAATAGTTAAATTGGAATAGAGAAAAGCGAAGAACAATGCAGAGTTTTCTTGGTCAAGACGTTTTTAAAGGTACCAATTACAGCTGGATACAAAAGTCTGAATGTACAAAGGTTAATTCTCTTCTGTATTAGATGACTATAAGCATTTTAGTCATTAAATAAAAACGTGAAATGGCACATTTCCTGTTCTAATTGCTACAAATTTTAAGGAACTTTCATCTTTGCGCTAAAGCAATCAGGATTGTGATCAAATTTTCAGTGTGTGACAAACATCCCACTAAAGAAATACAAATTGGTATAATTGTAAGAACTGCTTAAAGTATTTTTAGGTCCAGAATCCTTTGTAGACTTTCGGCAAACTGGAAAAATTTGCATAAACTAGTACGTTCTCCTGCGATGACAATTTTTCCTACTACAGTATTCTATTTGTTGCTGCTTTCAATTTTCAATTTGCATTTCCAATTGTAGATTTTTATACTCTTAAGTCTGTTACGGCATTTTAAAACGGTAATTATCTATCTAATCAGTGTCTGATTATGATTTCATATGTTTGTACATTTGATGCAATACCCTATAAAAAAGTTTGGGAAAAAAAATACACAAACGTCTGAATAAACTCAAATACTTGATAATGAGGGAACATTTGTTAGGAATTTTTTTTTTTATATATTTTTAAGGATTTTTTTCCTAATCTTTTGTAAGAATGTGTTTAAATCTCACCATTTGAATTCATATTCTCTAATATTATCTAAAAAAAATCACGTGTCAAACTCAAGGTCCACAAGATCCTCCTATATGAAGCTGTTATTGTTAATTATGGCTAGAAGAAATTAAGTGCTGATTAAACTACAGATCCCATACCCCTGCCATGTAGAACTTGTAATTGAATACATTGTAACACTTACTTAAAAGCCTTATATTTTGTTTTTTGTTATGGTTTTCTTTGCAGCATGTTCAAATTTCCTGTGTAGTTTTGACAGGATGTTTATTGTATGGAGAACAAATTTGGCAATTTTAGTGTGTTTTATCCTGATGTGTATGCTGTTCGGCTCCGGACTTAATGTCATACCATTAAAGCCTCACGTTTGTTTTTGTCTGTGGTACCGGTGGCCCTCCGTCCCATAACGGGGATGTTAACCAGTTCGTCCAAGTTTGTGTGGTTCCACAGACTCACAGATTAGGACTAATGTCCCTAGTTGTAATCATTTCACCGATGGGTTTGTGGCAGTGGACCCCTTCTAAACCAACCAAGCTGAAAGAACCACCTATCTTGACACCGCGCCAGGCCCAGACCGGCCGGAAAGTTCTAGAAAAAACGGCTAGTTTGATCTTCGTTTGCCCAGTAGGTTTCACTCCATTGCAATGTTTTCTAGGCTTACAAACCTCATTGTTCCCCTGGTTTGGAGGATCTTTTGTTTGCAACTGCAATTAATCAGTCTGATCTAGAGCCTGGGTATTTTTATTTTAATTGGAATAAAATAATTTAAACATCTTTACGCAAATATCAGCACTGTTTTATTTCAAAATTGTGCCAGGGAAAATTTTGTAATGTTCTCTAAAAATACAATATTTATTTTGTGCCTGAAAAATCAGCGGGGTGCTTATAAATGCATAAATACGGTAACTGAAAATGTGTGTTATTGGCCATTTTGTATTGCCTTACTATTGCATTTATACTGCACTTTATATTAATAACTGCAAAAGTAAAGTTCTCCAACTGAATGTCCCTGAGGTGCTGTGTGTGTGTGTGTGTGTGTGTGTGTGTGTCCAACTTCACTGATGGACTTTAGGGTTTCATTTTTTTCTTTCCTAATCATCACCTAATCAGAGCTCCTTCCTTAATGACCTTGACTAAATAAATCTGCATTTGTGTTTTGACTGTAGTTGCCTTGGACATGATGGTGGTGGTAAGTCATCACGATTTCGGAACATGCAAGTTATGGCGCCTGCAACGGTCAGGTTGACATTCTAAGTGTTATAATAAAATAAGTTGAGCTATGTGTTCACAGACATTCCTCAATATTGGTTAAGCAGCTTTACAGGATAAAACAATGTGTGCGGAAAAAACCCCAACAAATTTTCATTATTACAGATTCAAACTAATATTAAAGCCACTTCGTTTAATTAATACAGTAAATAAGTAAATAGAACCTATATTAATCCCTATATTAATAAAGAGTAGTGTTCGGACTGAGTCACTTGGTCAATCGATAGTGTAACGTGCGCTGATCTACGCAAGCGCAAACAGTTATTTACTTAATGACACTAATTAACGTTAACAGAAAACATTTAAAAACATGTTTTAACTAATTGGAATGTGCTTTTTTTCTGATTCGTGCCAGATTTCTGATGTGTGAAGCGCGGCTGTAAACGGTAGGTGGCGTTGTGCGCATTGGTATTGGATTGAGACTTGGCCAGCAATGGAGGAAGAAGATTCCCCCGGCGTCTGTTATAGGGCATGCGCGGTGTCCTCTCCTCCTCTACCGCCGCTAACAGTTTCTCCTCTCAGAGGGTATTAAAGAACACTCGCTGGACGGCGTTATGGCTGCTATGTCGAGAAAGATCATGCTTAACCCCCTTGTTGGCGCTATCGACCAAGGCACGAGCTCCACACGTTTTCTAGTAAGTCTCATTGAAAGACGCGTCGCTTTCTTGTTCGATTTGGCGTCGCAGATTTAAGGTCTAGTAAGTAAACGTGGGTTTAACTAGGAGCGTCTTGATTGGTTATTAACGTACACACGTTTGATTAAATTTTTATTTCATTCAGTAAAGCGAACTGATTTAGTAACGGTTTTTAATTGTGGACATTGTTCAGAAGGTGTTGGTGCATTTTAGCGAGTTATACTTCCATTCCTGTGGTTAATAATTGACTTAAGTCGGCCGATGATGAAATAACAAAGTCCAAACAGAATGATGATTTTAAGAAATGAATTATTGACCCGGAAATATAATATTAGTTATGATAACTGGTATTTACGGGAGAAAAATGATCTCGTTTTGTTAATGTGATTTTTGTTATTGGCCTTTTTTTAGAAGTGAATTTTTCCACATATTGTCTGGGTAAATTAAAGTTAAATTGAGGAATATTTAAAGGAATTGTCTGTTTGTTAATTACAGGTTTTCGATGCCAAAACAGCAGAACTGCTCAGCCACCATCAGGTTGAGATAACGCAGAGTTTTCCCAAAGAAGGGTGAGTTTTTTGCTTTCAAGGAAACACTCATTGCATGATAGAAAGCAACATCAGTGTAAATGCTAACATTTTTTGGACGTGTGTTTATTTAACAAAAAATGGTAATTTAGGCTATAGGATCTTATCTGCATAATGATGACGATTTAGTGTGAAAGCATTAACACATTTGCTATCTTCAGTTGGGTGGAAGAGGATCCAAAGGAGATACTGAAATCGGTATATGAATGTATAGACCGAACCTGCGAGAAACTAGTCCAGCTGAGCATCGACATCTCAAACATAAAAGGTATGAGAATTGCTTCGCTTTGGGAATAATATTTTGCAAACCCGCTCTCTTAATTGTTGGATTTTTAGCCATTGGGGTGACGAATCAAAGGGAAACCACAATCGTTTGGGACAAGCTAAGCGGGGAGCCACTTTACAATGCAATAGGTGAGTGTTTTCTTCCTGTTAGATCAATGCTTCTTTTATGTATATGAATACTTTCTTTTTTAAATTTTATACTTTGAAATTGGAAAACACAAAATTGAATAGAATTTTCCTTTAAAAAAAGAACGGCTTGTTTATTTGGCTGTTTTTTTTTTTAGTTTGGCTAGATTTACGGACTCAGTCTACAGTGGAAAGGCTCATCAATAAAACCCCTGGAAGGAATAAAAACCATCTTAAGGTGAGAATTCAACTGTCTTCCGGGTTAAAATGGCGAAATTCACATATCATCACCGCTAAACGTTTTTACGCAAGCACACCTGTTTATTATTCTTTAGAACTAGTATTAAAATGTTATTCTGTTGATTTGCACAGAAACAAGTCATTAATAAATATTATCCATGTAATTAATATAATTGTATGTCGATGGGATCAAACAGCAACCTGATTCACACAACTTGAGCTGCGTATGCATCCAAACTCGGTTGCTTGTGCACAAATCTTTTTTGCCACTAAATTGATCCCATACAATGCATCCACAGAGAGATTAAACAAAAATCAGTAAAGACACACCTGAAAGTCTTATACGTGAGTAAATTCAGTAGAGATAAATGCACATGCAAACTACTGGACCGTCCAGTAACAGGACCGTAGCACAATTTTTCATTCAGCGAGTTGCAACATTAGTTACGCCAATAATCAACTCACAGAACGCTATAACAGATTTTGTACAAAAACGTAAAAGAAAGATTGTGATGATATGCGTACAAAGGTGTTTACAAATATACTGCCTTTCAATTTCAATTCATTTATTTATTGTCATTGTCACGAAAACAACGAAATTGCGTTTGGAGCATCCATTCTTTTCACAGAAGTAAATAAATAAAATGTTGTTATAACAAAAACTAATAGCACAGTTCTAGCAGCATCAGATAATTCAAGTAAAGTGCAAATATTTTGTACTTTATGTAAATATTAACCTTTTTTTTTTTCAATTTTAGAGGCTCAAAAACTTGGGCGGTGCTTATAATTGCAGATTTCAAATATTAATGTAAATTTCAGGGCTAATTTTTCCACATTGGAAGTCAGGAGCCATCACAAATAAATGGCAATACTTTGTCTTTATGTAGCTGTGTGTGTGTGTGTGTGTGTGTGTGTGTGTGTGTGTGCTTGTTTCTTTAAATTATGGTTCTGGAGGCAGACGTGCATATACGTTTTTATTATCTCAGTAACAGGAATAAAGAAACATTAGTCCCACAGCGACACTTAGCAGAGGCTAAATAACCTGTTTGAACAAAAATAAGTATTATTGGAACAGACAGAGCATCTGGTAAATCAGGCGAATGGTCGAAAACGAAGATCACAGGCAAAGAGTCGATAACAGGGAACAATTACAATCAAAATGCTCGGTTTGCTGTAAAGGGGATAAAAATCCTTTGCTCAGAGTCGGATAAACAAACAGTTCGAAACGGCCTCCTGGAGTGCAAAGGATCTTGGGATCGGCTGACAATTCTGGGAGATGGAGTTTGGATCACTATGTATGAATTTTTTTTTTTTAAATCGCAAGTTAAAAGTTTGTTAAAAAAAAGAAAATTTTGTATTTTTAAGAGGAAATTTACATAATTGAACTAGAAATTAATTAAAAAAAAAATATATTTTCACACTGAGTCTTGCAAAGAAACTACTTTGATATTTATTTTACATTTCTAATCTTAATTTCTTACAGTGACTTTGCTTTGACTCTTTGGGTCTCGTTGCATGAGCTTTGTGAACAGTCCTGTGCTTTAAAGTGATTGCAACATCTTAGCTGGTGTTTATACGCTCTGACACTTTTTACTTGCTTTGAAGTAGAAAATCGACAGACAGCTTGTATCTCAGAACACGCATATATCACTCATAGGTCAAGGTGCCACCGTCTGTACAGTTGTTTTGTGAAGAATGGATTCATTCAGTTGGAAAGCTACGTTAATTGTGCAAATAATGTACAACTACAAGAACATTTAAGTTGGTAGATTAACTTTTTAGTAGGTCGTTATACAAATACCGTATTTACGCAAACATAAGCAGGCCACAAATATAAGTTATATATAATATATATAATTGTATTATATATATTTCCGGATAAATTAAAAATAAAAATACTATGTTTTAGTTTTTTTAGCAAACCTAACCTGTGACTCGTAGCACTTAAATGTTGTTTTGCTTCAACTTACTCCGATCAGAACTACACTTCTCATAATCCTTCGCTGCTCCGAAGCTTTTGCGTTCTAAAATGTGTACAAGCATGTGTAAATCCAGCCGAAAAGAATAAAAACATGCTTGTCTATAACAACCGAATGTTACAATTTTTGCATGAGCATGAGTTGCAATTTTCGACCTTCAAAAACTTGCGGGGTGCTTATAATTGCTGATTAAAATTTGCGCGTAAATACAAGCACCCATTTTGTATGTATTTCAAGTCAGGAACAATCACAAATAAAGAGAAACGCGTCGTCTTTATGCAGCGCCGTGCGTGTGCGTCTATTCAATGTTAAACTGTGGTCTGTAGGCAGAAGTGCAGACAGTATAAGCTTTTATTTGATCAATAACAGAAAATATTAAACATTAGACACGCATCAGAAAGTCTAAACAGTTGAAAATTAAGAACACGGGCAAGGAGTAAAAAAAAAAAAAAATCCAAGGAACATATGCAGACCACTACACCACTAGAATCTACTTTTAGTTATTGATTATTAAAGTAAACCGATATCAAATTGATACAAGTCATTAGTTAGGTTTGTTAAATAAAGAAGAAATATATTTCTAAGAGGATATTAACATGATTGAACCAGAAACGTTAATTTAAAAAAAAAAAAAAATTTTTTTACAATTTTTATTTTGTTCCTGAAAAATCAGGGTGGTGCTTATATTTGCTTATATTAAATGTGGTATTCAGTAGTGGTGAATTCTTTTCAGTAGCTTAACAAATGTACTCGTGAATGACTCTTTTCCGTTCTTTTTATACATTTTATTAAAAGCACAAGACCGGTCTTCCCATCAGCACCTACTTCAGTGCCGTAAAGTTACGCTGGCTGATGGACAACGTGGACGAAGTGCGCCAAGCTGTGCTGTCCCAGAGGGCAATGTTTGGAACGGTTGACTCTTGGATCATTTGGGTGAGGTCAAGGTAGACGTGTGTGTGTGTGTGTGTGTGTGTTTGTTCCAACTTGACCATGACAATACAAAGGTCATAGCCGATCTTTTTGCACATTTGTTATTACACTGTATTAGAGATGCACAATTCAGGATAAAATTAGGATGAGAATGAAAATCACGATTCTTTCACAATTCTGGATTTTTTTAAAAATTTACTTTGTTATATTTACCCTGAACATTAGCGGCCTATTCCAGCTGGCTTGGTCGTATATTGACGCTGGAACGATGAATTTACAAGTCATGAGATTGAAAATCGCAAGAATCCATAAGATTGAAAATATGCGCTACAAAAGGAAAAGATATTCCAAACTGTTTTCTTATAAGGTCAATACTTGTTTACCAGTCAGAATTCTGACTTTTAAACACGCACTCAGAGAGAACGCTTGCAAAACTTTGCTTTTTCGAGTTGCAGAATAGAGCGTATATGAAGGGTTGAAAAAAAAAAGGCTTAGCTTGGAAAAATGAAGCGTGAGTCTTTAATGTTAATTGAAATTAAGTGCTTATATTGAGATTAACCCAATCACAGAAACCCTGTAAAGGAAAATACTGTACAAAAATCATTGATAAAAATACTACAAAAAAAATAAAAGGTATGTAAATAATTACACGAAGAGATGGTTCACTAAAACAGTGTCTTCATTTTATGTCTTGCATAATATGTTATAATTCACAAAGTGGCTTTATAACCCTAACATAGAGGAGGAACATTGTATAATCTGCATCTCCAAATATGTATTGTAATGATGTAATGAAAAAATCTTTTATAACCCTTTTTATATCTGCAAAATCATTCAACCAGATTTATTTTTAAGAGCCGTGGTGGGCGGGGACAGAGACGATAGTTATATCATAGTGTTATAATATATGATCGTGCTCATCGTGTTATCTGCTTTGTGATGGATTTGCTTCGACCAATCAGAGCAAGGAGTCAAAAAACAAATCCCAAAACATTTGCACTCAAGCAAAACAGATTTGCACACAAGTAAAAATTAGTAAAAATAAGAATTTTTTTTTGCCAATAATTTCATCCCGTAGAAGCACTGGAGTGCGTGTTGTCTCCAGATCAGACGAGTTTGGTTGAATCGTATAAATGCTGGATTAAGATTTCGAGGGGGGTGGAATGGAGATCGCAATCTTTTAACGATCAATTGTGCAGCTCTATCCTGTATTAAAGTCAGTCAAACAAACTGTTTTAAAACGCCTAATTTTGGAGTTAAAGTGATTTGTTATTTAGTTGATAATTTACATTGTTGCAGATTAAAGTACACTGACTTGGTGCAATCCGGAGCGGGTCCGGGCGATAGAAAGGCTCCCAGCTGTGTGTGGAGGTACTGGTGGTGGTGGTTGAAGATGTTTGCTGATTTGAATAAGTTGTACATGGTTTTTCATTTGCACTTTTTCGGGTACGAATTGTAAGACCATCACCGGCGCTCTGATTTGACTCACTTTGCTTACACTTCATAGTGATGACCATTGCGCATTTGCCTTGTTGCATTACAAACACAGAAAAATGGCATGGCGGGAAAACCTTTTTGATGACTTGCAATGTGGTTTGCAGTGTATCAAAATCGTTTTCTCGAAATCGAACCTCTCAAGTTCAGTCCGGACAGAGATCCACTCTAAACTGTAAATGTGGCTTGTCTCTAGTCGTCCAGAGGTGGTCTGCTGGTCTGTTCTGGAAATGTGGTGGCCTTGCTGGAGAACTTTAGTGTGCTTTAGCTTGGGGGCATGGACAGACGGATGGCCTGAAGTTCTCCTTATGTGTTTTTTTTTGGTAGACGGCTGAATAAATGAACTGTCCTTCCTGGTCCAGAATGAGCAGAATCATGAGACCACCTGTACACCATCTGGATGTTACTGTGGGCACGGTGTTTGAAATGCCAGATAACGAGGCACATTTTCAAAAGTTAAATACCGTATACTAGGGGTGGGCGGTATAGCGGTATTAACGTGAATGCCGGTATTGAGATGTGCCACGATATGGATTTTGCAATATCGTGGATACCGTGGCACTTTCATGAATGTACCTTTTATACACACATCAACGCTTTAATACATTAAAATACATTTGTTTCGTTATAACTTTTAATTACAACACAGATACATTGCTAATCGAATACAGAAAGCGTTGGAAACTGAATTAATAGATCACCCGCGAGGCGCATGCGTCGCGCACGCGCTGCTCCATGTCTGTAATGTTCCGTTTTTTTAGAGCGGATATTTTAGTGAGCGCGAGTGCTGTAAAACGCGCGCACGAGAAAATTCTGCTCGTTTTATTTTGGTCTAAGTCTGTTTTCGATTGTTAACCTTGGTTTCACGCAACTTTAGATTTAGACGCGCGCGCGAAAGAGAGGGAAAGTGTGACGCGCGCTAGCTCTCTCCATTTTTGTCTCTCTCTCTCTCTCATTCACTCTCTCTCTCTTTCTCTCTCTCTCTCTGTCGCTGTATATCTCTCACTGTCCATCTCACTCTTGCTGTCTATCTCACTGTTTCTCTCTCTCTCTCACTCTCTCTCTCTCTCTCACGGTCTATGTTTCTCTCTCTCTCTCTGTCGCTGTATATCTCTCACTGTCTATCTCACTGTTTGTTTCTCTCTCTCTCTCTCTCTCTCTCTCACGGTCTATGTCTCTCTCTCTCTCTCTCTCTCTCTCTCTCACTGTCTAGCTCACTGTTTCTCTCTCTCTCACTGTCTATGTCTCTTTCTCTCTTTCTCCCTCTTGCACTCTCTTAAAAGATAGACCGCAGGCCATTTAATTTAAATGTTTTTTTTTTTTTTTTAATAAATGCCTGGACTACTTTTAACAGATATACGATATTAAAAATGACAGCTGCTTCTCCAGGTTTCCCCTTGCGCTTTATTTTCGTACTTTATATAAAATAGTACCCCCCCACACACACAATATTGTGATATAATACCGATACCGTCTGTACACTAGAAAATACCGTGATATGAATTTTGACCCATATCGCCCACCCCTATCGTATATCTTCCAATACTAACCGGGGCGTTTATTTAAAAAAAAATATTCAGAAGGCCAGGCATTTAATAGGGACCTGCGTAACGACCTTAATGGAGACAGGCTCTTATTTAAAAACCTAAATTTTATTGTGTTGAATATTTTTACTACAACTATACACTGTACAGTGGTACCCAGACTTACTTTGCTATCGAACATTTTGAGTTACAAAATGCGTCTCAAAAAAATCTTAGTCCAGCGTTGCGAAATTTTTTTTGATATACGAAACCGTTTTTCCCCCCTATATCACAAAACGCTCCCCAATAATGGTAATGTTTCATTTTGATTGTTTTAAATATGATTTTTACCACACCTCTTTGGTGCTAGAAAAGCTTGAACATGGACCTTGAAAGTGCTTGAAAAGTGGTTGAATTTTATATTTCTGAAAATGTAGGAACCCTGAATATAAATAGGCGTTTAATTGCTAACAACGCATTCGCACCAGCCGTTTATTGGAGACAGGTGTCTTAAAGAGACAGGCCACCAATAGAAGTTATACGGTATTAGTATGTTTAGGCCACAACATTTTTTTTTTACATTTGCGAACACACACATTTTTTCTTTCAAAAATCACATGAAGAAAGATTCTGCATTGTTAGTCATTTTCTCATTGAAATTAGAGAAATGATTCGTCTTCTTCAAAATAAATCTTTTTGTCTTTCTCTGGCTTAGTTGCTCTTGCATCGGTTTTCTGGGGAAACGGACAGACTGGTCTCAATGATTTTCTCATTTCTTCCTGGGTTTCTTAGGATCTCTGCATGATAAATGATTTGCCACCCAGCTGGTTTTCTATGTTTGCCTACTAACGTCAGCAGTCTAAAATTGCAATGGTGAGTTTACTAATCAAACAAAATAAATCTAGAAATAAAAGCATACTAAAAAAGTTCAGGAGTAGTTTTACTAACACCGTGAGTGTTAAAAGCAGAATTTAGAGTAAAAAATTGAAAACAATTTATTCTATTAACATTATTAATTGTTTTTTGATGGTTGTGTTTGACCGAAAGAGTCTCCTTATTGTTTTCACAAATCTCTATATCAATATCGCTTCACTCAATGTTCACTCAACTGGCTATTTCTTTTGTAAGCGGCTTATGTGAGGATTAGTGGTGTAAACCGCCATTGATGCTCCTTCTTGTCTGTCTGTTGGTTACCTTGTGCATTTAAAATTTACCCCTGTGGACAAATAAAATTATTGAAGCAAATTGAATAACTTGAGTGGTTCACATGTACAATACCTATCCCATCCCAGGGCATGTTAAGTGGTAAGCTAAACGAACTGTAGAATGAAACTAACAAGCTATCTATAAAGCGTATTTCTTAAATATGTTCAGTAATGCTCTTCTAACTGATTAATACATTTTACAAATGTATTTACTCTGGGCTAGAACCCACTAATATAATTAGCTAAAGCTTCACTTTTATAGCTTGTTAAGAGGATATATTGCCGTATATCGTGATATATTATGCACATGATGTTATATTGGACGATTAAATGAATTGACAATTTAGTTTGTAAAATTTGATTATTTATTTTTATAATTATTAATTATTTCAATTATTTTAGAACATTATTGATAGAATCATCATCAGTAAAGTACATAAACACAGGTTGGCGTGTTATATGAATCCGTTGATGCTGGAACATATAACAGTAATGATATAATCTCAGTTAAAGCTGTGCTCGTGTATCTAAATACCATATTCACACGAATATTAGCACCCGCTTGGTTTTTCAGTCACAGAATAAAAATTCCAAACATTTTTATTCTTTTTTTTTTTTTTTATGCATTAATTTTCCAGTAGCCGTTAGGGCTGATTTACCAGATGCGATATGGTGTTTCTGTTCAAATACTAATGATTGTATTTAGTTTAATCTTACTTCTTCCAGTGTTATTTTGACCCTGTTAAGTGTCGTGGCGTGACTGACTTTTGACTTATTAGCTTGAAAACAGAAATAAAGAAACATTTAAGTCAGCTTTATTGTCAATTTGCCATATGTACAGTACATACATACAGAAAATAGAAATTTCGTTCCTCTCAGTCCCTAGAAACAAACCGATAACATTAAGTACTAAACATTAAGTACTAAAAGTAAGGTGTCATGGTAATAAAGTGACGTTTGCGTTGCATTTCCAATGTAACAGGATAAAGTGACTTGTGAAGAATGGCAGACAATAGTGCAAACAAAGTCAGTGCAATTAAGGGAGTAGTGCAAGTCCTTATAAAGATGGCTGTATGTAATAATAACAGCTTATATGCACGTCTGCCTTCAGAACCATTATTTAAAGATGCAAACGTGCACCACTGCATTGCCGATTATTCGTTTTCTGAGCGTCAAATATTGGGGAAAAAAAGGGTTTCTTATATTTGCGTAAATACTGTGTTATATAATACTAATAATAATCATTTTTAAAATGCTCGTAAATAATAGCTAAATAATTCATTCACCCTGCAATTGCTGCTTCCAGCTTTATTGAAATGAAGAGCTGGTGGAGATCCAGACTGAAAGAGACCATTGCAAATTATTGTCTTTGTCACCTTCTCACCTTATTTCCTTTGAAACCAAATCTTTGCCACCTTTTCACCAGCTGCTCGGCACTGGTCCTGTAGGCCATTTCAGCCCCGTGTAGGTTCACGACCTGGTCCCAACAAGCTTGGAAAGCTCTAGTCTTGGTCCATGAAGGGTTTGGAATCTGGATTGATTGGTTTTATGCAAAGTTCACCGGTGTAAAATACACCTCAGAGATCTTGTGACTGATCGAGGATCAAATATTCATATAATTCAAGAAAATGCTAATTACTTTTTCAAAAAGCATTTTTCTGGGCTTTTTTTGGGTTATGTTTAACCTGTTATCTGTTTAACTGGTTTAATGATCAGTATTCCATTGTTCCATCTGTCCGTGGCCAAACTTGCAAAGTCATTTGGGGTTTTATATTGGGGTTTAAAGTAAATTTCCCCCGGTTTTCACTTTGACAGACAGAGATTAAATTTGTTGGCTACAGACCTTGTTTTTCTAAGAAAGTCATGCCAGAGTAGGATTGTTTTTTTTTTATTAAATGTTTCAAATAAAATACCAAAGCTGCAAAATACCAATACCAAAATAAAATGCCAATCGTCTGTTTCTGCTGACTTCTAGAACTTAACGGGCGGCAAAGTGGGAGGAGTCCACTGCACAGACGTGACCAATGCCAGTCGAACGATGCTCTTCAACATTCATACACTGGACTGGGATCCTGAGCTCTGCGTGTATGTAAACGTGTGTCTTCTGCCTTAGGCAACTTTACCAATTAATTTTTTCACTTTTTTTTTCTGTGGAAATGTAGTAATTGTACCATTTCTTTTTTTTTTTTTTTAAACAGGTATTTTGATATTCCTATAGAGATTCTACCAAAAGTAAGAAGTTCTTCGGAAATATATGGTTTGTTGGTAAGTATCTGAACAATAATAATGTTTTATAACGGACTTGATTGGAGAAAAGCCTTTTTTTTTTCATTGCACATGCACAAGTAGAATGTTTGTATATCTAGATCAGATCTGGTCAGGTGGGGGGGTCGAAATGAGAGAAACGAGCAAGCAAGTGAAGCGAGTAGCCACTTCCTCCTTACGCACCTTACGCATTCATTAAATTATGAATTTTGTATGCCATCACGATCGAGGGGGCAGTTACAATATTTGGGGGCATTGCCCCTCCTT
Source organism: Paedocypris sp. Pulau Singkep (assembly GCA_017309775.1). Lineage (NCBI taxonomy): Eukaryota > Metazoa > Chordata > Actinopteri > Cypriniformes > Paedocypris > Paedocypris sp. Pulau Singkep. The sequence goes on along the minus strand of MU204393.1, from coordinate 33,198 downwards.
GTCCAGGCCCGGTGGTGGGCAGAATTTAGTAAAGAGACTGATTGCGGAAAGCCTTTTGATGGCTGCCTCCGAGGGTAGGTTTAAGCGGCATGCAAACCAGATTGGGTTGGTTAGTAAGGTGACCCTCTATTCGCAAAATCTAAAACTTCAAGCCCTCTAGATAGAATCTAGAAGTCTTGTCAAGATTCATTGATAATATTGATACTAACAATGATGATAAATAAAACAAACAGGAAAAAAGATTATCAGGATCCACTGGTCTGAAAAAGGTTATAAATCCATTTCTAAAAAGCCATTTGCTTCGGACCACCAGTGGACTGCAACAAGCATCAATCAACATGGCAGCTAGACCAAAATTGGGAATGTTCCTTTAAAAGCGTTATTAAGTTCAAGTTCAGTGCATTTGTGAGGTGCTTTTCACAGTTACGATTTTGGCATTTTATTCATTCATTTAAAATAATTAGATATAGTTACTAGTTACTTCTCACAAATAGTAACTTAGTATTTTAGTTACATCGTTATAAAAGTAACCAATTACCAGGAAAAGTAACCATTGCGTTGTTGTTTTTTTTTTTTTTTTTTGTCAAATAACTTGGCTTCACTCAATACCAAATATGATGAATGAAATGGACACTGAATATAATAAGTAATTTTTTAAATAAAGCATTGTACATTATCTACAGTATATTAATATGCTGTGGGAGACGCCTATCAAATTCTATATAATATTGTAAGCATTATCATTACTATAGTGAATAATAAAACACTATAAATGGTTTAGAACTTTTAATATTTATTGCACAGACCGAATCTGGCCAAAAAACAAGTCTAAATATAAGTTAATAGAATAAAACTGCCAATCAGCTGGTAGACGTACTTTAGCCTACAGTATTTTCACATCTATCACAAAAGTAAATAGTTGAGCAAGAAGTGTTCTAATACTTGTGTTCTAAGTATTAGTATCAAGTGTTCCAATACAATAGCAATGTACCAAAATTAAACCATAA
>MU204392.1:79395-89656 GCA_017309775.1 Paedocypris sp. Pulau Singkep | reverse complement strand
TCTCTCTCTCTCTCTCTCTCTCTCTCTCTCTCTCTCTCTCTCTCTCTCTCTCTCTCTCTCTCTCTCTCTCTCTCTCTCTCTCTCTCTCTCTCTCTCTCTCTCTCTCAATTTGTAATATTGGCCCAGTTTTAGCAGAAAAAATTATTTCTGTCTGTCTTTAAACATTTTTTACACCCTTAAAGTTAGTAGGATATTTATATGAACTGATTCGAATTTTTTGCTGAAACATAAAAAATGCGAGAAAAAAAAAGCTAGTTTTACTGAAGAAAGCCAGAGCTGCTCTCCTGAAGGCTTATTGTCTGACAAACCAAGCAGGTCAAGCCGAGACCAAACAATTCTCATCTGTGCAGTCAGAAATGGAATTGGTTTGGTCAATTGGCATTATTGTGAAAATCTGGTGGAACAATATCAACCGGAGACTCCCTAGAGAAGCAGTTTAACCTTATAGATTATCATACTCACCTTTTCAATCAAACGCCGTAATATTTGTGATTGAGAAGCATTCTTTGATGGAACGAGTATGCAAGTGCTTTTCTCAGACCCAGACCAACTCAAAGCTGCTATGTGGAATTAGGAAAAACAAAGTCATTAGTTGAGTATCATCAGGTGTACAGTTTAAGATATAGTATCTATAAAGATCATGCATTAAAGATTCTTACATTGCTGAAGCTGTGGAGGATTTTACCAGCATCACCCAATCGACACTGTCACACTTTTGGTCCCCTAAAACCATTTTTTAATCCTATTATCACTAATCTGGGTTTTAAAGTGGACAGCGGTTTTAATCTGGACAAACAGGTCATGGCAGTGGTTAAATGTAGCTTTTTTCACCTGAGACGTTTGGCCAAAGTGAAGCCGTTCCTGTCAAGAGAGCATTTCGAGACAGTGATCCATGCTTTCGTAACAACTCGGCTGGATTACTGCAACTCTCTGTACTTTGGTGTGTCTCAGTCGTCCATGTCCCGTCTCCAGCTGGTGCAGAATGCCGCTGCACGTCTCATAACAGGCACTCGAAAGAGAGCACATTACGCCGGTTTTAGCTTCGTTACACTGGCTACCTGTCCATTTTAGAGTACATTTTAAAATTCTTTTATTTGTTTTTAAGTCTTTAAATGGCCTTGCCCCCGAATACCTCTCTGAGCTGCTGTGTGTGCACTCACCCTCTCGGTCACTCCGGTCAGCTGACCAGCTGCTTCTCTGTGTGCCGAAGACACAGCGAAAGCTCAGAGGTGACAGGGCTTTTTAATAATAATTGTAGCAGCCCGGTTGAATTTGAATAACTGTTTCACTCTTCCGCTGATGTGCTCAAGATGTTGTCTTTATTTTCTCCTCCTTATCACACTTCCACACAACATCCTCACAACACCGTAAGACAAAGCAAAATATATACAGAAATTAAAATTGCCTTTTAACAAAAACAGCATAAAGGGAGCATAATCCATAATTTTTGTAGTTTTTTTTGTAGGAAACAGGGTCAATAAATAGAAAATATGGAATATAAAATAGAAGAAGATGAAGACAAAGGTGGTAGAAAGAGTTCGAGGCTCTACCAACGATACACACTCCAGGACAGATGGTGGCGGTAATGCACCTGCTAGATGCCAACCGACGTAAAGCGACATAAACAGGGTAATAATTCATAAACAACAAAGAGATCAAATAATCAGACAAAAGTAATTATGGAAATTTTCAGAGAGAGAGAGATAATATTATGTGATCTAGCTGAAAGTCTAAGGCGGGGGGGAAACAGAAAGAATAAGAGCTGATGTTCCAAACTCCGGAACAGATGGTGGCGGTAATGCACCAAAAACCTAAATGACAACTGCCGATAAAAGCCAAGTGCCCCTGTCTGCGTCTCTCGGTTCGAGGCGGAGCGGAGGGTAAGGCGGAGCGAATGTCATTTGCCACTCCCACAGTTTCTTATTGGTTTTAAATTTACCAGTCACGTGGTTAATTTTGCTGCATGCGCAACATTTCGCCTCTTTAGCTTAAGTTAGCACATAAAATCACGGTCTACATCAATTGTGTAAAATGCTATTTAAGGTCTACAGCGAGTACGTTCAGCAATTCTAATGTACGAATTGTATTGTCACAATTTGGTTCCGTCGATGTTGATATTTCGCGGTAAACGAGCCTCGTTGTGATTACCGTGTGCACCGCGTGACCATCAAATCACAGTCCACCATGTATGTCTACATTGCTATTTAGAGTATATATAAAATACGTTCAGCAATTCTCACGTACAAAATATATCAATACTTCCGGCTGACATAACTGGTATCAGGAGATGGTGGTGTTTGCTTCTCCTGGAAAATTTCACCTTGAGGTTTATTGTGTGTTCTTTATTTTCCAACATTTCAGAAACGATCACTGGTATTTTGCTGAGGTGTCGCTTTTACATTATACATACTAGGTGTCACGGACTCTAATTCGTGTTTCATGTGAACTTTTATTTTGTCACCTTTATTTTGTATTGTGTCACTCCCTCTCTGTCAGACTCAGTTGCTCTGTTTACTTCCTGGTTTCCCCCACGTGAGTTTTGTTATTGTTCGTACTGTCATCTTCTCATGCTTCCCGGTCATGTTAAATGTCTCCAGGTGTTTTGGGTTATTCACTCTTCATCACGTTAATTGTCTCGTTACCCTGTCCAGCTGCCGCTCGTTGTCGTCATTATGTCTTGTATTTATTTCTCACTTGTGCACGCGGTCCTCTCCAGTTTGTCAGATGTTAATCCCTGTCACTCTAGCCTCGTGATCTCTCTAGTCTCGGTTGCAGTCTTGATTCTAGTTTTATTTTACCTTGTTGGAATTCCCGTGTATGACCTTGCCCGTTCGACCACGCCTTCGATTAAACCCCTTTTCTGGAACCGTTGAACATTGAGTGCTCCCCTGAGTTTCTGTGCTGTGCACGTGGGTCCTTCCCTCCAGCTCTGTCCGAGTGACAGTCGTGCCGTGTCACTAGGCCTGTGCAATAGAATACAAATGATGGAAGTAACTATGCATATTACCATACAGGGTCATGAACAAAAGCACAGAGTTCCTTCAGTATGGTTATAAAATAATCGGTTAATTTTTTATTTTATAGGTGTGACACATTGTTTTGAAAACTTTGCTTTACATAATATAAACATACCTCCTGTACTTTCCATTGTAGATCAAATGAAGAAAGGTGTGCAGCTAAAAGACTGAAGACCAAGTAATGCTCGACCAAGACGTATAATTTTCTCAACAAAAAAAAGTGTAATGCATTCATTTGCCATCATTCGTTTGTATTTGTAAACAATTGAGAAGTTTAGAACACTTTTTTAAATAACTCAAGTTATTTAAGAAACTCGGTTACATGAAGTAATGAACTGTCAAGTTTTTAGTTTGTTGAACTTGTTGTGGACAGTCCAGTCCGGGATGGCAAGCAAAATTGTTTTACGATTGGTTAAAATTGAAATTTGATTTCTGCTAATTTTAAGTGTAATTTTAAATTGCATTACATTTATAATTAAACTCATAAATGCCAAAACGTTCTGAATACTCATACAGGTCTATTAATTTGACCAAATAATAATTATTTAGGTTAACAGTAGTCAATCTGGGTAAGTACGTTGAGCTTAAAGGTTTACAGTGTATTTATTTTATTTAGTAACTTTAAAAAGCTGTAAATACATTGGGATGGTTGATGTTGGAATTTCGAATAAGCTTTTTTGCCACAAAAAAAACTTAAATGAGTTACAAAGAGATGCATATGGCAACCGAAGTGTTGTTTTCAACTTCACTTCCTGTTCATTGGCATTCAAGCCATTTCACTAACCAATCACGTGAGTTGTGGGAGGAACGCCGGGTCGACAAGACTAACAAGCAATGGATGTGGGAGTGGCGAATGCCATTCGCTCCGCCTTACCCTCTGCTCCTCCTCGAACCGCGAGACGCAGACAGGGGCTTCTCATAAAAGGAGGAAAATTAAAGTTCATGCCATGGAAAAAGCAAATACGCAGCGCCTCGTTCGGCAGTTTTTATTTGACTCGTTTCTATGACTGACACGTTTGTAGTGAATTTTGTAAACTTGTAGGTCTATTGTCTTAAAACTGTGGACAAGATCGATCTAATCGCCTTTTCTTTTTGAACGGGTGAAGTTGAAAGCAAAATGTCGATCAGTGGAGGAATCGCATCACTTCTGTGTGTTTTTCTGTCGTTTATCATCGGTAAGAGTTAATAGTTTATTCTCAACACTTTGTCTTGTTGTGTGATGTTTGCTGACAGAAACGACAGAATCTCAAGTTTGGTTTTAGCGTCTGATGTAGCACGAGCAAAATTTGCTCAAAACACTCAGATTTTCTACGTTTAATCTGGGATCCCAATTTTTTGTTCAATGCTGAATTTTAACATTGAATTTTTATTTCATGTTCATAATGTTACAGACGCCTAAATCAAAACGAACTTTATTATGTTTTACCTTAACGTCACCCTGGGCTAAAAACGTTAATTTAAATGACGATTTTAAAATCAATTTTACATTTTGGTACATTTCAATAGTAAACGTACATTTTACCATTGAAATTTAAATGTCACTTTCATTTTCATTACATTTAATTGTAAATTGTTGTTGTTTGAATAGGGCATTGAAACTTGCTGTTATGCAAGTTAAAATGAAATAAAAAATGTATTACAATTTATCAAATCTTGTGATAGTTTGAGTCCAATTATTTTAGTGGTGAGATTTTTTTAAACCTTGTGTGAGTAATTTAATTAAACCGTTTGCTGAATGTGTTTCAGGAGTGTGTGGAGCTGAAGAGACGTCAGTGTCAGTGACTGAAGGAGATTCAGTGATTCTTCCCTCTGATTTCACTGAAACACTCACTGACCAGCACATACTGTGGATGTTTGGAGATCAAGAGACTCTAATCGCTCAAATCTACAGAGAAAAACCTCCAGAATACAGTGTTGATCAGTTCAGAGACAGACTGATGATGGACAGTAAAACTGGATCTCTGAACATCACAAACATCAGAACTGAAGACGCTGGACTTTATAAACTAATGATCTTCAGCGACAAAACCAGCCACAAGAGATTCAGAGTTTCTGTCTACGGTGAGAAATATCTTACTCGCATTCTATTAAAGTTTGAGTTTAGTTGTTTTTAGGCCTGTAAAAAAATCAAGCTCCATAATTTTCCACAAGCCAAAGTATTTTTCAAATTTAGAAAAAGTCTTTGGCAAAGTGACTGTAAGTGTGTGTGTGTGTGTGTGTGGGGGGGGGGGGGTTATTATGAGGATAAAAGAAGTGGATAATCAATATGACTTTGTTCTGCATTGTGTCTTCAGATCGTCTTCCTGTTCCCGTCATCATCAGAAACTCTTCCTCTTCATCAGTGTGTGAGGTGGTGTGTTCAGTGGAGAACGTGAGGAACGTGACTCTGTCCTGGTACAAAGGAGAGAGTTTGATCTCCTCCATCAGTGTGTCTGATCTCAGCAGAAGAGTCTCTTTACCTCTGGAGATTGAGAGTCTGAATGATTCTTACGTCTGTGTGTTAAACAACACCATCACACAGCAGAACACACACACCTCAACGTCGCTCAGGTAAAGCATCAGGTGATTATATCTCTTATGAGTAAAAGTTCTAATAACAATAATTTTTACTGAGTTCAAAAGTGTGGAAGCAGTGTAAAACTTCTTTCAGACTCGTTGCTGCGGTTCTACCGAAGCCCTGATCTGATTGGTCCTTTCAGCTGTTGTGGGCGTGGCTATTGTTGCTCTAGTGATCTCAGGCATTAGAAACAGGAAAATCATCAGGACTCTAAGTCATAAAAAAATAATAAATATGTGTATACATATATAACATTTTTTATAGAATGATTTTATTGTCATATCACAGGGTTACAATCAAATCAGTAGTGCTTCTCCGTTTGGGGCAAAAGATGACAAAATAGACTAGCAAAGTTGACGTGTTAATCACAGACGTGAAATTGTGCTTCAACATTTGTCACGGACTGAAAGTTGAGATAAATTTTTGGTTTATCAGAACAATAAAGGCACTGTGTGATTCTAAAGTCAAAACTGTGTGTTCTAAGGTTTAGAAGTTCAAACCACATTGGAAACCCATTTTGTTTTTGAAGAAGAAGAAATGGTGAACATTTTCATTGCCTTTTGGAACCGTAATTACAAACCATAAATTACAAAAGTAAATGTTAATCAAGATTTGAGTAACTTTAAGTTAGCCTTATTTACCAGATGCAGTGCTCGAATCGTGTCACCAGGTGGCGCAATGCCAAAGTTTTTATTTAGTTTATGTGTGTAAATCTGTCAATATGGCCATTTGGAGAGATGTACAGACGTCTTCATTGTCGCTATTAGTTGATAATTCCATTTTGCATGTGAAACTGTAAAATACACCAAACGCTTGACTATTCTAGTGTTGTGGACATTATATTTTTATGTTTTGAAACTCTGATTTTTCTAAAGCGTTATAGAGTCATATACTACAAATATACTACTATATACTACAAAGTCATATACTACAAATGTTTATAATGCTGTTGATGTAGTTGTTTTGAGTACATTCCAGAAACAGAAATTTAACTTTAACTTTAATTTGGCAACACTTTTGTTAAAGCTTCATTTCTCGTATTACGTTTTAGCAACATATGGACCAAAGATTGAGGACTATGAGCCGTTTCCTGCTCGTTTAAAAAAGCTGCGCTTCCTCGAGCAGCCACCGGAGGAAGACAAAATAGCTTGATCACGTTCTGTTCCTTCCTCTTCTAAACATCTATCAAATCCTGGACCTTTCAGAGTATATTTCGCTATAAAGTGTAAATGCGAAAGTGCGAAAGAGGACAAAGATTTGTGGAAAAAGTCATTCGTTTTCACTCAGCGTGTCCATCAGTCCTGTCAGACTCAGACAGAAATCATTGTCTCGAAAAAATATTGAGAAAAATATTTGGTACTTGAAGTTTAAAGAAAATTGAATACAAGCGTATGAAATGAACAATAAATAAAAACTTAGTTTATAGCATAAAAATGTAAGTAAAAATGCTAAATTAAAATAAATAATATGACATGAAGAATATTGCTCCCAAAAATACATTGTATTTAGAAGTGCGATTTATCTCTCTCTCTCTCTCTCTCTCTCTCTCTCTCTCTCTCTCTCTCTCTCTCTCTCTCTCTCTCTCTCTCTCTCTCTCTCTCTCACACACACACACGCACACACACACACAAACAGTTGTGGTTGAACGGAAAGAACGTTTGTTGAGTTGTAGTAGTCAAATTCCAGTTTTATAATTTGTTATTAGGAATAATATTACAATCTTAGCGATTGATGCGCTTGTATAAATGTATAACTGTTTGTATACATTTATTTGGGATACAAATATGTTTTGCTTCAGCACATTTTTTAAACCGTAATTACAAACCACAAACTGCGTATGTACATCTAATCTTAAATCAATATTTAAGTAGCGTTACGTTTGTGTCTTTTATTATTATTTGTGCAAGATGGTCAGTAGATGCAGTGTTTATATCATGTCGCTAGGTGGTGCAAAGTTACGTTTTTTAATGTGTATGGCTTGAAGTGAGATACACACACACACACACACGCACACACACACACACACACACACTTTTTTTTTTTTTTACCATCAGTACCTAGTGAATAAATTAAACTTCTTGCATTATTTAAGCCTCTCACTTACCAGTTGTTGACTAGAGTTTTCTGGATATAAAACCAGACTTCCAAGGTGATGACAACACCATGAGTATACATTACAACGCCTGAACAGTGTGTAATTACAGATGATGTCTGGTGATTTCACAGAAGCTGACATGAAGTCATCCACGGGGTTTTTACAGGGGGAACGGACTCCCCTTTTCCTCGACACTTCCTTAAACAATGAGAGAATAATAAGTGATATTAATAATTGTTATTGAAAAACTGTGCTTCATTATATTTCTGCTCAAAAATAAGTCCAAGGAAGTGTTTTCTACCTCAGACCACGTTCGTGATGAAGATAAACCACATGCTCGTCTTGACTAACACATGTGGTTTTTATTTTTAACTTCGTGTTTTCAGAAACCGAAACTTCAGACTAAATGGAAAAGCATGACATTAATCCCATTGTTGACTTAAAAATGTTTCCTTTTCAAATGTTCAGACGTTTATCATTTTGGCTGTGTTATTTTTAGTAAATGCGTCACATGACATCAGAAAAATTACAGTTTGAGACATTCAGAAATGATACACATTTTTTAAAAGACAGTTTGATAACTAGCGTCATTGTGCCAAGTTATTTCCTCTTAAGCGGGAAAATGCAAACTACACGTTACAGTTATGCTGTACGTGTCGACACTTGCTTAGTAAATGTTGGAAAGGTATAGGTAACAACATTTCTGTGAAACTGGCATTTAAGGATAAGCTTAGATTTAAAGAAACGTCAGTGTTTAAAACAACAACAAAAACCAGCATTACCAGAAGAAACACAGACTTAAAAAGATAAGCAACAACATTATAAGAAAAAACAAATATGCTTACAATCAGGCTGTATTTTTTTTATTTTAAACAGCCTTTCATTATAATCATTGGAATTTGCTATAAATTATTCTGGTTTAGTCAGAAAGGGGAAGTTTCAGCATGAGTGTGTAAATAGGTTTTAGAGGAACAAGAGAAGTGTGAGCAGTGTTTAACTGCAACAAGTGTGAAAAACCACAGTGAGAAAAGTGTGAATGTCTCTTTGGGTGATGCTGATACGAATCTCATATAGAGACGTCTATAGAGATAATATACTATATCAGAAACTATATATCTGATGATACTTGATCCATCACAGAATGTTTCTAATCAGAATCAGAAATCTTTATTGGCCAAGTTGTGAATGACTACCAGGAGTAGAGTGTTTTCTGACTCCGTCTTTTTCCCTCTTTTTACATATATTAACATAAATGCATAAATAATAAGGAACAAACCGAGACATGAAATGAAGCATAAATAACACAACATAAATAGCATAAAAATAACCGAATCACAAGTATCACAATGTCGTGGAAACAAAAACTGTGGAGACTCTAGAAAACCGAATCTGGGAAAACGAGTTTTAAACTCTAAACGTCAGCACTGTAAGAACATTCTGCTATAGTCTGAGAGAATAACTGCTCTGATGAGGAACAAAATAGAAATGTAAAGCCTTTATTGTCACTGTGCACATATACAATGTGGATTCTACTTTTAGTACCGTGATATTAAGAACGTCTTCTATTCAGTGCAACATGCAAGAGACATTTACTGTACAAAAGTGAGATAGTATAAACGGTACAAAAGTAGATATTACTGTTGTATTATATTAGTGTATGTTGGTACACAAGTAGATGTACTAACGTGCACTAACATTCACATTATATATTCATATATTCAGTGCATACAGCATATTGCACTGTGCCGTAGATGATATGTAAATTGTAGATATCCTGTGTTTTTTTTACTGTACAGTTTTATGTTTTTTCATATGAGTGTATTTTGTTAATTTAAATTAGTTCCATTTTATGTCATTCATTGTTTCTTTGTCTCATTGTGTCTCTATTTTACGACTAAGTAAAATGGGACGTAAAGACGGGAAGTAATTTTTAGACGGCCTATCAGAAGAGGATCTTATAGGAAGAACTATATTTCCCCGAGAGGGCGTGTCCTTATAGTGATTCCATTTTGATAGCATCCTAGTGTGGTCCACGTTAGATCAGAGGAAAGCTCTCCAGACGGTTATTACAACGGCTCAGAAGATCTTTGGCCACAATGAATCTGTCACAGACTCACGCACTTTTTGTCGGACTTTCGCACCTTAGTCCCCGGGACATTTAGTTTGAGTGTTTGTCACCGCCTTGTCTCCGTCACCTCCGGTGCTCGCGCCTCAAGTGTGTGTCCGTGTATTTTGGTTCACTTCCTGTTTCTCGTCACGAGTTCGTATCACATGGTTTTGTTTACATCTTGTCTGTGTGCGCGTGTTTCATGTTCACCTGTTGCTCATTTAATGTAATCATGTCTATTATTTAAACGCCATTGTTTCTTGTTTCCGTTGCCAGTTCATCAGTGTTATGTTGCCTGAGTTCTCGCCATTTCGAACGTATTCACGGATGTGAATTCCCGTTTTGCGTTTTCTAGTCTTTTGTCTTGTTCTTGTCTTGTTTGTATGTCATCGGATGGATCTATTGGTTAAACGAATCTCTTGCCTGGCTATGACTTCGTTATGGAATAAACCCCTCTGGATGCTCTAACCCCGTGAGTTCCATCT
>MU204392.1:48044-58575 GCA_017309775.1 Paedocypris sp. Pulau Singkep | reverse complement strand
CTGTTCCTGTCAGAATATTCCAGCTCCAGACACAGAGAAACGCTGCTGATGTTCTCAGACACACAGACGCTGGAGACGACACGTTCTCCTCGGTACCAGGACAGAGTCACGTCACTGACATTCTCCACCTCACACACCACCGCACACACTGATGAAGATGAGGATGAAGAGCAGCGTGAGGAGCTTCGTCTGATGACCGGAGAGGGCAGATGAGCTGCGGATGAAGAGTTTCGCCTCAGAATCCACCGATAAATCAAGTTCCTGATCTGAATCATCCAGGAGACTCACCGTAGACCGTGAGATTGAAGCTCCAGCAGAAGTACGATCCATTAATCAGGTCCATTTTAAAGACTCCAGCCTGTAATTTAGTGACGTTCTTGATGATCAGAGATCCGGTGTCCGTGTCCAGGTCTAACCTGTCCTTGAATCGGCCGTGATCACAGTCAAACGTGTATTTATTTCCGTGGTCTTCTTCCGCTATAATAGTCATTCGAGGTCCAAACCTCCACAATATTAGGTCGTTGAGATGCACGTCAGTCAGAACTGAGTGAAGCGTCACTTCATCGCCTTCTTTCACCTCCACGTGTGTTTGAGTCGATTCTGCCGAAGAAGCAAAATCAGAATATTCGTCTTAGTGTTGAACATTTCCAAAGCTGGAAAGAAGAAACTGATCGATGAACAGCCGTTCGATGAAATCTCCAGTGCAAATTTTTATAAAACTCAAAACCGTATTTACGCCATTATTTTACCGCATTTACGTATTTTACTTTTATTAGCTCAATAACAGAAGTGAAGACACATTAGACACGCCACAACACTAAACAGAGACTAAATAACACTGGAAGAGGTAAGATTAAACTAAATACAATCATTATTACGACAAACAGAAACTACAAACCACGACCGGTTAGCTTAGCGCTAACAAACGGGCCCAATGTGTCATCGCAGAAAGACTCTCGAAAAACAGTCGAAAATGAAGAACACAGGCAAGAAAAAAAAAAATCCAAGGAACAGACACAGTCAAAACGCTCTGTCTTCTAAACAGTGGATAATAGTCCTTCGGTTTGATATTTTTTATCAATTTTATATTTTTTAAGTTCTGAGCATTTGCAAGGCACTTTTCATCGTTTTTCGTTGCGTTTCTGATTTTGTTAATATCTCATGTGTCCTAGCAATGAATAACGCGCTTCACTTTTTATGGTTGACAATAAAGGATTTCTACTATATCTGTGATAATTTTGCCTATAAACTTACATTTTTTTTGCTTCAACTTCAAAAAAAAGTTTTATTGAACTATACATGGATAAAAATAACCACTAAACTTCAGATTTCATTGCACTTACTTTATATTGCGAAAAATTTAAATGAAGACTTCAAGATTTTCTAAATTTTTTAAATGAGATTCTTCATAAGTTCTACTGACTTTCAACAGACGGATGACATGCCTAGTTTAAGAAAAAAATAAAAAAAAAAATAAAAAAAAAATGTGAATCATTGTTTTTTATTTTTTTATATGTTTGAGACCATGTGATCTTTTTGGCACTAATCTGATTTAAGCCTGGTGCCATTTCATCCACAGACCGGTGCGGGTTGGAGACACACACACACACACACACACACACACACACACACACACACTCACTTGCCTGAAAAGTCAGGGTGGTTCTTATATTCGCGTAAATTTATATTTAAAGCATTTTGCCAAGTCAACAATGCGAGAAGACCCAACCTGAGCATCTCTGACAGAGTTTGGAGATGTTGAGTTGTGTAGACTGGGTTTGTCCGAGATGGTCCAGGACACAACTGTAGGAGTTTTGATCCTCAAAGTCGACCTCCAGAGGAAGAAAGGGCTTCATGTTGAGATGAGTGACCTGAATGAAGGAGATCGGAACGCTTCCGTTGAGCCAGGAAAGAGTCGCTTGATAAACGCTGGAGACGGAGCACAACAGCTGACAGCTGGAAGAACCTTCTCCGGAACACGGGGAAAAGGTTCTGACTATTTCGGGAACCGGCAACTGAAGAACAGACGGAAAAGACTTGATATCTTTCAAAAAATGAGCCAAACTAAAATAAATTCGGTTTCTGTTCAAGCAATTACTCACTTGAGTGTGAGAAGTGGATCCGGTCATCAGAACATCTTCACTGTTCAACACTGAAACAACAAAAACTGAAAAAAAAAAACAAGTGAATGAAGAGTGGGAAAGAATAAAGTAGAATACTAAACACTAGACGTTTCAAAAATAAAATGGATGTTACCAGTCTTGAAAGCCAGAGTTGATAAAATGAGCAGGAAACGGCTCATAGTCCTCAATCTTTGGTCTAAATGTGGCTAAAACGTAATAAGAGAAATGAAGCTTTAACAAATGTGTTGCCAAGTTAAAAAAGTAAATTTCTGTTTCTGGAATTAACTCCAAACAACTACATCATCAACATTTGTAATATATACGTAACTCTAGAAAGCTTTAGAAAAATTCACCATTAAATGCGAATTTCGAAGCAGAAAAATATATTGTCCACACACTAGAGTATTCGGTGTATTTTACAGATTCCCATGCAATATAGACTTATCGACTAATAGTGAAGATGAAGACTTGTCTTACTACAACTTGGACACGTGTCTGCTGAACTGACGCTGATGTGGGAATGACAAACTGAAAGTGAAGAGATGTTTTATGTCGGGGTGTGTGAGGACAAGGGTCGTGTAGAATTATTCTGAGATTATTCATTACACAGACATTCAGAAGGATTTCAGAGTCATTCTCCTCGGAGATAGAGTTAATATAGAATAAGTTCAGAAACTTTTAAAATATATGTTTTATAGAATCACCTTTAAGTGCTGGTGAGCTGAATTGGTAATGAAATGGTGGAAGAATCTCCACCCAATTTTAATCATCTTCCTTCACTGAGATTGTGGGTTGTGAGATAAATTATTTAAAAATAAAAAGAACAGACTTCTGGAGTGTTTGTATTATAAATTAGCCAAAATACCCATGTACGTAAAAATCAGATCAAGGCTAAAACCTGTGTCAACATCAAAAAAAAAAAAAAAAAAAAAAAAAAAAACGTTTGCGCCACCTGGTGACACAATATGAAAACTGCACCTGATAAATAAGGCAAACTTCAAGTTACTCAAATCTTGATTATGATTTAGCTTTGTATTTTATGTATTTTTTGTAATTTTGGTTCCAAAAGACGTTAAAAAGGTTCCAAACTGTTTCGACTGAAATGTGGTTTGAGCTTCTAAAAGGTCGTTTCACTTTAGAATCAGACAGGTCTTTGACAGTGTATTTATTGTTCTGATAAACCAAAAATTGATCTCAACTTTCAGTCCGTGACAATTGTTGAAGCACAATTTCACATATATGATTAACAAACTTTGCCATCACGTCTTTCTTTTGCACCAAAATGGAGTAGCAATACTAATTTAATTGTAACCATGTGACACAATGACAAGCATTCTATTCTTAAAATGTCTTTTTTTTAATGATTTTGAGTTTTAATGATGTTTTGAATTTTCCTGTGTCTAATGTAAGAGATCACTAGAGCAACAATAGCCACGCCCACAACAGCTGAAAGGACCAATCGGATCAGAGCTATAGAACCGCAGCAATGGACAGAGTCTGAAAGAAAGTTTAACACAGTTTAAGTTTCCCCAACATTGAACTTGTGAAAAATTGAACTAACTGAAATTATAGTTATTAAGCCTTTGACTCATAAGAGATATAATCACCTGATGCTTCATCTGAGCAGATCTGACAAAGATGAGAGACGTTGAGGTGTGTGTTCTGCTGTGTGATGGTGTTGTTTAACACACAGACGTAAGAATCATTCAGACTCTCAATCTCCAGAGGTAAAGAGACTCTTCTGCTGAGATCAGACACACTGATGGAGGAGATCAAACTCTCTCCTTTGTACCAGGACAGAGTCACGTTCCTCACGTTTTCCACTGAACACACCACCTCACACACTGATGAAGAGAAGGAGATTCTGATGATGACGGGAACAGGAAGACGATCTGAAGACATGATGCAGAACAAAGTCATATTGATCATCCACTTGGGGCTTCATTGCCGTCACCTCACTTCCTTCCTTCCTTCTTTCCTTCCTTCCTTTTATCCTAAAAACACCCCTCCTCCCACACACGCGCGCACACACACACAAATCACTTTGGCGTCTTCGAGGATTTTTCTAAATTTGAAATTTGGCTCGTGGGAAATTATGAAGGTTGATATTTTTTAAGGCCTAAGACAACTAAACTAAAACTTTAATGAATATGAGTAAGATTTTTCTCACCGTAGACAGAAACTTTGAAGCTCTTGTGGCTGGTGTTTCTGCTATAGATCGTTAGTTTATAAAGTCCAGCGTCTTCAGTTCTGATGTTTGTGATGTTCAGAGATCCAGTTTTACTGTCCATCATCAGTCTGTTTCTGAACTGATCAACTCTGTAATATTGTCTGTAGATTTCAGCGATTCGAGTCTCTTGATCTCCAAACATCCACACTAAGCTCTGGTCAGTGAGTGTTTCAGTGAAATCAGAGGGAAGAATCACTGAATCTCCTTCAGTCACTGACACTGACGTCTCTTCAGCTCCACACACTCCTGAAACACATTCAGCAAATATTTCATTTAAATTTGTCACACTGGGTTAAAGAGATTTTACCAACAGAAAAAAAGATTGAAAACAAAAAGTAATAAAATAAATGTCGAATTTTTTAAGCATAATATATTAGGATAAGATAAGAGAGTTCTTTAATTCCTTCCACAATGTGGAACTTTCCCTGTTACAGCAGCACTAGGCAGCATCACACCAGCAGCAAAAAAAAAAATAACCATACACGGCGTAGAAAAGTATATATGCAAATATACATTTCTTAGATTCATATTTTTTATGAAAAACAAAGATGTTCATAAAATATAATAAAAAGTATAATTGTAAAATAAATACAAAAAAACATGTATAATAAAAAAAAAATCATAATTTACACATTGCATTTTACAATTTAAATTATAAATAAACATTACGAATTAAAAGGCTGCTCAAGATGAAGCAAATATTTTATAAAAGGGTTTTCTAAAGTTAGCAAAAAAATATAAAGTTAAAAAAATATATATCATTTGCGAGAAAACTTGATGAACACCACATGTTACTTCTGTACACATCAATTGTTTTATCAAATGACGCTGTCATCAGAATATCTTAAACGTTTTAACGCTTTTAAAAACGTTAACTACTTCAACAAAAGATGGACGCACACAAATCACAACTAATGTTTAGTTTAACAAACCCCGTCAGTTATTGCGAGTCAGCAAAAATATATTCGATAAACTTACCTCGAATAATCGACAGAAAAAGACAGAGAAGCGAACATTTTCCTTTTTTTTATCTTAAACATGTTTTTCACATGACGGAGTGTTCGCCGTCTCGCGCGCACGCGCGCTCTTCTCAAAGCATCGGCTCTTGTAAAAGACTCGGCTCTTCTGACTCCCAAGCTACTCTTGTTTTATTATCACTTTGCCCTTGTATTTGTCGCGTTATTATCTCCGTTACAAACAGACGCTTTTCCAAGTGTTTAAGCGTTTATAAAAACAAAAATCATTTATTACATGTGATTTTTCATGTTAACTTTAAGTTATGGTTAACCCTTAAGAATGTCTGAATAGGGTTTTTTTTTTATCAGTTTTTATGAAATTAATGTGCGTCTGAACAGGAGTTCTATCATTTTTTTTCTATCCCGCACACAAATGTCCTACTGGAGTTAGAAATTGTTGGCTTAACTTACGCTTAACATTATCAAGGCATATTTTGTTTGGGTAAATATTACTCTATTCTATATTCCTTTGTTTCCTTCGCATTATCAGGCTGACGTTCTATCATTCTTTCACCCATAATTTTATCATAAACTATTCCCATGCGTCATTGCACAAGTAGATATTTACACTCTAACCAAATATATATATTCTGATTATTGTTAAGATGATGCAACAATTTCTAACTGAGGTAGGGTTAGAAATCAACCAAAATGTATATTTTGAACTCAAAATATACTTTATATATTTTTGTTGAGTATTATTGTTGAGTAGTATTATTATGTTATATTTTGGTTCAACCAAAATGTACAAAATGTATATAATATATATATATATATTTTATATAATCCATACATGTCCAGAAATTCTCCCCACTACTGTAAAGTTCTGTGTTCTGTGTCTGTGATATATTGCACTACTGTAAATTTTGAAAGATTTTTAATGCGTGTTGTACTGAATGGAAAGTCGCTATAATTTCACTGTACATTTATATGACTCACATCGTATATGTGCACTGTGACAATATAGGCTATTCTATTATATTCTATTCTATGTTAAGGTTAGCTGGGCTGAATGTGACCTTGAGTTTAACACATGGGACTCGGTCACACATCAGCCTGATTCACGACACACACACTTTCGAAAAAAATTGATGAATGTAAAATATTTGAATCAAACAGGAGTTAAAAACAGCTAGTAAGCTTTAAGTAAGTTAAGGCTGCCTCGCTGTTCATGTAAGTGACCACCACTTCCTGTGACACAACAGCGAAACACAAGCAGATCAAACACAAAACACATGCAGTTTCGTGTCAAACCTTCATCACATCACACAGCCAGCAGAAATATTCAGTAATATAAATACAGTCAGTAATACACTAAGAGTGTAAAAAATAATATCCATAAGACACGTGACGCATTTGGAAGAAAAAGTCTAAAGAAGAAAGATGTCCATTATGTCACAGATGTTTGCACATCTTCTGGAATGATAACTGGATGTATGTATAATATTAATAACAGCTAAACATAAACACGAAGAGTAACTTAAATATTCAGGTCGTTCAGGAAATACTTGATTAAATAAACACACGTCACTGTAAATGTGATGAGATGTTTCCTGTAAGAACAGTTCATAAGTCAGACTTGGTTAGGCCTTGTTCTGTAGGTCAAATGTCTTCATGTAAGACAAATGAAGCTGATTCAAGATGGTTTTTGAAGAGCAGTTGCTCTTTCTCAGTTCACACGATGGCTTCTGGTTTGCCACTGGTTTCCTGCAGATCAGAGACATTCAGACCCTGAGAATTCACACCGAGCTATAATCTACAAATCTATGATTCTGTCCATAAACAAAAGACTAAACCTTGATCTCTGATAATTAATATTAAATACGTGTTCTGTCTATGGATTATTTTAATTTCTGCTGAATGTAAATGTATGGATTAAAGTTTCTTAACCTTAACAAGGAATCACGTGTGATTGGTCAGCGAACATGATCACGTGACTTGTACATATGCCATTTGAGTCATTTCATAATGCAAAAAAACATAAAAAGCATAAACAAAAAAAAAACACTCACCATCCCAATTTGAATAAAGACAATACAAATCACGTGTGATTGGTCAGCGAACATGATCACGTGACTTGTACTGTACATATGCCATTTGAGTCATTTCATAATGCAAAAAAACATAAAAAGGATTAACAAAAAAAACAATAACCATTCTAATTTGAATAAAGACAATACAAATAAAAGTACAGAGAGATGGAGAGTCACAGGGAGCCAGTCTCAGCTACTCGCTTATTATTTCAAGTCATTTAAAATAAATTGGTCAGTTTGGATCATGTCTCAGCAGAGCGTGTTGTGGTTGCAGAGATGCTAATTAGATTAGATTCAACTTTATCGTCATTACACATGTACAAGGCATCAAAATGCAGTTTATATCTAAGCAGAAGTGCATTAGCAGTAAGTGCCAAATATGGTTTATAAGTTGATAATAATAATAGTATTAATAACAATTAATACAAAACATACAGGATGTACATGCATTCCAAAGATGTGAATCGTTTACTAACAGATACGTTATTTTTTTTTAATTTTTATTTATAGAAGATATGAATCTTGTTTACTGTGAACAAATTATACATTGTATATACACAGACTGTATATACATGACTATATACACTGTATAGCATATGCCTTTGCTTCAAAACAACGACGATGATTGGCTGAATGATTTGCTGGAGGATGAAAAATAACGTGTTTAACCCCTTCATGTTAGATGCTGATCAACATTAGAATGCTACAAGCATCAAAATTGCCTCGTTTGTGTGTGTGTGTGTGTGTGTGTGTGTGTGTGTGTGTGCGCGTGTGTGTGTGTGTTATGGTGTGTGTACAATAGTTTTCCTCAAAGTTGTCAAAGAATGTTGGTGACATGTCGAAAACGTCGTGGACAAAAGAGTGACCTGAAGTGTTGTTGAGTTCCCTTCCCACATCGTACTGGCAACATTAAATTTAATTTAACCAATACGCAACCAATCCACAACGTTGTGCGTTAGCTGGGTACATACCTGAAAGAAATGCGTTTTTGTGTTTAAAGCATTAAATAGATAAGAGATTATTTTGTGTGGTGAACAGAGTTTTTCTCTCACATGACGCTGGAATATATCGTCTCGTCTCTGCCGTTAGTTTTCTGTGAGGCGACAGAGAAAGTGGCTTTAGTTTCAAGTTCAGAAAGAAAATGTGCAACGAACAAATCAACAAACAGAAACGTTTATATGTAAAAATAGAGAAATAGTACTTTGTAGTTATATACGTCATTCACATCTTCAATAATTGATGTAAAATTTGACCATCATGGCGCTTTTTTCCAACTCTTCCACCAAGGTCGCGCTCGATCGGATGGGTTAAATGCTGATATTGGTTGATTAAATGCTGGTTGAATTATTATTATTATAAAGGGTGGCGCTGTACAAGCTGGTGAAATACGGTGTATACATTTTAATGACGAAGCAAGAAAGCTGATTACACATCTACTGTACGTATTTGACAAAAGGAAGGAATACGGGATGACTACTGATGATTAATTCAAATTTTAATTGAAAATCAAATGACACATCGCTGTTATTGTCGATGTGAAAGTGGCGTTAGAACGCTCTATTTCAATTCTTTCCACTAGGTGGCGACCTAAAGGAATACAAATAAAGGTGGTGTTCGAAATAAATGTGTTACGAGCATGTGTTAAGAATGTCTTAGAATTGTGTTAAGAAAGTCTTACGTGTTTCATTCCTCCTGGTGCACAAACGGTTTCTGCGTAAATGACTTCCTGTTGTTCTGAAGGTGTAGAGATATTTTCTGCCGTGTCACAGGAGGAATCACAGAAAGAATTAAATCTCTTGTAAAGTCACTGATGTGTGTGTGTGTATGTGTGTGTGTGTGTCTTCACCTTTATGAGTGATGCTTCTGCGTCTCCAACAGAGGAAGAATATCAGTATCAGAAATCCAGTTACAATCACAGAAACCACTTTATGTTTTGAAACTAAAATAAAGAAAATTAATATTCAAAAATTCCAACATTCTGGATGTCTTAAATCAATATATGACATCAATATGAGATATCAAAACTGCACCTGATGATTTATCTGAGCAGATCTGACAAAGATGAGAGAGGTTGAGTTGTGTGTTCTGCTGTGTGATGGTGTTGTTTAACACACAGACGTAAGAATCATTCAGACTCTCAATCTCCAGAGGTAAAGAGACTCTTCTGCTGAGATCAGACACACTGATGGAGGAAATCAAACTCTCTCCTTTGTACCAGGACAGAGTCACGTTCCTCACGTTCTCCACTGAACACACCACCTCACACACTGATGATGAAGAGCAAGAGTTTCTGATGATGACGGGAACAGGAAGACGAGCTGAGGACATGATGCAGAGCAAAGTCATATTGATCATCACTCTCAGCTTCTTTATTGTGAAGAATTGCACTGATTGCTTTAATATCCTTGTAAGTAGGATGCAACGTACACACATATCAATTACATAATTTGATAAAGAAATGGCTTAAATGTATGCTATTTGTAAATGCATAAAAACAATTAATTAACAATTTGTTGTCTAAATAACCAATGAAAGAAATATAAGATTCTCTCACCGTAGACAGAAACTCTGAATCTCTTGTGGCTGGTTTTGTCGCTGAAGATCATTAGTGTATAAAGTCCAGCGTCTTCAGTTCTGATGTTTGTGATGTTCAGAGATCCAGTTTTACTGTCCATCATCAGTCTGTTTCTGAACTGATCAGTTTTATTAAATATTCTAATGGTCTGCCAGTTGATTTCAGCGATTCGAGTCCCTTGATCTCCAAACATCCACAGTATCAGCTGGTCAGTGAGTGTTTCAGTGAAATCAGAGGGAAGAATCACTGAATCTCCTTCAGTCACTGACACTGACGTCTCTTCAGCTACACACACTCCTGAACAAACACACACACACACACACACACACACACACACACACACACTCAAATAAAATCGCACAAAATTTGAACGAAAACCAAAATTGACTTGTTCTTACCGTTAACGACAAGACACAACACTAGAACTGATCTGTGAATCATTATTTCTTGACATTAGTATCGATACAATAACCTAATAACAATAAAAAATAAATAAATATAAAATAAAACAGTCATGTGTATTGTAGTTCTAGCTAGAACATCTGGGACAAAAA
>MU204392.1:2756-13190 GCA_017309775.1 Paedocypris sp. Pulau Singkep | reverse complement strand
GAGAGAGAGAGAGAGAGAGAGAGAGAGAGAGAGAGAGAGAGAGAGAGAGAGAACTTCGAATCTTTCATCCGCCATGTGAAAAACATGTTTAAGATAAATGAAGGAAAATCTTCGCTTCTCTGTCTTTTTCTGTCGATTATTCGAGGTAAGTTTATCGAAGAGATTGTAGCTGACCTGTAATAACCGACGGGATTTGCTAAACTGAACATTCTTTTGTGATTGCGAGCGCTTTCATTTGCTGTAGTTAACGTTTTTAAAAGCGTTAAAACGTTAGTTCTGTGTTTGATCGCTTCACAGAACACGTTTTAAAGTTATCGTGACAGTTTATCGTACAACGTTTTTACAGCTCATTTAATAAAACAATTTCAGAAGTATGGGTTTCGGAGATTTCGCAAACAATATACTTTAATATACTTTTTTATATTTATGTTTTGTCGTGAGCAGCCTATTAATTAGTAATGTTTATTTTATAATTTAAATTGTGAAATGCAATGTGTAAATAGTAAAGATTTTTTCCACAATTCAATATTAAACAATTATTTGTGATTGGACATTTTAAGTTATTATTTGTTATTGCTTTCTGTTCTGTTAATTACGGAGCC
Organism: Paedocypris sp. Pulau Singkep; assembly: GCA_017309775.1. NCBI lineage: Eukaryota > Metazoa > Chordata > Actinopteri > Cypriniformes > Paedocypris > Paedocypris sp. Pulau Singkep. The sequence continues at coordinate 12,588 of MU204392.1, read as the reverse complement.
CCCGAAAGGACATTATATTTTTAATATACATTTTATCTATTAAATATAAATATCGTATTAATATCATAAGTATTCTTGTTTGATCAGGAAGTTGATTAGCAATGATAACTTGCGAGATCTCGCACAAGCCTTTTTCTTCAGGTGCTTTTTTTTAGTACCCGAGTTCCAGACATCATGTGTAAGAAATTAGAGTGCATGTCCAGCGATCAAACTCCCCCTGACCCTGAAAAAAAAAAGTGAAAGAGAAAAAATTCGATTTTTTTAAAAGCTCTTTGTTCGGAAACATGTTTTTATTAAAAAGAAAAAAGAAAAAAAGTGAATCTAACAAATGTATATGCTTAAAATAATTAGTTGACATTTATTTTATTACTTTTTGTTTTCAATTAGTTTTTTTTTTTTTCCTGTTTTCTGAAGTCTTTGCTGAATGTGTTTCAGGAGTTTGTGGAGCTGAAGAGACGTCAGTGACCGAAGGAGATTCAGTGATTCTTCACTCTGATGAAACACTTTCAGACCAGATCATACTGTGGATGTTTGGAGATCCAGAGACTCAAATCGCTCAAATCTACAGTCCAAACCCTCCAGGCTATGTCAGTGTTGGTCCGTTCAGAGACAGACTGATGATGGACAGTAAAACTGGATCTCTGAACATCACAAACATCAGAACTGAAGACGCTGGACTTTATAAACTAACGATCAGCGGCAACGGCAGAACAACCAGATACAAGAGCTTCAGAGTTTCTGTCTACGGTGAGAAGAGAAAATCTTACTCACATTTTTTAATGCTTAAGATTAGTGATTTTTAGGCCTTTGAAAATTCACCCCCCATATTTGCCTATAATGGCGTGTGTGTTAAATTACTAAATTACTAAACAACTTAGTAAGGATTATAATGACAGGATTAATAACACTTTTACTTTGCTTTTTAATTTTTTATATAAATTGAGTGAAAAGCCTAAAAAAAAGAGCGGGGAGGGCGCCAAGAGGGTGTCTCACCCAGGGCATAATTCAGTGTAGGGCTGTGTGTGTGTGGAGGGGGTACCAGACAAATAAAGCGCTAGTTTTAAGTTCGTTCTAAGGATTGAAGAAGCTGACAGTGATGATCAACATGACTTCGTTCTGCATCATGTCTTCAGCTCGTCTTCCTGTTCCCGTCATCATCATCATCAGAAACTCTTGCTCTTCATCAGTGTGTGAGGTGGTGTGTTCAGTGGAGAACGTGAGGAACGTGACTCTGTCCTGGTACAAAGGAGAGAGTTTGATCTCCTCCATCAGTGTGTCTGATCTCAGTGGAAGAGTCTCTTTACCTCTGGAGATTGAGAGTCTGAATGATTCTTACGTCTGTGTGTTAAACAACACCATCACACAGCAGAACACACACCTCAACGTCTCTCATCTTTGCCAGATCTGCTCAGATAAAGCATCAGGTGCCGTTTTGATGTCTCATTTATTTTGTGTCATATATTGATTCAAGACATCCAGAATGAATATTGAAATTCTTGTTTTATTTTAGTTTCAAAACATAAAGCGGTTTCAGCAGCAGTTGTTTCTGTGATTGTAACTGGATTTCTGATGCTGATGTTCTTCCTCTGTTGGAGACGCAGAAGCATCACTCATAAAGGTGAAGACACACACACACACACACACACACACACACACACACACACACACACACACGTGTTCAGTGGCTTTACAAAAGATTTAATTCTTTCTGTGATTCTTCCTGTGACACGGCAGAAAATTTCTCTACACCTTCAGAACAACAAGACGTAATTTACGCAGAAACCGTTTGTGCACCAGGAGGAACGAAACAAGTAAGACTTTCAGACATTTAAAATACATCAACAGATGGCTTATAAAGTACAAATAACACAAGCTATTAGAAATATGCTCGTAAAATATTTAAATTTTGTATTTAAATTTTTATAAAATATTTATTTTGGACACCACCTTCATTAGTATTCAATTAGGTCGCCACCTAGTGGAAAGAATCGAAATAGAGCGTTCTAATTGAACATCGACTATAACAGCGATGTGTCATTTGATTTTCAGATCGATTAATCATCAGTAGTCATCCCGTATTCCTTCCTTTTGTCAAATACATAGATGTGTTATCAGCTTTCTCGTTTTGTTGCTAAAATGTGTCTTCTCAAAATTATTAGCTAGTCGAAAAATACAGCACCACCCTTTATTAGAAGGCCACCAGTAATAGAGCGGGTCCTTGGTGGAAGAGTTGGAAAAAAGTGGTCAAGTTTTACGTCAATTATTGAAGATGTGAATGACGTATATAACTATTTAATACAAACGAGTGTTATTTCTCTATTTTTACATATAAATGTTTCTGTTTGTTGATTTGCTGGTTGCACATTTTGCTTCTGAACTCGAAACTAAAGCCACTTTTTCTGTCGCCTCACAGAAAACTAACGGCAGAGAAGAGACGATATATTCCAGCGTCATGTGAGAGGAAAAACTCTGTTCACCGAATTTCTTCCCAAGAATCTCTTTTGCGTTTAACACTTAAACCCGAAACGCATTTCTTTCCGGTATGTCGATGTTTCGTCTGAAACAGGAGATCCGAGCAGACAGGATGTATCCTAGTTCAAAAACAATCTTTGCCTTTAAGTTTCAAGCCTTTAATTGTTGTTTCACATGAGTAGCAATATAAGTTTGTTCTTGCAGTGTGAGTGACTGACGAGAATTGACATTAGCACTGGAAAAAATAGTTACCACATGAAATTTGTCATTTCAAGGTCATTTAATGCCAAGTGTTTAAATTACTTGGTTCGAATCAAGGAACCACAACGCAGGTGTCCTGGGTCAAGACACTGAATCCCCTCTGCTTAGGGTGTGTGTGCAGGTTTTTATGTCAAAGTGGGGACCCAAATGCTTTGTTTTTATGCTAAAGTGGGGACCTGGGGGCACTTGTGGGGCCCGGTGAAGCCTGTTTGAGGGTCAAAATGGGATTGTAGGTAAGTTACTTTCATTTCACTATGGTAGAAAAAATGCACTGCTGTTAAAATTATAAAAAAAAAAAAAACTGCTGGGAAAATTGTACGAGCAAAATCTGTTTTTGCATAACCAAAAATATTTCAGTTTAAATATATTTCAATAAGATTTGCATTGCGAGGCTTGTGCTGAGAGACAAAGCTTAACGTTTGTGTCTAGAACTGAAAGCTCCACGATAAGATTCTTCAGGTAATTTCTGGTCTGTTGCGGACGCGTCTCCACACGCCTTGTCATTCAACATATTTAAACACGTTCAGACAAGCTTAAACTGTAATCTTGTACTTTCCAAAACCTGCAGAAAACGTGTTCAAGGTGCAAATACGTCAGTTGCATTTCTTAATGTGTTGCTGTATTCACGTTTAATCAGTTTACTGTCCATTCAAACGCAATTGCGCCACCTGTTGTTTTAAAATATGCGCAATATTCCAACATTATATTTTAAACATTTAGACATGGTGACATTTCAAACGGTTTTAAAACCTTGAGAGATTTGTTACTTTTTTATTTTTGTAATGCTTTAGTTACAAAATGTATTGTTGCTTTCTTATTGCAATTTATTCAACAAAGATTTAACGCGTATGGCATTGTTCCTCTTTGAAAATGTGTTGAACTTTCTTGCTGAAATAAAGCAGATTTTTTTAATAATCTCTATAGTCTCTAAACTTCCTTTCTGTGTCTGTCATTTGAGGCCACAAGACATGATAAATACTGTCACATGTGGATTAATACACTGGTGCAAATTAGTGATAAAAAATGGCATAATAGTGTACACAATTTCTATAAAGCAACTATTTCACTTTTACAATTTTGTTAGTAGAAAAAAAAATTGCAATTTGTTCTTACGGTAAATAGACTCTTCTGCTGAGATCAGACACGATGCAGGAGAAGAAACTCCATCTAATACGGTATATTTAAATCTTACAGAAAAGGTGGGTGTAAAATAAATCTGTTATACAGTATAATTGAACGGTAATTTGGCGCCATCTAGCGACCTGTCTATGCGATTTTTGCTGCAATTCTGTGAGTCATACCAGAGACAAAAAAGCAAAAACCTAAAAAAAAAAAAAAAAAAAAAAGACACATAGATCGGGGTTCAAAAAGTAAAAAATAAAACTTTTATAAAATAAAATCTTTTTTTATTTTATCTTTTTTAAGCCGTTTAACTCGTGCTTCCACTGAAATGTGGCTGTGGTTTGATCTTCTCAAATGTCTTCTCATTATAAAAATTCAGACAATCACACAAGTCTCTTACAGTGTCTTTATTGTTCTGATAAGAGAAAAGCTACAAACAAGTCAGTAATGAATGTTGAATCACAATCTGGTGTCTGTCATTTAGACGCAATATTTTTTTAAAACTGACTTTTAAGTGGCATCAAAGTATACAAATGTATTTTAAATAATGTACAGTATACTTTTGGGAAACTCCTCTGTATCTGATGTCCTTTGCTAGTACAGCGACAGCCACTCCCACAACAACTTGAAGAGACGTCAGTCATATCAAGAGCAAGAACCAATCATATCACAGCTTCAGTAGAGATGAGGCAGAGATGAAGATGTTGACGGATTTGATGTGGCAACCCTTCATAAAGCCAAAAGAGAAGAACGTAGTAGTCATCTCACACACAAACTTACCAGACTGGAACTATTAACAGGTTCATTCTACAGAAACAGCTTTAATTCAAATCACTAATTATCTCTTCTGGTCTTTTTTGTGTCTCTTCTCAATTTGTTAGACATGGGTGCGGCTGTTGACAGTATTTGTCACGTTCAAGTTCAATTAATTTATTTATCTATTTATTTATTTAAATTTTTTAATGTATTTATTTTATTTATTTATTGTCGTTAAAGAAGAAAAATGTCCATTGTTCACCTGTGTTCAATAATTAGGAAATTAGGAAAATTGGGAAAAAGAGTCAGTTAAATAAAAAAGAAAAGTCTCATGTTCATCGTTGTTCAGTCATTGGTGAAGATGGTTCCAGATGTTGCTCCCTGTGGGGCGTAAAGTGTTTTTTTTACACTTTATAATTTTTTACTATTACAATAATTTTTCTTTATTTTCTCTTTTTCCATCTTCCTAAATATGGGAAACAACAATGTATACATTTATACAAGCAGATTCTAGGGTTACATACATCCCTCTCATAAGTCTGGACTTCTCTCTTTACAAAGCTTTTTAGTAAACTGGTCTTATGGGTCCTACAATTTTGAGATATTATATTAATATTATTTTTATATAATTTATAATAAGATTTTTTTTTTTTATCATCATTATTTTAGCAATCAAATCGCGCCTGTCTTCACCCACACGAGCCAAGCGTTTTTCTGCGTTTTTTGACTGTCAATCATTGCGCAAAAATAAATGTACTATGTTTTTTACTAGTGTTTTAAATCACTAGTTGTAAATAATATAGTTGTTTAGTTTCTTAACTTTTGTTTGTCTGGCTCCCCCGGTGGTCACTCTGTGTATGTGCATGCCTTAGCCAGATGACGATTACCGATCTTTTACCAATTAAAACCCGAAATAGCAGCAGCAATTACGATTAAATAGTCTTAAGAATTCACACAACAAATAGCTTCACGAATCGTTGAATTTATATGACGTCACGATTTCACATGACTAATGTCGACACGAGCTCACATCATTTCACATGTACAAGAGTGATCGATGTCCTAATCTCGGCTAGACTACTAAAAGTCAAGATCTCACTCATTTAACGTTAGTTCTTAAATCGGCGTTTACATTTTTGTTCGTGGGTCTTGCGCTTAACGTTAAGTGATGATTCGACAGCGCCCTACGGTGGTAAACTCGCTTTGCACAATTAAACGTGTATTGTTTATGTCTTAATATAATTCTACATAATATACAAAACCCTGATAAAATTTTGTTTTAATAATTACTTTGGGTTTTAACTGAAGGACCGAAGTCCTTGCGTGTTCATAATTCGGCTAGAGACCTGATGCTGTTTAACCAATTCGAGTTTATTAAAGAGTATTTTCAAAGTTGATTAGAAATATTTATTGGACAAGATCAAGAATAGCTGAGTAGCGCTGGAGAGCCACAGGTAATAATAATAATAATAATATATTAATAATAATAATAATTATAATACATTACATTTGGTAAGTTTTTTCACAACACCCAAGGACACTGTACAAAATATTAAAAAAAAAAATGCATCAAGTAAATTTCAAGCTCAAAAATCAAGCTCAAACTGGTTGAAAACAGTAGAGCATGAGACACTATCAGAGGCGTCATAACCGGCTGAGTTAATGAGGGCCCGAGTGTTCACCACTTTATCAATAAAAAAGTTCTTAAACTTCTCGCACACTTCATCACAGTTCTCCAGGCGGGTTGACTAAGGGACTATAAGAACAGAGTTGACTGTTTTAAATAAAACACGAGGATTGTGACAGTTAGTGGCAACAACATTGGAAATATAGTTAAATCTGGCAGCTTTCACAGTTTTCTGGTAAAAACACCAATTGTCTCTTAAAATCTGAAAAGACACCTGTAGTTTGTCTTTCTTCCATTTCCGCTCCGCTCTCCTGCACTCACGTCTGGCAGCGCGCGTGATGTCATTCAGCCAGGGCTCATGCCTAGTTTTCACCAGCTTGGTCTTCAGCGGTGCAACAGTGTCCAGTACGCTTTGACAAGCTGTATTAAAGTGCGATGTCATTGTTTCGACATCAGCTGGTAAAGTCACTGGGATGTGGCTGAAAGCAGCGGAGAACCGAGCGGCGGTGGAAGGGTTGATGACGCGGCAGCGCTGCGGGGGGGGGCGGCGGATTTAACAGTGTGACCAGGAAGAGGCATGTCAAATAAAACCGGCATATGGTCCGAAAACACAGAATCACACACTTCAAGGTTAAAAACAGTAAAACGTGCGTTAAAACAAGATCGAGAGTGTGTGAGACTTAAAAAGTCCTTAGCCAGCGGCTTATCAGGGCAACACACATGAATGTTAAAATCCCCGATTAATAAAATTCGGTCAAATTTAGGCATGATGTCTGACAGAAGATCAGCAAAGTCACCAATAAAGTCTTTACTGTACTTCGGTGGCCTGTATATGACGGCGCATAGCACGGGAGGAACAGAACGCAGCTCAAATAAGTTCATCTCAAAATTTATAAGTTTATAATGCTCGCGGGCTCCTAAAGGCTTTCTAACTTTCGCTCGCTTAACGACGTCCTGCATATAGAATAATATTAAAATGAGAAAATCTCCGATATAATTAATGTACTCTTGGGGGCCCCCTGGTTCCCGCGGGGCCCCACGCAACCGCGTGTGCCTCAGGCCAGCTCTGGTACAGGGACTGTTGTGTTTACGTTTTTACGGAAACATGGCTCAGCAGCAGGATTCCGAACGCCGCCAGTCAGCTCGCGGGACTTACTGTGTTTCGGGCCGATCGAAACTCGGATCTGTGCGGTAAGACTCGCGGCGGTAGCGTGTGTGTTTACATTAACACACAGTGGTGTGGGAACTCTGTGCTTGAGTCTAGTTTCTGCTCATCATCAGTGGAGTTTGTGACAGTGAGATGCAGAACGTTTTATCTACCAAGGGAATTCACCTCCGTGTTCATCGTCGGCGTGTACATTCCTCCTAACGCCAATGCCAAAGAAGCGCTTAGCGAATTGTACACAACCATCAGTCATCTACAGACCGCACATCCTGATGGAATTCTGATTATCGCCGGAGATTTCAACCAGGCTAATCTCAAGACTGTTCTCCCTAAACTCCATCAACATGTGAATTGTGCAACAAGAGGAGCGAACACGCTGGACCTTGTTTACACAAACGTATCTGGCGCTTACAGAGCGGAGCCCCGCCCCCACCTTGGATACTCAGATTACGCGACTGTCATGTTATTTCCAGCATACAGGCCAGTCGTCAGGCGCTCAAAACCAGTATTGAAGGTAATTACATCCTGGCCTGAGGGGGCGATCTCTGCTCTTCAAGACTGTTTTGAATGCACAGACTGGAACATGTTTAGGGAAGCTGCAACAACTGGCGACTCCGTTGACTTGGAGGAGTATACAACGTCTGTGTCTGGCTACATCAGCAAATGCATAGATGATGTGACCGTCTCCACGACCATCACCACCCGACCCAACCGGAAGCCATGGATGACTGTGGAAGTTTGTGCGATGCTGAAAATGAGAGACTCTGCCTTCAAAGCTGGTGACAGAGTGGCCTTAAGAACGTCCAGAGCCAAGCTGGCTCGAGCCATCAGAGAGGCAAAGCGCGAGCACGCCAAAAGAATCCACGGCCACTTCCAGACCAGCAAAGACACTCTGCGCTTGTGGCAGGGAATCCAGTCCATCACAAACCACAGGACAACACCACCAGTCTGTGACAGTGATGCCTCCCTGCCGGATGCGCTCAACAGCTTCTATGCACGGTTTGAAGCACAGAACGACGTAACTGCAAGAAAGTCCATCCCACCTTCAACGGACCAGGTGCTCTGTTTGTCCACAGCCGATGTGAGGAAAACCCTAAGCGGAGTCCATCCACGAAAAGCTGCTGGTCCAGACAACATCCCGGGAAGAGTGCTCAGGGAATGCGCTGAACAACTGGCGGATGCCTTCACTGACATCTTCAACATTTCCCTGGCAAGTGCAGTTGTACCGACATACTTCAAGACCACCACCATTGTTCCTGTGCCAAAGAGGACTTCTGTGTCCTGCCTCAACGACTACCGTCCCGTCGCACTCACGCCTATCATCATGAAGTGCTTCGAGAGACTCGTCATGAGGCAGATTAAGAACCTGCTGCCACCATCTGGACCCCATGCAAGTTGCGTATCGCCCAAACCGCTCCACGGATGACGCCATCACCACCACCCTCCACCTCGCCCTCACTCAACTGGACATCAAGGACACATACGTTCGAATGCTGTTCATAGACTTCAATTCAGCATTCAACACAATCATCCCTCATCAGCTGATGGAGAAGCTGAGCCTGCTGGGTCTCAACACCTCTCTCTGCAACTAGATCCTGGACTTCCTGACGGGAAGACCTCAGTCCGTCCGGATCGGGAACAGCATCTCCAGCTCCATCACACTGAACACTGGAGCTCCACAGGGCTGTGTACTCAGTCCACTGCTGTTCACTCTGCTGACTCACGACTGTGCAGCGATGCACAGTTCAAATCACGTCATCAAGTTTGCTGATGACACAACTGTGGTGGGTCTAATCAGCAAGAACGACGAGTCGGCGTACAGAGAGGAGGTGGAACATCTGACTTCTTGGTGTATAGCCAACAACCTGTCTCTCAACGTTGCAAAGACAAAAGAGATGGTTGTTGACTTCAGGAGATCACAGAGTGACCGCTCACCGCTGAGATTGACGGAGCCCAAGTGGAGATTGTCAAGAGCACCAAATTTCTTGGTGTTCATCTGGCGGAGAACCTCGGCTGGTCACTCAACATCAGCTCCATCACCAGGAAAGTCAAGTCAAGTCAAGTCAAGTCAACTTTATTTATAGAAGCACTTTTAAAAACAGTAGACTGACCAAAATGCTTTACATTAAAACATAATCACATAATCCAATCATAATAAAATTAACAAATAAATATATATATATTACTAAAAAGCACAAAAATATTAAAAGAACTAAAACGTATGATTAAGATTAACCAAAAATAAAACCAAAATGTTTATGCTGGGTCATATGCCATGGAAAAGAGATGGGTTTTTAGCAATGATTTGAAACTTGTCAGGGTAGGTGCCTGCCTAACCTGCAGAGGCAAAGCGTTCCACAGCCTCGGACCCGCAACCGCAAAAGCCCTGTCACCTCTGAGCTTTCGCTGTGTCTTCGGTACACAGAGAA
>MU204390.1:3533-14645 GCA_017309775.1 Paedocypris sp. Pulau Singkep | reverse complement strand
CCCCCCCCCCACACACACACACACAATCACTTACATATATTCCCATCTCACCTCTTACACAACTTCAGCTACCACACACACAACACACAACCAAACTACCTCCGTGAGCTACAGTCGGCCAGTGCACCCCACCACAACCATGGTAACACAAGACTCGCTCTTTCACAAACCTAACCCTAACCCTACCCCTAACCCCTAACCCTAACCCTAACCCCCTAACCCTAACCCTAACCCTAACCCTAACCCTAAAATTCTCTTTTAGAACTACAAATCCCATCCTCTCTCACATCACTTCCTGTTACCACTACTTCCTCTTCCCTACCAGGAAGTATAAAAGATCCTTCAAGGTCACACTTACCATGCCTCTGATGAAGCAGCAATTGTTGCGAAACGTCAGGCTTTTTCTTCCCCGGCTTCTTCAATTTTAATTTCTAGTGGAGGTCTCCCGCGACAACTCCCTAAAAAGGCTCCAGACTCACTTCAAAGAACAGAAACGGTTCGACGTGGACGTCACAACAGCCTTTTTTTGATTCCCCAAGGACCCAAAAAGTCTTACCGGTAAGCACCAAAAACTCTTTTTCGTCCTGAAATTCTTCTGGGGAACCCACCTACCTGGGTACAAACGACAAACACCAACTCCAATGTATTGGGAATTCAATTTTCCCAAAACTGCGGTAAGGAACCTCCACGACTTTTACTTGAATCTCTCCTCTTCTTTCTTCTCTCACCTAGTTTTAGGATCATACAAACTATGCAGGTTAACAACACACTACAAACGATGCCAGATCTGTACAAAAACACTTACCGTTCAAGACCCGATGATGCCACGCGTTCATTGGCTAAAACTTACTTCAAACTGATACAAACTCATCACCATAAGAACATCATGACACAGGCAATTGACTCACAGACACCACCACCAGGACTTATTAAAATTGCTAAAAAACTCACCTCACTCATCAAGCCTGCTGCACCCACTGCCGCCACACTGCAAACTCTACAGGACAATACCAAAACATGGTTAAACCACAACCTACATGGTCTATACAATCACTATTCCACTCAATACACCAACTATAAACAACAACTTCCTCTGCCGTTTAACCGTTTATCATTCCAGATCGCCGTCGGGTGGGCTCAAAAAAGATTTGGCCACCGCCTCCAAGAAACTGTTCTCTCAACAGTCCACCGGGATCTAACTTTCAATGCTACCAACACAGTGAGGACTCATTCAACAGCTAGCGTTAATCCTAACCCTACCCCTATCGCTGAAATCTTTCTACCTAACCCTATCCCTCAACCTAACCCTATCCCTCAACCTAACCCTATCCCTCAACCTAACCCTATCCCTCAACCTAACCCTATCCCTCAACCTAACCCTATCCCTCTTCCTAACCCTGTAACTCCTCCCAAGACCAGAGACGCTATGGCTTCCTCATCCACCCAGACAGCCACCGTAGGAACGGCTCCTACACACTTGCTAACCATCCTAACTCCAGAACCAACCCAAGAACGGGAACAACGGCTGAAACCTCCACCACAAACGAGAAGACCATCCTGCTCTCCCCCCACCTCCAAGAAGGCGCCGGACTCTCACCCTACAGGTCCAACACAGACCACCATCACACCTACTCCACCCAACAATACACCCAAATATTTCACACCCACCCTCCATCCACCACACAACCCCAATGCCAGACTAAACAGTTGGCACATAAAAGTGGAATCGCCTATCGTAATTCTGGCCGACTCCAATCTCCAACATCTGCCACCTCATACAAACGACGCTGTCCAAATTGATATCCTGCCCCAAGCCACACTCTACCACCTCATCAAACTGATAGATGCAATCACCCCAAACGATGTCGTCGAACACCTAGTTCTGTCTGTGGGATTTAACAACCGCCTACACGACGTCAAACACACGACATGCAAACAACTCTCCACCCTGGTAAGACACGCCGCACGAATCTCTTCCAATATCGCCACATACATCCCACAGATTCACTTTTCTCCCCACCTTCCAAAACAGGACCGACTCAACCTCACCGAGATCAACCAGTTCATCAGCAGCCACTTCAACACCATATCCAGAATCCCGGATCACCTCTTCATCACCGAACCAGACCACCATAATTGGACCCCGGAAACGACACAGAAGATTTTTTCACACTGGATCAACACGCTGGACTCTATAGTATACGCCTAACCAACCCTTTCTGTCTTTCTCAAAAATAAAATATATTTTTCAAAAATTCAACCATTCATGTGAATTGCCTTGTGTAAAATCGATTGGAGGGCCGAAACGGTGGGGGTGAGCCAACGATGTGCCAGTGCACCGCAAACTAAAAACCCAGCATCTGCAAAAACAATCTTCACTACTCCTAACCCTAACCCTAACCCGACCCCGACCCCGACCCTAACCCTAACCCTAAACCCTAACCCCTAACCCTAACCCCAACCCCAACCCCTAACCCTAACCCTAACCCTAACCCTAAACCCTAACCCTAACCCTAACCCTAACCCTAATTTTACCCTTGGACACGTTTGGTTTGGTCCTTTTTTCTTCACTGCGTGGCACTTCTATTTGGCACTTAACCATTGACACTTATGTTTTTGTTTTTTTGTTTGTTTCTTGTCAATTGTCTTTTTCCCTTTTGCACTGGCCCGTCTCTTTAGCACTTTTTCCTCCAGTACCCTCACCACACCCCTTCAAGCACACACACTGTTCTCATCTCCCCTATCCTCTCCTTTTCCCCTCCTTGTTCCCCTCTATCGTTTTCTTTTCTCTCCTTCCTTCAACTCTTCAACCCCTCTCCCACCTCCATCCCAACCCCCACCCCCACCTTCACCAAGGTTCCTACTTAATTTTACCTCACCCTTCTCCGAACCCCTTTCCTTACCCCAACCCTAACCCTAACCCTATCCCTAACCCTATCCCTTACCTCCCTCCCTCCCTCCTCACCCAAACACTCACCCTTTCCTTTCCCTACCTCTCTCCCAACCTTACCCTAAACCTAACCCCAACTCTCACCCTTCTCCCAACCCTAACCCTAACCCCAACCCTTACCTCCCCCCTAATCCCTACTTCACCCTCCCCTGACCCTAACCCCTTTCCCTACCCTAATTCCAACCCCTATCCTATCCTCTGCCTCCCTGACCTTCACTTCTCCACAACCCACCCTTGGCCCACCACTCTCCACCTCCTACACTTTTCACCCACCACCCAGCAGACAAGCCCACAAAACACTACTACAACAAACCCCCCCAACAACACAAACGCACGGAATTACTACAGTGTCCCACTCACTTCATACCCTCCACTCAGGTATAGCAACCCCCCCCCCACAACTCTCACCCCCTACACAGTGCACTCACTCACACACCACTATACACGCACATAATCCCACCCAATCCACCAACAGGCACCTCTACACAATTCTCACACACCATATCCCAAGTAATACAGTCGGCCAGTGCACCTCACCACAACCCCGGTTTGACAAACTTCACCTCTTCCCTTGACCTAACCCTAACCATAAACCCTAACCCTAACCCCTAACCCTAACCCTAACCCTAACCCTAACCCTAAACCCTAAACCCTAACCCTAACCCTCTTCCTAAACCTAACCCTAGACCTAACCCTAATCCCAACACCCAAACCCAACTTGGACCGGCCTCTCCACCAACCGGGGTGCCGTTTGCATTAACGCCACCAACACACCTGGACACCACCGCTACGTCAGTCTCGACCCGAGCAAGAGCTAACCTGCGGAAATCTCCTCAACAGAAGGGATTGGCGACCTCGCCCTCCACATCCAACAAGGTGCTGGAACCCCACCCCACGGCCCTCACACAGGCGACAAACACCCCACTTCCACTCAACGACACACAAACCTTCTTTTGGCCTACACTTCATCCACCACCAAATCCAAAAGCCAAACTATACGGTTGGCATTTGGCTAGCAACTCTCACATCCTAATCCTGGGCGACTCAAATTTGCAACATCTACCACCACACATACGCAGTGAAATTCAAATTGACATCTTTCCGCAAGCCACATTACACCATCTGATCAAACTCCTGGACTCCACCCCACCACAAGAGGAGGTGGAAATGCTGATTCTACACGCAGGCTACAACAACCGACTCCACGACGTATTACAGACAACATGCAAACAGCTCACTACCCTATTCAGACACGCACAACGTACCTTCCCCAATGCCAATGTCTTGGTTCCACAGATTAATTTCCCCCCCCACCTCCCAACACAGGACTGCAACAATCTGGAACAGATCAACCACTTCATTTCCGACCACTTCACAACAATTCCAAGACTCCCGGATCCACTCTTCAACACTGAAGCTGACCTCCACACCTGGACCCCAAGTACCGCACAGTTCATCTTCTACCACTGGATCGATACCCTGGACTCATACGCAATGGCCTACTGACTCTTCTTTCCCTCACAAAATTGTTTTTTTAACTAATAAAATCATTGAGACCTGCCTGTGTGTTTTGACCAATCACTGGAACTTTGTGAAGTAAGATCGTCAGACGAGTTCAGCCTTGATGTGCCAGTGCACCGTAACAGCAAACCCTGTTCTCAAAGACAATCCCCTACAATACCTAACCCTAACCCTAAACCCTAACCCTAACCCTAACCCTAACCCAACCCCTAACCCTAACCCTAACCCTAACCCTAACCCCTAAACCCTAACCCTAACCCTAACCCTAAACCCTAACCCTAACCCTAACCCCAAACCCCAAACCCTAACCCTAACCCTAACCCTAACCCTAACCCCTAACCCCTAACCCTAACCCTAACCCTAACCCCTAACCCCTAACCCTAACCCTAACCACAAGCACTGAAATGATCATTAGGAAAAAAAAAAAAAAAAAAAAAAAAAAAAAAAAAAAAAAAAAAAAAAACAACAACGCTCTACCTTTTAACAACTCAAACAGAGCCTAGCAACTTTTCCTTCAAACACTTTCTTCGGGCCACCTCACATGCATCCATACACCTGCTATTTGTACATTAGCTTAATATACACACTACACCAATTAGCGTAGAAACACGCGCTCACGACACCTTTCCAGAAAAATCCTCATACCCTGTTCTTGACACGCACTGCGCCCCTTACAAATCATTATAGAAACATTGTTATTTATAATAAAAAAAACAAAACAAAATGGTGGGGTTTGAACCTGGGAGCGCAGAGTTCCTGCGCACCCTTGGGGGCCACTACTCTACCTGGACCCAACCTGAACATGCTCATAACTCAAAAAAGAACAATTTAATAAAAAAAAAAAAAAAAAAAAACCACCAACTGACAATCTCAACAACCAATACAAAACCACATACCTTGATGACTCCTTCCTCTCCCTACACCCAATCCAACGAGGACCTTCTTTCTTCTCCCGGTATTCACACTTTCCTCTTCCTTTTCGAAACCTATATAAGGACCCAGCAATTCTCAGCGGCCATTTTTATCCTCTGATGAAGCAGAATATCTGCGAAACGTCAGGCCCTTCTACTGTTTTTTCTCAGGTTTTAAAGCAGTTTTATTTCCAAATTTTACTAGCCCGTTAAGGTTTTAACCTTTTACATCCCTCATTTTAATTTGGAAAATATTTTACTGCAATTGTTTTAAACCGGCTGTGGAGTTTCCTACACGCAGGACCACCGACCATATGGCCTCCACCAAACAGGCCCTACTACAAACGTAAGGCCTACCAAGTTCCTCCAGTGACTCAATACCCAAACTGTCCACCTCAATCTGGACTCTCAACAAACCATCTACCTTCACCACCATCTACGGACACCGAACACCTGCCTCAACCACCACGTCCCAAGGATCACCTCATCTTTCGCCAATTTACACTGGCGCATCCGACTACCACTAACGTGGCACTCACTTTCCTCAAGCACCTCTAGAGCCCCTGGAACCCCTGATAATCCATCTCTCCAGGACAGCTGTATAACCAACAGTTTCTGAACACCACCAACACCGCTGCCAGGTAGGAACCTCCACTTTTTATACAATCCCTCTAATCTTCTTCACCCTTCCAGTAATCTTATTATTACTTCTTGCACAATAAAAACTGCTTTATCTCCTGCTTCTTTCTATCCACACACTCACACCTACATCCACATGCCAGCGTCCTCTTCGTACTCCTCGGTCTTCTTTCTCCATTGCTCTATATCAACATGTATAATGCTGCATACACCCAACCTGGTTTACGGCAACGCCGTCTCCTACATGACCCACCTACAAACACACCTCACCCACATCACAGACACACCCCACTAGCACCCCACTCATCCACTAGACGTGCACTATTACCTACACCACTCATGTACAACCGACCCCATTTGCGGCCTACTCCGACCCCAACTCACAACACCTCCAGACACCACCACTACACACACAACCATACACAGAGACACAACATAGTCCAAACACACAGATCCCACCCCACAAGATCACCAACCAACCACTCACAACAAGCACCCGACTCAGTCACTAGATCACAAGCCAAACAGTACTTCAAAATCATACAAGTTTTGCACCACAAAAACATCATCGACACTGCCATTCGCTCACAAACACCACCTCCGGGTATGTACAGACAAGCCCTCAAGTTAGCAGGCTTCATAAAACCAGCAGCCCCTTCACCACACACACTATCACAGATTCAGGATAACACGAACACTTGGATGAAACAAAACCTACAAATACTGCAACAACACTACACTACCACTTTACAATCCCTAACGGAGAACTTGTCTGACTTTAACGAGTTGTCCTTCCGGATAGCGGAGGGCTGGGTCATCAAAAGATTCGGAACCAGACTTTCCACCTCCACCATCCCAGAAGCATCACAACTCATTAATCCGACCACAACACATGAGACTGCACCCACATCGGACATAACACCGCTACCTCCTACATCACCTACTACACCCGACCCACCCCCCTACAACACAAACAACAACACACATCCAGTACCAGAAATTATTCGGACCACACATTCTACCCTAGCCACGCAGACCACAATAGAAGACACAATCCCACAGACCACACACGACACGGAACCCGATACATACACCCCGCCACCGCCATCACCTACCGTGCCCCCGACACACACAACAGACATGCAGAGAGACACACATTTACAACACACGGACTCATCACCATCTCTCTCCCCTCTCTCCCCACTCCTGCAGGTGGCCTCGGAGGTCCTGGCGTCTCCACAGCTGGGGGGGAGGACGCTGACGACACAGGGTACGGGAAAAGTTGAACCAACAAAACCAAACCCACCCGAGTCCTCTCCTCCACCCTTGTTGGAGACTCTACCCCCGGGCCCACCTGCGGAGTCCAACTCTCCACCACACATCCCCGCCACCTCCTATTGGCCCAACACACTAACCACTCGAAAACCATCACCACCGCAAAGAACACCAACCTACCATAAATTGGACAATCCCAATCAGAAATCCACCCATTGGAATCTACAAGTCACTCACCCGTATATCTTCTTTGGCGACTCGAACCTCAACCGTATACCCCCCTTCACCAACCCAAAACTCCAAATCGATAGTTTCCCCGGGGCCACCATCAACCACATGTTGGGACTCATGGAGAGGACCCAACCCCACCCTAAGGTGGAAATAGTGGTCCTCTCCATAGGTATCACTAACAAAACCCGAGATGTCAAACAGACTTCTATAAAACAATTCCGCCAACTCCACAAACTACTCACTCGCAACTTCCCCAATGCTCTTATCTACATTCCACTCATCAACTTCTCTCCTCAACTTCCTTCTTCGGACCAGGACAACCTCAACCAACTCAATCACTTCATCGAAACCCACTACCAATTCATTCCTGGCATACCGTCAAAAAAATTTTGCACCGTTCATGACAACATCCATTGGACTTCCACCACTGCCTTGCACATATTCAACCACTGGTCCAAACACTTAAATTTTCAATAACCCAACCCTCTCTAGCCCACGACACCAGCCCCCCTTCACCACACACCATCAGATCTAACCTGCAGGCCACTGATACACTGATTCTCAACCTCTCCACCTCTTTTCAACCCTCTTCCGCACAATCTTCACTTTTGGAGAGAGGTCTCTCCTTCATCCCCACCCATATGAAGTCCAACCGGGAGGAACTGCTCAAGGACGTCTACCATTACCACCGCCGGTTGAAACTCACTCATCACTTCAACAACGACACCCAAATACTACCAACACCCTTCTCTCACCCCTCCACCTGGGAACCACAACCCTCGGTCGCACACTCCGTAGACACCTAGACCGTGACACCCGCAATCTACACCAACACCTTGCACAATCACAACCGCCGATCAACAATAATCTTTCCAGTTCCGAACTCACAGCATTAAAACAACTCCAGAACTATGACCACATCATAATAAAACAGGCCGACAAAGGCCCAAAAATTGTTATTCTCGACACGCACCAATATTTATACGAAGCTCACTGCCAATTGACCAACACCGATCACTACTTACCCATCGATCACACATCCCAAACCTCAGCTCACGCACAAATTAAAATTCTGATTCACCAACTTTATCGCAACCACCACATAAATCACAAACAACTCACCTTTTTACTCGGACCATCCAACCCCAGACCTCGCCAGTTTTATCTTCTCCCCAAAATTCATAAAGACCCTGCTACCTGGACAATCCCTTACGCACTTCCTCCCGGCAGACCAATCGTTTCCGATTGTAACAGTACCACCTACAACGTTTGCATCTTTATCAACCATTTCCTACACCCCCTCTCCACACTTCACCCATCTTACCTCAAAGACACTTACGATTTCTTGGACAAACTCAGACCCATGACACTCCCTCACCACTCCTTCCTTTTCACAATGGACGTGGACAGCCTGTATACCAACATTGACACGCAGTCAGGTGTACAGGCTGTCCGCAACCTTTTCCTACAATACCCAGACCCCACCAGACCCGACGATATTCTTCTTCAACTTTTAGAGATCTGCCTCACTCACAACGATTTCACTTTTAACAACCAACTCTTTTTACAAATACACGGCACAGCCATGGGTCAACGCTTCGCACCATCTTATGCGAACATCTTTATGAGTGAGTGGGAGCAAGCTGCCCTCGCAAAATGCCCACTCAAACCACATTTTTATTTTAGATTCTTAGACGACATCATCGGCTCTTGGTCTCACTCCCCACAAGAATTCGACACATTGTAGCTACCTTCAACGCACATCATCCCTCCATTTCACTTAAAGCTACCCTTCACCCTCAACACATAAACTTTCTGGACACAACGGTTTTTTTCACGCGCACGTCACCTGACACCAGTAGGCTTTCTACTAAAGTTTATTTCAAACCCACCGACACTCACACCCTACTACACAAACACAGTTATCACCCTAAGCATACCTTCACATCTATCGTCAAGTCTCAAATCATCCGTTTTCACCATATTTGCACCTTTCAGTCAGATTTTGAACACGCCGTTTCTCTTCTTTTTAAAGCACTCCGGAAGCGCCAGTACTCCAAGCGCTTCCTTCGTCACACCAAACACCAGACCTTGAGGCAGCTTGCTCTCACTCACCCCACACGACCCATGGCTACCACCCACGCACGTCCGCCTTCACCCACCCAATATGCACCCCAACCCCATACCAACCAGGACTCACTCAACTCTCCATTCACACCCCCCCCCGGAACAAAAGCCCAAGCCGCACCGGTAAACCATCACCACCAACACTCGCCCCCTAATCTGATCCCCTTCGTCTTCAAATACCACCAACACAACACCATTCTACAACACACCCTAAGACAAAATTTCAACAAGCTCCAAACACTAGCACCAACATTCACTAATCACACCTTCATCTCCGCTTATAGAAAAAACAAAAACCTCAGAGACCATCTCACCTACTCATCCTACCCACGTCACACCAAGCAACCTAACCGACCGGAAAACCAACATTTTTTCACCACCCCCCTAATCACCAACCACCACACTAACTTGTCAGCACCCACAACAACAATAGATCCGGACACCCCTAATATAATTTATGCCATCACGTGCACACACTGTCACCTCATGTACATTGGAGAAACAGGCAACACACTTAGAGCACGGACCAAGCAACACCTATACACCATCACAAAAAACAATAAAGACACTCACCTAGTTCAACACTTCCAAACTCACAACCCTTCACATTTTCGCACCTGCCCCTTGGAACACAACACAGGGTGGTCCACACTCCAAAGAAAAAGGGCGGAGAGGATGTGGATCACCAAATTAGGCACTCACTTCCCCAATGGTCTTAATCACAAACTTAACTAGCAACCCCCCCCCCCAAATGTTTTTTTCCCCCTTAGGGTCCTGGAGGATGCACTTCTGATTCCTTTGATTCACTTTTATGTTTTATTTCTTCACATAATAAAAAAAAAAAAAAATTAGTTTTTTCTCCTGCGTGTTTGGATTTGGTTTTTACATGCACTGTATGGCACTTTTTTCAGCACTTAACCACCTGCACTTGTGTTTTGGTTGTAGTGATATTGTGGTTTTCTTCCCTTTTCCCCCCTTAGCACTTTTTCCTCCAGTTCCCTCACCCCTTCCTTTTTGCACACTCTTGTCCTACATCTTTCAAACACTTCTTCCATTCTATCCCGGCTTCCCTACCTCCTCCTTTATCCCGACATTCCTTCTGTCTTCCACCTTCCTTGCATTTATCAAACCCTAACCCTAACCCTAACCCTACCCCCAATCCCAACCCTAACCCCAACTCTTCCCCACCCCCAATCCTAACCCCTACCTTACCCCTACCCCCAATCCTAACCCTAACCTAAACCCAACCTTTCTCCAACCCTCTATCACAGAAAACTCAAACTGCTAGATCACTTCGACTACACATCAAATCAAAACCACTTACCATTCACCGAACAGTCCACTTGGGAGCCGGATTCTAGAACTGTCTCAGACCCTGTAAAAGACACAATCAGAAAAGACATAATCAGCTTCAGTAAACACAAAACAAAGAAAAACAACACGCTCAACATCTCACCA